>ML686006.1:3001050-3044939 GCA_007922175.1 Pelusios castaneus | reverse complement strand
CATTTTGTATATATACTTGGGATTATGTTTTTCAATGTGCCGCACTCTGGATTTATCAACTTTCAATTTCATCTACCAGTCACACAGTTTTATGAGATACCTTTTAAAATTTTCAGTCAGCACTGGCCTTAACTATCATGAATAATTTTCTATCATTTGCAGACTTTGCTACCTTCCTGTGTTTATCCCTTTTCCAGATCATTTCTGAATAGAATTTATCCTGGTACAGACCTCTGGGGGTTGCTTCCATTTACCTCTCTCCATTCTGAAAACTGACCATTTATTCCTATCCTTTGTCTCCTATTATGCCATTACTGCTTACTTTGCTTAGGAGCCTTTGGTGTGGGAATAGGTTAAATGATTTCTCAAAAGCCAGGTACATTATATTCACTAGATTATTTTTGTTTATATGCTTGTTGATATCCTAAAATAATTCTAATAGATTAGTGAGGCATGATTTCCCTTTACGAAAGCTATGTTAACCTTTTCCAAACATATCATGGTAATCTATGTATGTGATAATTCTGTTCCTCATTATAGCTTCAAAATTTTTGCTTGGTACTGAAGTTACACTTCAAGGCCTGCAATTGCCAGGATCTTTACTGGAGACTTTTTTTTAAAAATGGTGTCACATTAGCTGTCCTCCAGCACATTGATGCAGAGGCTGATTTAAGAGATAGGTTACATAACACAGTTAGTAGTACTACAGTTCCATATCTGAGTTCCTTCAGAACTCTTGAATGAACACCATCTGGTCTTTGCGACTTATTACTGTTTAATTTATCATTTTTTCCCCCAAAATCTCTACTGACACCTCAATTTGGTTCCTCAGAATTGTCATCTAAAAAGAATGGCTCAAGTGTGGGAATGTCCCTCATATACTTCGTAATGAAGATTGATGCAAAGAATTAATTTAGCTGCTCCTTAATGGTCTTGTCTTCTTTGAGTTTGTGTATTACTTTGATCATCCAAATGACCCCAATGATTGTTTGTCCAGTGTCCTGCTTCTGATGTGCTTAAGAAAAAATGGTAGCTTTATATTTTGTTAGCTGCTTTTCAATTTTATTTATTTATTTTGGCCTGCATAATTATACTTCTACACTTGAGTTGCCAGAGTTTTTGCTTATTTCCATTTTCCTCAGTAAGGTCTGACTTCCAGTTTTTAAAAGATGCCTTTTTTCATTGTATTTACTCTTTTACTCTACTATTTAGGCAGGGTGCCTTTTTTCTTTTTTAAATTGAGAATACATTTCGTGTGAGTCTCTATTATTGTGTTTTTAAAGGTTTTCCATACAGCTTTCAAATCTTTCATTCTTGTGACTGTTTCTTTTAATTTCTGTTTAACCAATGTCCCCATTTTTGGGTGGTTCCTTTAAAAAAATAATAATGCTATAACAAACATAACATTTAATTAAATATAGTTGCTATTACTGAGTGGTTAAACTGTATTCACCTCTTGAACTAGATCCTATTCTGATTTAGGACTAAATCGAGATTTTACTCTCTTCTTTGTGTGTTCCTGGACTAGATGCTTCAAGAAGTTGTCATTAATGGTTTCTATACATTTTATCTCTGCACCCCAATCTTAGGTCACATGAACCCAGTTAATATGGAAGAAGTTGAAATCTCCCATTATACAATGCAGATTGTTCAAATAAAGTCAGTGTGAATTTTGCCCCTAAGACAACAGTAAAATATCAGCAGATAGCAAATATTCAGTTGTCCTAAAAATAAAGGGGCAACATAAAGTGAAATTCAACAATAGAGTAATACATATTGGAAGGAACAATTAAAGTTATTCATAGTCTTGTGGGTTCCAAATCAACTTTAATTCCTCAGGGAAAATTCCTTGTTATCAGTAAGATCAGGACAACAGATCTGTACCATGGGCAGAATTGATCAAAATTCAGAAATGGATAAAGTACAATACTGAAAATATTAAGTGCTATTCATAAATATCTGGCATCTCATTCTCAAAAGAGATACAGCAAAAAATACAAAAGGGCTAAGCCCAGTGGCATTGAATATGGCTGCAGTCATAGAAATATTCTCATATGAGCAGAACTTAATTTACAGAATGAAACATACAGGAGAAATGAAAACTGTACAAAATAATGAATAACACAGATGGTAAATTAAGTACTTCTATTTGCTAATCTCAGTTAAAGTATTAAGAAAGTCCAGAAGTGTAAAGATTGAGGAAGAAAACTCTCTAGATATAAGTGGGCTCTTTAGACGAAGTGCATTTGAAGAGTTTTCCTAATTCTTTACTTTTAGCTTTGTAGGTTGGAACTTGCTGAGTTTATTTCTTATTTGCATTTTCTATCATGCTGTTTAATTCCTATTTGAATCCTTTCTTAGAGATTGTTTTTAGTCCCCTCTTAATTCAATTTCAAAGCTCCCATGTGAGCTGGTTAGGACCTTATTTAGCTACTGGTACAGACAATTTTAAAGTTTATTTTAGTTTATTATTTTTATTACTTAAGTTTAGTGTATTATTTTTCAAAGATATATGATATATGTGAGACTATATATAAGAGGAGAAATGAAAGAAATAATTGATACATACATATATGTAAAACACTTAAAATCTAACATAAAAGATAATGGGTGAAATCCTGGCCCTATCTCAGTAAGTGAGATCTCTCCCATTGACTTCCATGGGGTCATGATTTCTCATTTTACTGGGCCAGAACATCAGTTGGTGTGGATCAGAATCATTCCATTGACTTCACTGGGATTACATTGATTTCCTTACATAAGAATATAGTCTATTTACCACATGATTTATATGAATACAAGTTATAATTACTCATTTATCTTAGAAAAGCCAGGTAATAAGTGCATGAGATCTTATTTGGAAGTATGTGTGAGGTGCAAAAATGTGAACATTTATGTAGATCTTTTACATTTTGTAGACCAAATATGATGCCCAAATTATACCTCCTTTGCCTATTGCAGAAGGCTCTTAGGCTGCGTCTACACTGGTAAATTAAGTCGACTTAAGCTTGCTTAAGTCGACTTAATTTATCCTGCATCTACACTATAGTTTCCTTAAGTCAACTTAAGCAACTTGCTTAAGTCAACTTAAGAAAAATAAAGTCGACTTAATGAAAATTAAGTCAACTTTATAAAACTTGCTTTTGAGTAGACCTAAGGCTTAAGTCGACTCCCTAGAGTCAACTTAAGCCAGTTTAGCCATGTGATAGCCCTAAGTCAATTTAGGGCTACCCCGGGGCTACACCAATGCCCTCCCTGCCAGGGGGGGCACAGGGGTAGCCTGGCATGCCCCCCCACCTGGCAGGGCAGAGCCATGCCCATCCTTCCCCTATGCCCTGCCAGGGTCCCTGACCCCCATTTGCCCCATTGTACCTAGGTACAATGGGGCAAAGCCTGAGCCCCCTGGCATTGGGCGAGGGGTGCCCCCGCACCCCCGTGGACCTGCCCTAGGTCCCCCTAGCCCCACAAAGTCGACCTAGAGCATCCAGTGTGGATGCTCTAGGTCGAGTTTTAAATTTCCCCTTTAAGTCAACTTATTTTTAAGTGGGGACACACTAAGTCGACTTAAACTTACAAGTGGAGACATAGCCTTACATCTTTCTCCTAAGTATTTTTGGAGCTTGCCATTTTCAGAGACAAGTTAGGGGACTAGATGGACCAGAGGTCTGATCCAAACTGGCAATTCTTAGGTCCCTAAATAGATGTTCATTTGTAATAACTGAAAAGCCATGCTCAAATGATATAAGAGAAAATTGGAATAACCAACTTGATTGGGGGGAGGGGGAAGGAGAGTTTCCATGTATTTTCAATGTATTTTCAACGTTTCCATTTAGTTTCAATGTATTTGGAGAAATGTTATGTTTCTCTGTTTCATTGGAATGAAATAGTTCTCCTTTGACTTTTGAAGAATAATTAAAAAAAAAAAAAAGTAAATTGTCCAGATAACAGGACAACTTCTATGTAAGAAGGCTGAAGTCACACACTTAAAAATCTTGAAAATCAGCCTTGAAAATTGAGTCTTCAAGCAATGATACAGTTAGGGCAGTCAGAGGTTACACTATCACCAAAGGCATGTCACTGCAAAGAAGTGTTCCTGCCTTGCTGTACTTCAGTCAATACAGAACCCAAAAATATCTCCACATTTCAGCAAGAATTTAAACTAAATTAAACTAAAGAAAAGTGTGAACTCTACTAGTAATTGGTGCAGAAGAACTGGTTGATCTCTTGAGGAACATATTGTTGTCATCATTAAAGATGCTAGCTGGAACACTACTGTCTTCAGCTTTACCCTTCAGTACTAAGGGTGAACCTAATTTTAAATTCCAAAGGGGTAGCTGTGTTAGTCTATTGTAGAAAGACAACAGAGTCATTTAAATCTGTTAGTCTTTAAAAGTGCCACAGGACTCTGTTGTCTTCCTAATTTTAAAGCTAGTGACTCTGCTGCCAGAAGAAGAAATCCTTTGAGCCATCTCCTTCTAGAGACCTACCTGAGATGTTAACTATGAACAATTCATACTGCCCACACTTTGAGTCATGGCAACCTCTCAGAGCAACAATGAATGGAAAAGTCTTATATTGAGATAATGGTGTTTATATGAAATAAACTAGAAGAGACATTTAAAAAAAAAAAAAAAAAAAAAAGCACAGAGGCACAGATCTTGTATTCAGCACTTTAACTTTAAACTCTATTCATGTACTTTAGATTGTACATGTGCATGCATAAAAAGCTTGATTAATATTTCACTGCTTCTTTCTTCTTGATTCAGAGTTAATATCAAACAATTTAGTGTCATGTAACGATGATAAATAGAATGAATGTTTGGTTTATCTTCTCAAGGAAGTGGTAATGATTCAAATTTACACATTTTCATAAACTGCAAGCTTGTGGGAAAATAGAAATGGATAAAGAAAGCAAATCCACTGAGACTTCAGAATGGAAGTGTTTTTGATATATTAATACTGAACTTCATCCTGCCATGTTTCAGAGTACATTCACAAAGGAGTTGAGTTCCCACAATTTGCTTTAGAGTCAGAGTTAAGGAAAAAAATCCTTGCTTTGTGTACAAGTGTTCTCTTTGTAAAATTTGTCTCTTTGCAAAAGTTCCTATTTAAATTAGACAAGCACTTAGCACACTTATGAGTGCTCTAATAATTACTAATGGACTGTGAACATGTGGATCTTCAACTTCATTTGTATATTTTAAAAGATTAATACATGTAAATATTTATCCAGCATGGCATGCCTAAGTAATATAGTTGTACACAAATTTGTTCCCTGTAATCAATGAAAGAAAAAATTTAGATTTTAAATCAGTCACAAATATACTTATTTCCAGTTACTTGGCAACCTCTGAAAATGAAAGCCAGTTGATAAATTAGAACCTGTTGTGTCTTTTTATTGCTAACTTGGGTTAAAATTTAAAACACTTAACAGGGGCCTCATTCGCAGATGACAGAAGGCTCAGTAATTTCTGGAAATCAAGCCCATTTAGGTATCTGAAGTTGGGTACTAAAATATTGGGGCACCTAAAATTACTGTCACTGTTGTCATCTAATCATCTAAGTCCTTTATAATAAGATGCATGACTGAATAACAAGTAACAAGCTTAATGTCTAGCCTTCTTCTATTAACTTCAAAAGGAGTAAGACCAGACCTCTATTGTGTACTTCTTATGAGCAGTAAGCAATAGATTTAGATTACACTGATAGTTTGTTTTCAATTCAGGGCAAGATTGTTGTCTATGGCCTAACTACATAAAGTTCATGCCATAGAAATGCTGTGAGGGGATGCTGAAAGATCAGTTTTGCACCTCCTGATCTTGATGCAGCTTTGTAAAGGTGAATGTTTATATGAAGTGTTAGGGTAGCCGAAGAGCTGATCTGATTTGTGTAAGAATACAGTGATGAAAGAAGGCTAAAATACAAACAGGAATAGGCATAGAATACATTTCCAGGCCTTCATCTTTTTCCCTAGTCCTACCTGCTTTGCTATAATGCCATGAGAAAGGGAGAGTGATTGACTTAAGAGCAGACCTGGAGAACTAACAGATTGTTTGGTCTTCTGGGAAGTTTGAATTTTTTAAAAATGTTTCAGGTCAAACAAAATGTTTCTTTTTTTTTATGAAAATAAAAGCATTTTGTTTCAATTTAGGCCTTTGAAAGCATTCTTTAATATTTTAATAAAATTAAAAGAAATTCTGAAAGAAAGGAATTTCAGACCATAAACTGAAATGTATCCTTTAAAAAAATATCATAACATTGTGTTCTTCTCCTCCGCCCCCTCCCCTTCTAAATAAACAATTTGGAAAAACAGGCACGTTCATTTGATAGTTTCTGTTGATAACTATGCATTTTTTTCCAAAAACTTTTCCACTGAAATTTTGCCCTGTTCAAGTTAATGCTTTTATTTTCATTCTCTACTTCTGGATTTGTAAGAGCCTGACATGCTGGTCCTAATGACAATTGTGTAATACTAAATAGCTAACCACTCCAGTTGATCTAGCCTCTCATGTCCATATATAGGTTGCATACTAAACCACAACAAATATTTACTGTCGGGTGCACATCTACAAAATGATGGTGATTAAAGATGATACAGGTTTTTTTTCTGCTATTCTGGATCACTTTGCTGGACACATTCTAGTGATACACTTATTACCATTCACACTTACAGAATAAGGATCCAGCCTGCACCTTTCACAATTTAACAAGGTCCTTGAAATCATATTTTCAAAACAGAAGAATAGGGATTAATTTAGACATAATATTCAGGAAGCTATAAACGTGCCAGCTGCCTCTCCCCTAGCTGGATAATAACAGTAGTGATTGAGATGGATATTATTTATAAATAGCCAATCTCTCAGGGAATTAATAACTAGTTAATATCTAGAGATAATATGCCCATTGCATAATTATAGTCTTTATACTATATAATTTAACCTCCTAAAAGAGCTCAAAATACTTATTGGATTTCTCTTGAGCATTTATTCAAGGGCTATTGTCTGAATGGAAGGGGAAAATATCAGAACATTTTCTCTCTCTCTCTTCTGGAGGATCATGATATTCTGTTTGTTAGTATGGATGGTTCTATTAGGATACATAGTATATTATAATATCTAAGAGCTATACGAGCTTCAGTTTTCTAATAGTTCTCTTGAACTATAATTTGAACACTTCATTGTTGTAGCTTCCCCACACAACTGCAGTGCACACAGTAACTGAGACTGTACTGCTGAAAATACTTCAGAGTTTATAAAAATGCAGCATCAGAGATTATAAATGTCATGGGTTATTATCATTTTCTTTTTCAGGCAGGCTAGGGACTAGATCTTAGAGAGTTCTATTTGTGAGTGTCAGAAATCCATCTATACTTAAATATGCAGTTTATACTACTGAAGAAGCACATCTATGGATACAAAAATAAACTGTTTCAACAGTACAATTGTATGAGTACACATTACATGTTAAATATGATCCCTCCTTCACCATGCTGGAGGACCTTAAAGCAATGACATCCCTGCTGCTGATAGGGAAGATGAGTCAGTAGGAGGATTTGAGGACCCTCTGTAGTGGGACCAGCATTTCCTGAATACCACAAAGATCTGCTCTGAGAAGACTCACTACAGAGTACAGAAGATCTGAATACAGGAATGGAAAGGCAGAGGGTCAGTGTATCTATGGAAAGGAAGAGGGTCAGTGTATCTATGGCAACATCAAGTCACCAAGTCATAATCACATAAGGAGTGCATTAGCCTTGAGGACTGTTATTGCTGTGGTGCAGTTTCGTGTGTCACTTTGCTGTTCCTCAGCTGGGTGAGGATTCCTTCTCCATGTATGCAGCCTGAAATATGGACTATGCAGTGGTTCCAAAATGTGTCCCGAAGTATGTCCTGGGATGAATATTTCAATGTATTTACATGGCAACTTGAAATATGGATGGCACAAAAGAGAGTCTATATATATACCTACAGTTGGATTACTACTAGGGAAAAGGATTGATGAACATTGAATTAAATTAGAGAAAAAAAAATATAAACACTATTTGTAAGTTCAAAAAATGTAATTTGGCAGTTGATTTTGTTTTGTTTTGTTTGCTTTGGTTCTGAGGGTGTTCTGTGTGGTTGTATAATTATTCTTTTGAATAGAATATCATTTTACATAGTCAGGAAGTCTTGTGTTAGGATAGATTTTTCTTTTCCTAAATGAAGCAAAACTGATAAATACATGTTGATGTTCAGGGTTAGGTTGTCTTCTGTGCTGCACTATCATTCAAATGCTACTGATCTCCCCACCGCCTACTCCCCCATTCTTAAGTACTAATCCTATTACTTTTTGAGCTGCGACTTCCATAGCTGAACAAAACCCTTGGCCAAAAATACAGCCCAAGAACACATTAACCTAAGCAAAGGACCTGTCCATAACTTGTACATAGTCTAAAGATAATGCTCTGCAACTTATTTTGTACCTATCTTTGGCAATGTCTACACTTGCTAAAATTCGCTTGAATTAGTTAGTTCGAACTAACTAATTCAAACTAATTTTAGTTAGTTCAAATTAGCTTAATTCGAACTAACTTGCCAGTGTAGACATAGCCTTTTAGTCTTAGCCTGACTATAGTTCACATTTCAAGTTAGTAAAAAAGAAGTGCATTCAGAAAGAGTGTGGGCAGCTGTCTTTCTATTAAATATTGAATTACCTATGAAGTAGAAACTCTTGTCCAGTGCAGACATTTTAATCATCATCTGCATGGTTGGTTCTTTTAATGAAAGTGTTCTTAATTTATTGTCTTTAAACAATAGACATTAAGGCCAGAAGAGACAGTCGTAATCGTCTACTCTGACCTCCTGCAAATTGCAAGTCACAGAACATTTCCCACCCACTTCTGTAATAGACCCATAACCTCTGGAGGAGTTACTGAAATCCTTAGAACATGATTTAAAGATTTCAGTTCACAGATAATCCACCATTTATTCTAGTTTAAACCTGCAAGCGACTCGTCCCCATGCTGCAGGGGAAGGCAAAAACAATACCATCACCACACCAGGGTCTATATCGCTATGATTTGGGGGAAATTCCACAAATAGGGTTATTAGTTGAACCCTGAGCATGTAAGCAATATTCCCCAGGCAAACACCTGAGATAAATTTACTGTAAAAAATCACTTATCTATCTTAATTATCATTACATGACATTAAATTGTGCATCCTATTATATTAGATAAAATATATGAAAGAAAGGTGTTAACATAACCCAGTCACTGCCCAACATTAAAGAGGTAAAAAAGGTTCAGGGTTTTTGAAATAATGAACCTTAATCTGCTTAGTTCCCTGAAAAACACACTCTTAAATATCCTTTTAACTTTTTTTTTTATTAAAGATACAGGAAAGAATTAAAAATAGTTAAAGTATTTGGAATTTAATGTATTAAGTAAGGCTTTAAATTTAACAATATTCCTTGTTCCCTTTTTCTTTAGCTGGAAAGAGGATTGGAAGGAACTCCCTCTCCTCCCGCCTCCTCCTCCTCCTTCTGCCCTCCCCCCGCCCTTGTTCAAGCAATTGATATAAAAGATGATAATAAACTGTGCTTTTTGGGGAAAGAAAGTAAGTTAGTTGAGATGGACAGGAGCTTTGCTGCTGCTGCTGTTAAAATCCCATTCTGTATCGTCCCATGTTGTGTTTGGGATTCAGCTGCAGCCAGTAGAACTGGTGATGTCATCTGATTTCTCTCTCTCAGGACTGGTCTGGTCAGTATTAGAATGAAGGATGCCTGGGGGCCCAGAAGATGGTGAGGGTTGCAATCATGATGCTAAAGCTTGCTCCAGTAGCCTCCAGTTATTCTTCCATATTCCCTCTCCTGCCCCCACAAGTGTCTTTCTTTAATGCCTTAAAAAGGGAGTGATGGAAACAATAGCCTATCTCCTCATATATTTTTTTCAACAATAAGCCCTATATTTGATACACCATTTTATTTCATTAATTTCTGGACCCACATTTTTTTCTTTATCGAGCATCATTTTGACACAGTACTTGATTTATATCAATAGGCCTCTTTGATTGGACTAAGTCTGTCTCTCTTTTGGTACCTTTCCCCATCAAGATATGTTATTATAAGTTACTGTGAAATCTGATGAACTTCTACATACCTTTTTTATAGGTGAGCTCTCAATTAGGGTACATTTGTAGGCACAGTTATCACAACAGTCCTCTGACTGCTTATATCTTATCTGTGATTCATTCTGAGTATATAAGCCTGATTGCTTAAATCTTCCGCATTTTTGGGATTTATAAGACACTGAAAAGGAATGATATCAAAAGATCATCTTGATACCCTCCTTTTTGATATGAGGTTTCTAGTACCAAGAGTTAATCTCATGGTCAATCAATACTTTTGTCACACTGGTGAGATTAACTTCTGATGAAGCAGTGCTCAACAGCATAGGTTTCATTATAGAAGAGCATGAAAAGATGTGAAAAAATGGTCCCTAAGCAGATTACACACTATCTCCTTCAGGCATGACTCCTCACTCAGCTTTTGCTTATTACATCAAATTTTGTATAGGAAAAGGAAATTAAGATCTGTTTGGGCATTAAAGGCATGTAGATTAGGCTCAGGAGACCTAGGCTCAATTACTGACTCAGGCATTGTCAAGCTGAGTGATATTGGTCAATAACATCTGTCTCTGTGACTCAGTTTCCTAGTATGTAAAATGACCATCTTTGTAAAATTCTTTGACATCTGCCAGTGTAAACTATGTAAGCTAGATATTGTGAGGCAGAATGCAATGGTGTTTATATGATAGGAAACATGTTAGTCAACAACAATGACCTACCAACTCAAAAGCATTAGTTTCTACAGTTTAAACTAAACCAGACACTGCAGGTGGGTGCTGTAAGATGCTGAGCAGTGGATTCCACAAACATTTGTACTTCATTTCTGCTTTGGAGATTTATCTTAAGTAACTGGAGAGACTTTCTGATCAACTCTCCCATAGGTCCTCTCTTCAGGCTCTACCCTGCCATTAATTATTCACAGCAGAATTGTCTCAAGAGAGATGCAACATGCTCTCCTCTCCCATAAATCAATAGTGTCATATGACTGAAGATTCACCAGGCCACTTACCAATTGGGAAAGGATACCAGATTTTCAAGTCTGTTTTCTGAACACAAAAGTCCCAGACAAGGCATTACTTTTACTGCACTGTTAAGTTAAACAAACATATTTTATTACAGTTTCTGTATGAATGACTCTACGAAATACATTTCTTGGCCAAACAGCAACTGATACAGAATTTTAATTACTTTTGTAGTTTACAATTAGCAAAGCTTTCCCATGAGATCCAAAACTTTACAGGTTAATGGCACAGACTGTACTTCCTCTGAGCTGATTACATTCTGGTTTACAATTACCAATTAAAGAAACCAATTACAGCTCCAAACTGTGTCAACATAGACTGACCTAATTCAATCCTGGTTAATCATTTACACAAACAAATTCTATTTCTTAAACAAACTCAAATTGGGTTAAAGAACATAAAATGTGAATTCCTGACTGTGCTTCAACTATAAAAAATTTAGCAAGGGAAAATATTTTAAATAATCCTAGTCCAATCCAAAATGAAGTCTCTACAAAGGAAATATTATTTGAGAACACATCATGAAACATTTATGATCCTTTTTTTTAGTATCTGACAAGAATCACCAACTGTGGCATTTTGTAAGAAGTAGTTAAGCATAACTTCAGTTTCACCACTGCCTCATTTAAAAGGGCACTGACATGTAGATTTGAAAGGAATGTTTTAAGTTGGGAATGTTCTTTAAAGTTTAAAAGTCAAATACACAACTTTTCTTTTCCCTTATTTTTAAAGGCCAAATGTTCTGAGCCGGCCTATTTATTTTTGGAAATGTTAAGCAAGTGAGGGTCTGAAATTAGTCTATTGATTTAGGCCCTAATCCTGCAAAGGGATCCACAAAGATGTAAATGTCTATCCTTTGCAGAACCTTATCTGTAGTGTAAAAAATCCACCTCTCTCTCTCTCTCTCTGATTCTCTTGGATACTATAAATAGGCTATTGGTGCATGTGTAATACCAAATCTGAGTGTGAACACTGAATGCCAGTTCTGAAGAAAAGGACCACAAAATGGGAATACGCAGAAGGAGAAGGTCTCTTGAACCAGAAAAGAATGGAACTGTATAATGAGAAGGAGGAGGATGTAGTGTGATAAAGTCAGGCCAGATGGCTACCAGAGGGTATGCCAGGGCAGGTATGTGAGTCCTAGGCTGTTAAAAGCCCGGTACCGTGTTAGCAGAGGGGAGGTTACTACAGGGCAATTAGAGGAACCTGGGCCCAATTAAGGACTGCTCCTGGATAATAAAAAGAAGCTTGCCCCTTCTAGAACTGTGGAGAGGCTTGGCTTGGCTTGGCTTGGCTTGGCTTGGCTTGGCTTGGCTTGGCTTGGCTTGGCTTGGCTTCTCTTCTCTTCTCTTCTCTTTGCTTCCATTGGATTAGGAGAGAGAGAGCTGGGAAGCAGAGAAAGGAATGCAGGCTCAGCCTGCAGGAAGGACTGATATAATTCTGAATTCTGGGTTAACTAAGTGGACTGGGGCCATTAACCCCCTCTCTAAGAGTTAAAGGGGGCCTTACTGGGCTTGAACCAAGGCCACCCCTGGACTTCCTGGCTATGTCTACACTTGCACTTTTAAGTCGACTTTAACTAAGTCTACTTAGTGAATCTACACTTAAAATTAAAGTCGACTTAAAGGGGAACTTACAAAGTTGACCTAGAGCGTCCACACTGGATGCTCTAGGTCGACATTGTGGGGCTAGGGGGACCATGGGCAGGTCCACGGTGGCAGGGGGGCACCCCCTGTTTGCAATGGGGAAAAGGGGGAGACGGACCCTGGCAGGGCAGAGCCCTGTGTCTGATGCTGTCTGGGTTTAGGGAAGCATTTATGATATTATTTTCAATGGATATCTCATAAATGCTATAATCCATAGGAACTATGTCATGTTTGGTATCAATAGAAAGGTAGTAATTTGCTGGGAATGATTATGTATATACCTCAATCCCTGGGAAAATCGTGGAGCAGGTCCTCAAGGAATCCATCCTGAAACACTTGGAGGAAAATAGCGTGATCAGGAACAGTCAACATGGATTCACCAAGGGCAAATCATGCCTGACCAACCTGATTTCCTTCTATGATGAGATGACTGGATTTGTGGATGCGGGAAGAGCCGTTGACGTGGTATACCTTGACTTTAGCAAGGCTTCTGATACGGTTTCCCACAGCATTCTCGTTGGCAAGTTAAGGAAGTATGGGTTGGACGAGTGGACCGTAAGGTGGATCGAAAACTGGCTAGATCAACGGGCTCAGCGGGTAGGAATCAATGGCTCGATGTCTGGTTGGCAACCGGTAACGAGTGGAGTGCCCCAGGGGTCGGTCCTGGGGCCGGTTCTATTCAACATCTTGATTAATGATCTTGATGATGGAATACACTGCGTACTTAGTAAGTTTGCGGATGACACCAAGTTGGAGGGAATCGTAAATACTCTGGAGGGCAGGGACAGGATCCAGGGAGACTTGGACAAATTGGAACACTGGGCTGAAAGAAACCTCATGAGGTTCAACAAAGACAAGTGCAAAGTCCTGCACTTAGGATGGAAAAATCCCATGCACTGCTACAAGCTGGGGACCGATCGGCAAAGTAGCAGCGCTGTAGAAAAGGACCTGTGGGTTATGGTTGACGGGAAGATGAATATGAGCCAACAGTGTGCCCTTGTTGCGAAAAAGGCCAATGGCATATTAGGCTGCATCAGTAGGAGTATTGCCAGAAGATCGAGGGATGTGATAATTCCCCTCTATTCGACACCTGTCAGGCCGCATCTGGAATACTGTGTCCAGTTTTGGGCTCCCCACTACAGAAAGGATGTGGACAAATTAGAAAGAGTCCAGCGGAGGGCAACAAAAATGATTAGGGGGCTGGGGCACATGACTTATGAGGAGAGACTGAAGGAACTAGGCTTATTTAGTCTAGAGAAGAGAAGACTGAGGGGAGATTTGATAGCAACCTTCAACTACTTGAAGGGGTGCTCCAAAGAGGAGGGAGCTAGGCTGTCCTCGATGGTAACAGAGGACAGAACAAGGAGCAATGGTTTCAAATTACAGCTGGGGAGGTCAAGGTTGGATATTAGGAAAAACTTCCTCACTAGGAGGGTGGTGAAGCATTGGAATGGGTTACCTAGGGAGGTGGTAGAATCTCCGTCTTTGGAGATTTTTAAGGCCCGGTTAGACAAAACACTGGCTGGGGTGATTTAGTGGGAGTGGTCCTGCTTTTTAGCAGGGGGTTGGACTAGATGACCTTGATAGGTTTCTTCCATCCCTATTATTCTATGATTCTATGATATAGTTTATGTCTAGGAATTCTATTTCAATTAGAAGTCAGGAATTTGATGTTATATCCATACTGTAACTTGTGTCATTCTGGATGAATGCCTTAGATGGGAGGGTGTGAACAACCATTGTCTCCTTAATGTTTAGGAATTTTCCAGGTAGAATGTCACAGGGAGTATCCTGATGAGCCATTAAGGACATAAAGTATACAACCATTGTGTCCTTAATGGCTCATCAGTTTACCCCCTGGGACCATATCACCTGGCAGATTCCTTAACATTAAGGAGAGAATGGTTGTTCACACCCTCCCGTCTAAGGCATTCATCCAGAATGACACAAGTTACAGTATGGATATAACAT
This sequence comes from Pelusios castaneus, assembly GCA_007922175.1. NCBI lineage: Eukaryota > Metazoa > Chordata > Testudines > Pelomedusidae > Pelusios > Pelusios castaneus. Next base: position 3,030,191 of record ML686006.1, on the reverse strand, counting down.
CAAATTCCTGACTTCTAATTGAAATAGAATTCCTAGACATAAACTATATAATCATCCCCAGCTAATTACTACCTTTCTATTGATACCAAACATGACATAGTTCCTATGGATTATAGCATTTATGATATATGAATAGAAAATAATATCATAAATGCTTCCCTAAATCCAGACAGCATCACACCCTGCCCACATGCCCTGCCCTTTGGGGGGCATGCCAGGCTTCCCCTCTGCCCCCCTGGCAGGGAGGGCATTGGTGTAGTCCTGGGGTAGCCCTAAGTCGACTTAGGGCTACCCCAGGGCTACACTGGCTTAATTCGACTTTAAAAGTCGAATTAAGCCTTAGGTCGAGTAGAAAGGTGGTTTTATTAAAGTTGACTTAATTTTAATTAAGTCGACTTAATTTTGCTTAAGTCGACTTAAGCAAGCTGCTTAAGACGACTTAAGCAAAGTGTAGTGTAGACGCAGCGCAAATTAAGTTGACTTAAGCCAAGCTTAAGTCGACTTAATTTACCAGTGTAGACACAGCCTCTGAGAGGGAGAGAGAAGGGCTTGGCTGGATTTGCTGCAGGCCTCTACAGCCAGCGGAGCCATTTGCTGTTCCTCAAGTCACTCCCAGGAGGGTATCTTGCCACAGTAGTCACTGGATAGAAGATAAAGCTATTGACTGTGGAGGACATGAAGAAAAGGCACCGTAGCTGAAGAAGAAATGGAAGGAGGAAACTGATCAGCAGAGGAAGCAGGTGGTGATCTATGTAGGTGGGGATACCATAGATTTTGGGACTTAAGAAGCCAGAGGAAAAAACAAACTGTAGTAATAGGGTATAGATGAAATGCAACTGGAGCTTAGCAGGGACTGAAAGGGCAATTGAAATCTCTGGAACCAGATTAGCATGAGGGAGGAACTAATTATGGGTAGCTGGAGACAACAGCCATTTCAATAATAATGATACCTGCCTATAATCTTTTTTTTTTTAAACAAAAGATGACTTAGCTACAAGCAGCATCACACTGTAACTGGAGAAGAATTTTGGTGGTGCCAGTATATAATTATATAAGTATATAATTCTGTTTTCTGCAGGCGTGCACACATCAGCCTCCACCCCTCGATAAAGCATCTTCATCCCTCACAGGAAGACCCAGATTTTAGCATGATAACAGTGACCTCTCACTGGCTACTTTCCATGCACTGGAACAAAGGGGTAACAGAACTGAAAGCACATCTTCTGAGTAGCATCAATCCACAGAATGTCTTTATATTAGAAATGTTTCATGATAAATAGACCACAACTCTACAGGAACCAGGAAATTAGTTTTGTTTTGTTGCAAATGGATTTTTATTGTAAGCAACTTCATTAGGGTTAGGATTCATAATATCTTAGTTCATTTCCACATGAAAACAAATTCCAGAAGGGCAGTTGGAAATGTGCATTAGGAGTGTAAAACACAGATTTGCTCCTCCCTAATCATTATCTGTTTGAGATCTGATGGCCTACCAAACTAAGATTAACCCATTCTTCTGTGTGTTCTAGTCAGGACCCACATATCATATGCATCTTGGATGTAGTGAATGACCGCATGAAGAACAAACCGGTGCTTTCTGTGTCCAATTCCTTCTATTTCATACCATTTTAAAAAAATTTCTCAAATCTATATTTCAGCTATTACAGGATCTGTGTTGCACTATTGTACATGTCCTTATTTTATGTGTAATGTTGTACCCTAGTCTTTCAGGGTATGTCTACACTAGAAAAAGTTACGTTGACTTTGTTAAGTCAACTTAATAAGGTCATCGACCTTATTAAGTTGACTTAATAATGTGGCTTCTGTTAAGTTGACTTTATTAAGTCGATTTAACATTGGACATAGGCGTCCACACTGGCATTAAGACAACTTAATAAAGATGACTTAAGGCCTACTCCCTGTCCACACCGTCCTTAAGTCAACATAAGAAGTTGACTTAAGGCTTAAGTCGACCTAAGGAGGGGTAGTTATTAAGTTGACTTAAGTTTTCATTAAGTTGACCTAAGGAATTTCTTAAGTCAACTTAATGAAAGCCCAGTGTGGTCGTGGAGTAATTTAGGTCAACTTAAGGGTCCTTAAATCGACCTAAATTGCTAGTGTAGACATACCTTCAGAGTTTAGCAAACATTCACAGAGACCCTCCGTACTATGTTGTTTTAATTACTGAATAATATTGAGGGGTTAGTATGCTATAGTAGGTATAACCTATTGAAATTAATAATATACCTATTTTACAGCTGGTTAAATGTAGAAACATAAAGTTAATATGACCTTGCTACTGACAAACAGCAGGGCACCAGGAATGTCACTAATAGAACCTACTCAGAACCCTCTGCTCTGACCATGACGCCAGTTATTTATTTGATGGTTTGTTAATGTCTTTGGGTGCATCTACACTTACAAATTAAGTCGACTTAAAGAAGGTTAAATTGACTTAATTTACTCTGCGTCTACACTGGGCTTTCCTTAAATCGACTTAAGCTGCTCCTTAAATCGAATTAAGGAAAAGTTAGTTTGAATTAATAACACCTTGTTTTAATTCAAACTAGTGCTTAAGTCAACTTTATTAAGTCGATTTAAGCCAGTGGAGACGTGGAGTACTGCCTAGGTACTTAAAATGTTAAGTTGACTCAATAAAGTCGAAAAGGAGCCACATCTACACTTGAAGAGTTAAGTCCACTTCTGTTAAGTCGACTTAATAAGGTTGACTTTAGTCGACTTAAAGTCAACCTTATTAAGTCAACTTTATAAAGTCGACTTAACTTTTCAAGTGTAGACATAGCCTTTAGTAGTATCATTTCAGAGAGAAAATTAATTGAATAAAATGGCCATAGCATAATTATCCTTGCAACTATAAAATACATCTAAAAAAGGAGCATTTATAAGGACAAAAATAACTGCTAACAGCACTATTAATTTTAATTAAAATACTACTGAAATAGAAGTTAATTTTTTGAGGAATATTCTGGATAAATAATTACTTTTAATTATAAACCTGTTTAAGGGTAAAATATGTGCTGTTCAAAACTGTACAAAAAAAGTCAACATTTACTGCTAAACATTAATTTGCTTAATTAATATCTTCTTAGTTGTTCTGCCATATATGCTTAACTCTTGCATTAATCATATGAATATTTTCAGAACAGGAGCACACAAAAAATGGCAATAAATACAACATAATTTGTGTGTTTCAGTTTAATACCTATTTTGTGGTCAGTAAAACTCACCCATTCCCAATTAAAGGGCACATAAATGATAAAATCCAGAAGTGCTACTTACTTCAACAAAAAACAGTGGTGATAAGTCCAAGGACAAGTATGATTTCTTGAAAATAATATTGATTGCTTGTTTTATATTAACCCATTAAAATGTTATTCTACAAAATAAAACAAATGTTCTACAGAGCAATAAACTGCAACATAAAATTGCACTTTAGCTTTTCAGAAAATTATTTCAGCCTGCAAATTAATTCTCTATTAATGAATCTGTTAATGGCCTTCCTATCAGTTTTTGTGACATGGGCTTTCTTTAATGGCCTGCAATATTTCTTTGATCCTATGTGTATCTCCTGAACTGAAATACACATTCTGAATTTCAGTGTTATCACTACAATATTTGTTTATTTATTTATTTATTTATTAAGTATGTGTATGATTTCTAAAATAAGAGTGAGTAAATTTGATTTGGGGAAAAATTTCCTCACATTTTTTCCAAAGACCTGATGTAAATCCCTTGGAAATTAATGGAATGACTTCTATAAAGTTTAATGGCTTTGGCTCAGGCCTCAAATGAGAAGTTTTGTGGCAAATGCAGAAAGTGCACCTATTGTTTCATCACAGTGTTGACTCACTGAAGTAGGGGAATGACATTCCTCTTACTGAGAAAAAATATCTTTCTGAATATTAACTGGAGGGTGGGAAGCAAAGAGACTTGGGTCTGATTTTCTTATCACAATAGTTACCAATATGTGGATCACGACCCAAATTGGGGTTACCTTCTCAGCAGATTGGGCCATGGAGATTCTTCCTTTATGGAAGACATCATTTTGCTTGCAGAACATGTGAAATGCATCCAAAATCATGATGCATAGAAGACACCATTTTGCGCTACTAACCGGCATTCTCTGCATGGCATCAATTCACATACACCAGTGTATAAGGTCACACCGTGCAGAAGGCACCATTTTGTAGAGCAAAGTGGCATCTTCTATGTTCTATGATCTAACACATAGAGTCATAAGGTATAGAGGATGACATATTGCTCTTCAAAATGGCATTCTCCAGGCTGTCTAGGGCCCGGACAGGAACAACTTTATTAAAATAGGGTCATGCCAACAGAAAGTTTGGGGACCTGTACTATCATTTAGGGCCTGATCCAAAGACTGCAGGGGTCAATGGGAGTCTTTCCATTGATTTCACTGGACTTCGATCAGATAAAGACCCTCACATCAATTTTAACTCTCTATATCTCCATTGACTCCTTTGTTTGTGCATTAATCTTGAAATGTACATTAAGTCCCATTAACTTTTGGTGGGACTTAAGTCATTAGGTCCTTGAGTCCCACTGGGAAATAGGTTCCTAAGTCACTTAAACTTTTGAAAATTTTATCCACTATGACTAAAGTGAATTTCACCTTCAGATGCCAAAGTACAGTGTATCAATAACATGTGAAAGTGAACTAAAATATGTGAAAGGAACTTTGGTCTACAAATGATTGAAATCTTCAAAAGAACACATCAAGTATAATTCCCCAATGTCTTGTACCTGTGGCCAACCAATGTTGAGGATAAACATAAAAATTCTGCCTCCTGTGTTTCAATCTGGCCTCTAATTTCATATGAAAGAAATTGTTTTACTTGTTTTTCCTTCCACAGTTAGATATTTTGTTCAAAGATGAAATGTGGCCACCTGAAATGTGGAGGGAAATATTAAAGTTAACAGTCATTACCAGTCTAATACAGGCAGTGTCTTTTCTATTATAGTGTTTTAAAACTGTCTTTAAAGAACAGAGGACCACTTTAAAATGTCATTTAAGATTTATGTTTATTCTGCAATAAAAGTGTACACTTAGACTAAATTGAAATATGTTTATATAAATCACTATTAGAATTAGGTAATTAAGCTTCAAGTACTGCTCTATTTTTCTTAGTCCCTGTTGTTGCTCAAGATAATGCCTTGAAGATAAGTATGGATGGTCAAGACTGTTATGAAAATGTAACATTTGAGTTAGGATTTGAAATGTGTTTGATGTTATATAAACAAACAGGTTGTCCCAGGGGCAGATTGAGTCAAACATTACTCTTTATTGCCTACTCGTTCCTCTCGGCGTCTCGAATGAACAGGGAGGAGGAGGCATTACAACTTCTTTATCCAAAACAATATGGAAATGCATACATAATTGACAACGTTCCATGGACCCATCTATGTTTACATTAACACCTATATAATGAATAATGATGATTATATAATGCATATAATTATACCAGCCCCTGTTTACTATTTACAGGGTTAGTCAATGGTGCGCAGGCATTTAACTTAACAACATGTTACTTTTGTTACAGCAATGCCTATAATATTATTGACAAAACATTTAACAAGGGAGGGGAGAGGTGAGAATGTTGATAAGTAAATTCTTTCCAAGGTCCTTATGCAGGAGAGAAAGAATGGGTTCTTTTAGTTACATTTCTTGCTCAAACTATGAAAAAGGGATAGGGGAAAGGGAAGATAATATATTTTATTAAATTCCAATTGCAAAAAGCAAAGCCTGTGTGCTTGCCCATGACTCCATTATCATAACTACCGTGGCTCAGGCAGAGGTCTAGTGTCCAGCTCTGTCTTTACTCTCCTACAAAATGAAGCTCCCCAAAACAGTGTAAAAAACTCTGAGGTTTTTTTTTTCCAGTTAGATCTACTGTACAGTTAGTTTAAAATTCATCATTATCATCATCATCATCATTAAAGATGAGTCAATAAAGCTTGAAAAGACTCCGTACAGACTTTTTAAAAGTATTTTTTTATAAGGGAACTGAGTAACCAATGATTATGGTTTAATCATTGGTAGAACCATAGTTAAGGTTAAAGCCAAAAATGATCGGATTTCGAAGTTTCAATTCTAATGCTTCCCCAACCCTACAATTAGGAAACAAATGGAAGTCGGCAGATACATGAAACAAACCTTTGGAATGTCCAGGATGTAAAATCTAGTACATGGTACCCAAAATAATCTAAAACTTTACAGATAAAATTATTAGATCTTGGGTTTTGTTTTTTTTGCTATGGACTGCATGATATAATGCTTGTGAACAGCCACAAATCAAGAGAGGCATATGCAACCGGGAATTCTGAGTAGGTAACACTGGATCCACATTTATGCCAATTGAATGGCCCTGTCATTCTGTATGACTAGTGAAGAGGAACTACTGATGCCATTATGCACCCTTGTCCTGGGTTGGTGGATGAATATCAAATGCCCAACCACCCCACTTCAGTCATGAGCTCTACACAGCTGGATTGGGTAGCAGTCTTTAAAAAGGCTTTTTATCTTTTTCAGTCTCAGTGTACTGGCTTGAGGCAAATTGATACTGTACCCTTTCAAATACTCTAAAAATATATTGAATCTGGATTATATCTGTCAAATGTCAAACTATTTTATGGAAGTAACATCCTTCAAAGGGTATCCTAAATCTATATATAATATTCTTGCATCCCAATATTTATATTAGGAGCTTTATATTATCAGATGTGTCAGAATACATGTATTGAACTATCTCCCTGGAGGCTTCACAGTTGAGGATTTCCAGGAGTCATGGTTATTTCTTCCAATATCAGTTGTTTTTTATGTTCAAAAGTGTTTCCCTGTGTCTGATATTTTTGGCTGGGAAGCATTTGTGTACATTATGTGTTATATTATATTTAGCAGTATATATTGTTCTGATATTGGGAGAGGTAAAACTAAGGAATTTAATAATCTTTTGCAATGTTTACTGGACCTTGAGTCTTGCATGTATGTCACAGACTCAACAAGGAATTTAAGCATGTGCGTAAATTAAAAAAATTCAGTGGGACTACTTGCATACTTAATGTTCAGTACCTTGATAAATCGGTCCCTGAATGGTAGGGGAACAATATTTGTACACATGCAAAACTCTGTCCATTTTTTCATGTGTATGTTGGTTTCAGATAACTATAAAATTTGAAGTGTAAAATCAGAATTTCACCAAAAAAAAGTTTCAGAGATAATTTCTACAGAAAAAGAATTAATTTTGCAGCAACAGCATTAAAAACATAAAATTAGGAATCATTTAATAAAGTATGGTGTTACTATATTGTCTTCATGTTCCCACATTACAGTTTCCTTCTCATTCCTTGACATCTTTTTTTTTTCTGCAATGCCATTATTTCTTTCACAAGAACATAAAAGCCACCATACTAGGTCAGATCACAATTCATTTTGCATCTTACAGTAGACTTTACCAGATCTTCAGGGAGAGTGTACAGAACAGGGTGTTATCTCCGTGCCTCAGTTTACCCAACTGTACTTATCAAATTATTTGAAGCTATAGACAGAGGTAAAATTCTAAATTCAGGTGTGCTTGCTTAATGATCTAAACCCTAGGAAAATATGACTACAGCCCGTCGATTAAGAACAGACACAGAGCAGGAAATGTTTCCAAAACAAATCTTAACATTTATTTGTGTAAGTTTAATACAATAAGTTTGCAATGTTGAGCATATTTTGACTTACATAAAATAAGTGGAGAACCAAATGACCGTTAGGCAGTCAAATAGAATGTTGCAGCTCCATTGAACCACTTTATTAATAAGTATTTAACTATATAATACCAATATTAAACTTATACTCTATACCTTATAACAATTAAAATCCTATGTCATTCAGTAAATGGTGATCAGTCATTTACTGTTGGGTTGGAGATGAGCCCTTCTCACTCAAGCCGCAGTCACTCAGCTTTATTAACACACAAGCTCCACAAGCGCAACCTTTGTCATACTCACAAACCCCTTAAATATTGCCTCTGACTCGTCTTAATGGCTCCTTTTCTGTTCTGTCATTTAGGCAGAGGTAGCCAGAATTTGGGCAATATAAGTCGGAACTCAGTTAGCCGAGTTTGCCTCAAATCCTTAACACACCAATGCCTTACCGAGAAAAACGGGTCCGGTCTGACAGGATCGGGTCCGAGATGAACTGGTCCGGTATGGCTGGTCCGGCTTGTGATGGCATGGCTGGTTCGGATGTTGATGGTCAGGTCCAGGCTATCGCGCTGCTGCTCTGGGCTGCGATGATGCTGTCCCAAGCTGTGGCAGCACTGGTCCGGTGGTGGCGTGCAGACTCGAACTACAGAGGCGGGTGAGTCCATTGACAGTTGGTTTTCTGCGGTGCGCTGAGTTGCTAGGCAGACTATCTGGTCCGGCTTGCGGGAGTGATCAATCTCAGGTCCCGGTGTTCCGATTCATTGCTAGTTGCTAGGTAGACTAGCAGCATCTCCCTAGGCTCTCAGTGTCCAACAACTCTTGCCTGCGATTGGCTGCTCTTTTATAGGCACCGGGAAGGGGAAAAGGCAGCGTACATCATGGGACTTGTAGTCCTGAGGGGCAAGAGCATTATGGGACTTGTACTTCAGTTAAGGGGGAAGAAGGGGGGGAGAGAGATCATATGACTCTGAGATCATCCTAGAATGAGATCATCCCTAGAATGAGATCATCCCTAGAGGGAGGGGGCGTGAGTGGAAAAAGAATGGAGAAGGGATATACCAAAGCGAGAGAAAGGGGGAACAGTAATTAAAGGTCTATTTCAAGGCTAAGAAGAAAAGAAAAGAGAATGAAACTTTGATTTAACAAAGAAATATAACTTTATGAAATAACATATGACTTTGGCTTGTAGAGGTACAAGGTTTTTCATGTAGTGAGAGAAAGGGCTTTTAAATGGTTCAGTCCTACGTTATCAAGGGTCCTACCTATATTGCTATCTAGGTGCTAATTATTCTAATTGCTTAACACACACTGTTCCTTACTACTGTTGAAGTTAAAAGAAGATTTAAGTATGTAGATGGTATGGGAAGAGATTGTGTATTGTTGGGGACCAAGATAATATACCAAAGGGCTTATTATGGTTTTGTTATATAAAACAAAATGGAGTTCTCTATAAACAAAATGGAGTTCACTGACAAAGAGGCTTCTGGGTAAAATGATGTAATGTTCTTGCTACTGAACAAAATGGAGTTCTCTATAAAACAAAATGGAGTTCACGGACAAAGAAACTTCTGGGTAAAGTGATGTAATGTTCTTGTAACTGACCCTGCATACTGTTGGAATATTTTGTAACAGTATCGAACCCTATGCTATTACTAGCCTGCTGGAATTTAAACCCCTTCTGAGGCTTTTCTGCCAATTGCCTCTTCATATAGAATCCATGTCTTAGATATCTTGGGGCAAAAATCTCTGGTCACAAGGGCAGTTATGGGATGATCCAGTTCTGTCTTCCATTCCTATCTTTAGATAGTCAGAGGTTTAGGATCTCCTCAAACATTATCTTTGCTGATAATCATTGATGGACCTATTTTCTATGAATTTATCCGGTTCTTTTTGAAGCTTTGTTATGCTTTAGGCCATCACAACATCCCATGGCAAAGAGTTCAATAAGTTAGGTGTGCATTATATGAAAAATGACCTCCTTTTGTTTATATTAAATCTCATACTATTAATTTTATTGGGTGACCTCTCCTATTGGTATCATGTAAAAGGGGAAATAATACTTCTTTATTCCTGTTTTCACAACATTCATGATTTTATAGACCTTTATCATATCTGTCCTTAGTCATCTTCTTTTAAGCTGATCAGCCTTAACTTTTTAGTATCTGCTTGTATAGAAGCTATTTCATAACTGTTATCATCTGTGTTGCCCTTTTCTGATTCTTTTACAATTCTATTTTTTTTTTTTTGAGATGGGGGTAACCAGAACTGGAAACAGAATCCATAGGTGCACCATGGATGTAAATGGTGACATTATAATATTTTCTGTCTTATTTTCTATCCCTTTTCTAATATTTCCACTAACATAGTAGAAGTTGAGTGGAAGTTTTCAGAGAACTATCCATGGTGACTTCATGATCTCTTTCTTAAGGTGTAAGAGCTAATTAAAAGCCCATCTTTGTTATGTATGGTTGGGTTTATTTTCTTTTTCCAGAGTAAATTACTTTTCATTTATCTACATTGAATTTCATTTTCCATATTGTTCTCCTATTACCCAGCTTTGTAAAAAACCTCTGTAACTCCTTGTAATCTGATTTGGATTTAATGTTCCTGACTAGAAGGAAAGATAGGAAGAGGAGTTTGAGGGCATTTTCACATTGAGCTATGTCCTAAACTTGTGTTACCATAGATCTAGTGAATAAAAGGGATGTCATAATATATTGAGGTCAATATATTGACAACTCTCTTCTTCCCTGGAAACAATCTTTTCCAGGGACATTATGATTATAAACTTCTCATCAGTGAAAACATCATATTTAAAATTCATCTGTAGAGTCAGAGTCATTGAACAAAACATATGCCATTGTGACTCTAACTGAACTCTAACTCCAGTGACAAGCACTGGGATAAGAAGAAGAAATGATGAAAACACTCATAAAAGCTCCAAAGAAATAGCTGTGTTAGTCTAGTTCAGCAAAACAAACAAGGAGTCCTGTGGCACTTTTAAGGACTAACAAATGTATTTATCACATGAGCTTTCATGGGAGAAAATCCCACTTTGTCAGATGGGGAACTTACAGAATGGGATGAAAATAAATGCAGGGACATGTAAGACATAGGTTCAGATCAATATATTTTGATTTGTTGTTATAGCCTGACCTGATTCTATGTCTTATCCTATCCTATGTACACGTCAAAGGCCTGTGTTTGGTGGTCTCTGGTCCTGGTGGGGAAGAACCTAGGCATTGGCAGTAGCTGAGATGGTCAAATAACTCTATTTAGGAGTGACCTGCTTGCCCAAGTTTGGGGAAGGCTCTAGAAAAGTTGGGCTAAAAAGCTTCCCTCCAACTTTTCCTTTCCTGGATCTAAATTAATCACTGCTTGTTGGAAAGTTTGTGCTATGTAACCAGACTGAAACTCAAAGACCATGAAATTCATAAAACTGCCACAATTGACAAAGAACTACATCAACTGGACATTGATATTGCAGCTCTCACTGGCTATGTCTACACTAGAAAAGTTAAGTTGACTTTGTTAAGTCAACTTAATAATGTCGACTTTAATTCGACTTACAGTCAACCTTATTAAGTCAATTTAATAAAGTCAACTTAAAGTTTCTAGTGTAGACATAGCCCCTTGTCGACCTTATTGAGTTGACTTAGCACTTTAAGTCGACTTAATAAGGTCGATTTAGGCGCTAATCCCCATCTACACTGGCTTTAAGTCGACTTAAGGAGTCAACTTCAGGCTTAAGTTGACCTAAAACCAAGTGTTATTAAATCAACTTAAACTTTCCTTAAATCAACTTAAGGAAATGCTTAAGTCGACTTAATAAAAGCCCAGTGTGGATGTGGCTTTGTTTAGGTCGACTTAAGCCCTCTTAAATTGACCTAACTTGACAGTATAGACGTACCCACTGAGACAAGACTTTCAGAAAATAGATCATTAGATGAAGTAAGTAAACACAGTGATGGATTTGCTGTTAAGAAGTCTGCCTTTAGTTCATGTCTACCCCTCCAATATTTATTGACAATAATATTCAGCTGGATGTGAATACAAACTGACTTTTCTGTTCATTTATGGATCAACATCTGACTATTTTATAGAGCAAAAAGATTAGTTCTATTCCCCCCTGGATTAAATAATCAAGAATGTTCCCACAAGAAAGAGACTTCTTGTTCTCTGTGATTTCAGGGTGCATATGGGTAAAAACTAGGAGCATTGTGGATGCATCATTATTGCCTAACACAACACAGGTAGCCATAATGAAAATGACCTGTGTGTCCTTGAGCTTTCTGCCTCTTCTGATCTGACAGCCTCAGATATCTATTTTGCTGGCAAAAGCAGCAACAAGGTCACATGGAGGTACCCTTTTTCTGGATATTGGCATCAAATGACCTCATCCTGATCCATCATAGAAACATTTGTGATGTACTGCATTCTCAATCAAAGCATAGTGTTGATTGTAACACTGACTATGCTTTTGTCAGGGCCAAGTTCCAGATAACATCTTTAAAATATCTATCATGAGGATCTGAAAGGCAAATCTCACCTTGACATTACTAACATGAAGGACTCTGACACTTGTGCAAACTTTCAACATGTGCTTGAACATGTTTCTGAAAATGATCAGCTTGATTCCCCTGATTCTGACACCTTGTGGAGCAATTTTAAGAGTACTGCTAAGGATGTCTTTGGAACATCAACAACAACAAAACCAGACTAAAGAGGAGCATTTATACATCTGCTGCTCCAACCTATAGAAAAGAAAAAGCAAGCTAACTTAACTTTACTTCAACAACCAACTAAACACAGAATCCTTAAATTCAAAAAGGCTACGGCTGCAGTCCACTTGACAACGGGCTGATAAGCGCTGTTAAAACCTGTGCAAGGAGATTCAAAGAGGGAACCTCCATGGAACCTATGATGGAATCAAAGAGCACTTAGTTCAATTTGTAAAAAGTCTACAAAACTGAAATTGAACAACGATGCCATACTGACTGATAGGTAAGAACAACTTGACTGATGTACTGAGCATTACAAAAACTCTAGTCAAAAGATGCCTTTATCTGGGATACTGCCTTAGCTGCCATCCCCAACTTTCAATGATGTTGAAGCTGGACCAAACATCAACTCTCAAAAATGTATAGAAAGCTATCAAAGGCTATGTCTACACTTACAAAAGCTTAACTTAATTCGAACAATCATGTCCCCACTAGAATGCTAGTTCGAACTAGCCATGTCCATGCAGGGCACTTGCTTAGTTCAAATTACTCAGTTGCATGAATGTCAATCTGCCGATTAGTTCGAACTAAGCAGATAGTTCAAACTAACATGGCCATATTGACTTAATTCGAACTAACTATTTCAAATGAAGGGTTAGTTTGAACTAAGTAATCAAATTTATTAGTTCGAAATAAGGAAGCCCTTAATTCAAACTAAGGAAAGCCTAGTGTGGCCAAAGCTTAAGTTAGTTCAAATTAAGCTTCCTTAATTCAAACTAAATTGCAAGTGTAGACATAGCCAAAGAGATTGCAACTGGGAAAGGAGCAGGCAATGATCAGATACCTCAGGAGTTCCTAAAGGCAAAAGTGGTAATGTTTGCAAGTGTTATCTGCACACTTCTCTGCTGTCAATAGAGCCATGTACCTGAGGATCTGGAGGATGTAAACATTATTACTTTATACAAAAATAAAGTGGACAGAACAAACTGCAATAAGTACTGAGGAATATTTCTGCTTAGCAAGATGCTTATGAAAAGACTCCATATCCTTGTTGAAAGAGTTTGTCCTGACAGTCAATGTGGGTTCAGAAATGGACACTCCATGACTGACATGTCCTTCACAATGCACTTGTTGAAAGAAAAAAAGCTGTGAACAATAAGCACTTCTCTGCCTAGCATCTGTTGACCTACAAAAGGCCTTCAACATGGTTAACTGGAATGGCATATGTGGTGTCTCAGGTTACTGAGACTACTGTGGCTTGCCATAGTGATAAATGGGAGGGTTGTTAAGTGCTTAGGTAAACCTTTGTGTCTGCTGGCAGTCCTTGCCAGACACGCTGAATAAAGCCCAATTAGGGAACTCTGAAGCCTGTTATGTCTATTGATCATTATTTAATCTTAATACATAACATCATATACTGGATTGTCTTGAAAATTGGCTGTCCACAAAAAGTATTCTCCTTATGTAAGGAGTTCCATGAGGGAATGAAGGCAGCTATCCAATATGAAAATGAAATATCTTCTGAGTTTAGCATTGACCCTGGAATGAACAAGGCTGTGTCTTAGTCCCTATTGGCTTTGGAATCTTCTTCTCTATTCTTCTTAAGTACAACTTTTGGAAATAATCAATCTAGCATACTGAATGAACCCAGGATGGACAGCAGCTCGTTTAATATCAGGTAATTTCAGAACAAAAGATGTGTCACCCAGCTCACTATTTTGGATTTGTTTTTCATGGATGACACTGAATTCTTCTCCAATTCGCCTAATGAATTGCATACCAGATGAATCAATATTCACCATATGAATTGCTAAATATGTTCCCTGATGCAATCAAGTGTGACATGGTAATCAACAGTTGTCATGTCACAGGGCTCTAACTTCCTTCCTAAATTCTACATCAGTAATGAAGCTCTGAACAATCTGGATCACTTCTGTTATCTTGGCTCAACTTTCACCAACTCACTGATCCTTAATACAGAACTTGATGTGAGAATCAGCAAAGCCTCTGTCGCTTTCGATAAACTTGGCTCTTGTCTCTGGAACAATAAACTGCTAACCTTAAATACAAAGGTATCTGCTTATCATGTTTGTGTCCTCAGTACCCTCCTTTGCAGCTGTGAAATTGGGGTCACATACTCCAAGCAGGAGATTGAACAGCTTCCACCTACTCTGCCTCCGAAAAACCCTTGGAGTGACTTGGAACCAACAGTTAACTAACCATGAGATTCTTGAGAGAACCAACCTACAGTCTATGAAAACTATACTGGAAGTTCACAGGGTTCACTGACTGGAACATGTGGCACACATGCCTCAAAATCGTTTGACAAAGGTTATGCTCTACAGCCAACTCAAGAACTACCCATGATGCCCAGGAGGGTCAAAGCTCTGATACTGGGACAAGCTCAAAAAGGCTCTCAAGAAATTCAGCATTTCCACTGACAACTAAGAGACCACTTCCCACAGTCGCTCAGTATAGAGAAGTCAAGTCTAGGTTGTGGCCTATAGATGAGACAAGAAACAGAGCGTGCTTCAACCTCCATCTGGCGGGTGGACCTGTAGCCTCTGTGAGAAGGTTTTCTGCTCTTATATTGGGTTCTTCCCCCACACTACTGCCAAGTGCCATTCACTGACTGATTTTGTCATTTTTCCTTTCATCTGTCACATTTTTGGATGTTATATATAATCATCTGCTCCATTTCCAAGGGATGAGGATCAGGTCCTATACTGATCAACTGGGTAGCTCCACTAATGTAAGATATATCTGAAGAGATATCTGCATATTGCAGGTAGCTTTTGGGTCCACTTTATGTTAAATATTGTTGTGAGGTTTGTTTGTTTGTTTGTTTAAATTTGTACAAAATATAAATATGTCAGCTACAAAATAATAATCACTACTGTTGGTTCAGAGAATTTTGTTGAAAAGGGCAAAACTGGAATTAACCATCTAGTTTCTTATATGCCCCCCAACTCCAGGCCAGTCAGATACTTTGTGCCTTGATATCAACATTTCCTTTAATTAGCTTTACATTGTGGGGTTTGTAATGCTTACTGCTTTGTTGAGACTCTGTGCCAGCATGTGATTCCATTGTATACAGGATCTCAGATGATTTGTTGCCTGATATTCTCTAGTGATAGATGGTTCATGTTAATGTGTGTCTACTATAGTATTCTGGATAAAGATTTATCTAACACAAGCCTTTTCTGAAGCCTTAAGCTTTAGAGACTGACTATATATATATATATTTCCTGAGTTGTGTTAAATTTTCACTGATACAAGTTCTTTTAAATTTAGGAGAATTGTCCCATAATACAAATTTAACTAGCTGCACTGGTACATGAAATTCGTAATTTATGTTCTTACTATCCATATAGTCATTAAGTGTGGGACTTTAAATCATCTTGATTATATCTGTAGACTCTTGCAAAAAATGAAGGCAAAGTTAAAAATGACTATTGTGTGTTACTAAAATTAAGATGTTAACTTGCAGTTGCAGCAAGTGGAACTTGTTAATGTTTTTTCACTCAGTGACTGAATGAGCACAGGGCTATCTTGGCTAAAATATGTTCATTGCTTCAGGAAGAAATTGAAATGCAGAAAGATAGATGTTGGGAATAAGCAAGGAAGGTAGGATTCACAAAGGAGATGTAGGCACTTCACTACTGCACTGTGAACCCCACTTACCTGTAGGCACTCCACTGCCTAGTGGAATTTTAAAATGTGAGTTAGGTGCCCATGGTTCCCATACAATTCATGGGGAAAGTTAGGCACTTAAAAAAGCAAATCATAAAAACTAGCACACTAAACTGCTTACACTATCCAGTGGAAATATTGAGGAAAGGGATGGAGTCTAAGCCCCACATCTAAAAGGGAGAAAGGAGTCTAAATTCAGGCTGGTGGGAGGTACCTATCTCCACTCAGGAGTCATGGTTGTGAACAATATCCTGGAGATAGACATTTAAACAAGGTCAATCCTTTCTCAAGGAAAAACAGAGGATGAGGAGACTCCCTATAATTTTTATCCTAGGGGGTAGGGCATTCACTCAGGATTTTGGAGACTCTAATCCAATTCCTTACCCCACCTGATGTGGTATCCCAGCTCTCAGAAGTGTGCCTTAACTACCATGCTACGGTGTACTCAGGCATAGGCCGTTCTTATTCTCCCCTGTTTAAGCTGTACCGCAGTGTATAAATAATTTAATATTATTGAGCCAGGAAATGAGATTGACTCAACAACCCATTAATCAGGACAGTCAACAAGGAGATAGGAGCCCCAGATTCCAGTTCCTTTCCTCCAAAGAATATATATGTTATAAAAAGCTGAACAGGAGATCCGGAGAGAAAATTTCCCCTAGCCTATGGAACTCACCTTGGCGGTAGGCAGAGAGCTGTTCAAATCCTTGACCCACATGAGGCAAAGAAGGAGAAATTGTAGTCAGATTGCCCATGTATTTTAACCCATGGGCTGGGATAACAGGTTGTAAGAAGGGCTTCTTTTTCTCTTGTTTTATTCTGTTATAGGGACTTTGATGGAATACATGGGCTACATGTGGTAACATAACTCGATCACAGTTTAACATTAAATACTGCTAAACAAGGTATAGGGTCTGCTATTCAAAGACCACTCAATCTGTTTAGAACCAAGACAAACAAACTATTCAAATCCTTTTATCATTTTATTAAAGATGCAGTGAAAAAAGAAAACCAGTCAGAATCTTTGAAATGTAAAGTATTAAAAAAGATTTTCATCTTAACAACATTCCCTTTCCTTGAAGCAAAAGAGAGTTTTTAAAAAGAATTTTTTTTCTTAAATAAAAGTGAATGGAAAGGCAGGGGATTCGTAGAATTCAAGATCTAATTGGAATGACCACTGATTGACAGAGAAAACCATGGCCATTTTAGAGTGTGAGCCTATGTCAATTATAGAGTGGAATTTCCTGAATGAAGTGGAAGAATAGATTTAACTGAAGATTTTTTTCTGTTTTCCAAAGAGATAGAAGAGTTTGGTAATATCTACATTCTGATACTATAGAGATGGCTGAACTTGTTTTTAAAAAGAAACATAGACTTATATTGTTCAAACACAGAAGGGATCATTCTAATCATTTAGTTTAACCTCTTGAACACAGCAGGCCACAGAACCCTGCCTTCTCACTCCTGTGATAGACCCCCTAACCTATGGCTGAATAATTGAAGTCCTAAAATCATGATTTAAAGAATTCAAGTTACAGGGAATAAACCATTTACACTGGTTTAAACCCCCAAATAACCTATGTTACATGCCGCATGGGAAGGCGAAAAAACCCTATCAGCCTCTACCAGTTTGACCCTCTGGACCCCAGAAACAGTGATCAGTTTTCTCTGAGCATGTGGGCAAGCCAGACAGAACAAAAGAATCCTTTGTAGTGAATTAGAGCCTTCCCTGCCTAATGTCCCTTCTCCAGCCATTAGATATATTTGGTGCTAGCAGTCACAGATTGGCTATATGCCATTGTTTATTGCCCCTCTGTTCTCTTAGAAGACGACTGACTGTTCTGGAATGTCACTCTGCTGATGATTAGAGACCTTTACCTAATTTCAAGGATAAACTTTTTGATGGCCAGTTGAAATCCTTGTTTGTTTGTTTGTTATAACATTAGCACTTAACTTAAAGAACTCCTCTCTGTTCCTAATATTTATCTCTTTGTTGTAGTTATACATAGGAGTCTTACTTACCCTCAGCCTTCTTTGGGCTTGGCTAAACAAGCTAAGTTCTTTGAGTCTTTTCTCAGAAAATAGGTTTTCCATTCCTTAAATATGGAAGACCAGAATTGCACACAGTACTCTAGATGAGGCTTCACCAGAACCTTTATAATGGTATTAAGACTTCCCTGTCTCTACTGGAAATGCCTCACTTCATGCATCCTAGGACTTCAGTAGCCTTTTCCACACCTACATCAGCTTGGCAATGCCCCGCCACCCAGTCATCCTCTGATCAACCAATACAATCAATGTTTCTCCTCTTCTATCATTTACAACTGATATGACCTCAGCTGGCATAAAAGATTCTGGCTGTTAGTTCCTAAGGCTATGTCTACACTTACTAAAATTAGTTTGAAATAGTTAGTTCGAACTAACTAATTCAAACTAATTTTAGTTAGTTCGAATTAGCTTAATTCGAACTAGCATGGCCACACTGGAATGTTAGTTCGAACTAAGCAAGCACTTGCTTAGTTCAAATTAGCAATCCCCATTCTTTCAATGGCCGGTTAATTTGAACTAAGAAACATGGCCACATTGGTTAATTCAAACTAGTTAGTTTGAATTAACCCCTTAGTTTGAATACCCTATTCGAACTTATTAGTTCGAATTAAGGAAGCCCTTAATTTGAAGTAACTAAAGCCTAAAGTAGCCATGACTTTAGTTAGTTCAAATTAAGCCTCCTTAATTTGAACTAACTTGCCAGTGTAGACATAGCCTAACTGCATGGCCTTGCACTTTGCACTATTAAATTTCATCCTATTTCTATTACTTCATTTTACAAGTTTATCCAGATCATATAATATTCTGTGCCACCTCTGTATTGGCAATACCTCCCGACTTTGTGTCATCTTCAAATTTTATTAGCACATTTCCTCTAGTTTGACAGTTTACCTTTCAGTCTAACCCATTGTGAGTCTCTTTTAATCAGTTCCTTATCTCTATTTCAATTCTTATATTAATCTTCATCTTCTCCAATTTAACTAATAATTTTTCATGAGGAGCTATATCAAATGCCTTACTAAAATCCAGGTAGATTAGATCTACTACACATCCTTTGTCTAAAAAATCAGTTATCTTCTCAGAGCAGAAGATCAGTTTGTTCTGGCACAATCAACCTTTTGTAAAAAACATATTGTATTTTATATTGTATTTTATATCTCTGTCCTTAACTACTTTCTCTTTCAAAATTTATTCCAACTCCTTGCATACAATTGAGGTTAAGCTAAAAGTCCTCTAGCTTCCTGGGTAAGGTTTTTTCCCTCCCTTTTCTTAAAAAGAGCAACTATTTTAACAGTTATTATTAAACCCAAGTTTACTGATTCATTACAAATTCTTGCTAAAGGGCTTGCAATTTTATGTGCCGGTTCCTTCAACATTCTTGAATGGAGATTATCCAGGCCTCAGAGTTAGTCCATTAAGATGTTTGAATTTGGTTTATATCTTCTATGTGATAATTTCTAGCAGCATATGCTTGTTTCTATTAGATTTCCTACCACTACCACTAAGTTTTTAATTAGACTTATTAAAAACTGAGGCAAAATATTTGTTTAGCTGTTGTGCCATGCTTACATTATCTTTAATTAATAGGGTAGAATAGAAGGGGACATGCAGATATCATAGAAAAGCCTGGACAGCCTACTACAAAAGAAAATCTTGAAAACATTATCAAATAATTTTTTGATAGTTAATGAAACTGAAGCAGAAATATTTTCATTTAAGCTGAAGAGCACCTTTAAAAGGAAAACACATCTATTTTGGGTCACCAGGTGTATCTCAAAACTTTGGGAAAATTCCAGAATAAGATAAGTAACTAAAATTAATGCTTTTCAGAAGATAGCATGGTATGACGTTGTGGCTGGTGAAGGCACCATGCATAGTCTTAGTTTAATTATAGTGTTAGTTTAATTATAATAATTAAATAAAAATTAAATAAATGAAAATAATAATTACAGAGTCTTAGTTTAATTATATTACTTACGTCTGCTATTTATTTCTTGGCTCTCTCTCCCATTCCGGCCCTCAACATAGCCAGCTGTATGAAGGCCATGCAAAATTTAAGGCCATACTCTATATGGATCATAATGTATGTTGTAATAATTCTTAATAACTAAACAGCTCCCCTCATCCTTATAAGCTCAACAGAGGCACAAGTTTTTCCAAAATCAACAGATTAAATCAAAGTTAGACAAACTGAAGAAGATCCAGAGAAGAGCAATAAAAATGATTAAAGGTCTAGAAAACATGAGGGAAGACTGAAAAAATTGTGTTTGTTTAGTCTTTAGAAGAAAATACTGAGCAGGACATAACTGTCTTCAAGTACATAAAAGGTTACTACAAGGAAGAGGAAGAAAAATTGTTTTCTTTATCCTTTGAGGCTAAGACAAGAGGTGATGGTCTTAAAATGCAACATGGGAGCTTTAGATTGAACATTTGGAAAAATTTCCTAACTGTCTGGGTAGTTAAGCACTGAAATAAATTGCCTAGGGATGTGGTAAAATCTCCTTCATGGGAGATTTTTAAGAACAGGTTGGACAAATATCTGACAGGGAAAATCTAGGTAATACTTATTCAGGCATGGGACTAGACTAAAAGACTTCTCAAGGTTCCTTGCAGTCCTATAATTCTACAATTCTATGATAATTAGATCTCTTTGTGGATCCCATCCCTAGTGACCTAGTGATGAGCAGGAATTTGACATTCTCTGACAGCCTTGTGGAAATTACTAAGCAATAACAATGTAGTCTGGGGCTACATTATCTTTTTTAGAAAGCACTTTCCAGGCAGGGATCATCTTTTAAGAGGGTAGGACTCCTTGAATCAGGGAATAGGAATTCATAGGACGTACATCTAAAGTAGAAAATGCAGGGCTTTTTGGACTAGTGAGTCCAGTAAAACTATTCATGTGCTTAAAGTGAAGCACACCCCTAGGTGACTTATTGAACTGGCTAAAGAACACCTAAACTATTAAAATAGTTCAGTTATTCAGAATCACTCATTCCCTTCATATCATATTCTGCAGGCATGACTAGATTTTTAAATCAGTTTTCATCTTCCATTTAGGCAAGTAAATGAAGTGCCCTCATTTGCGAAAGTGCTCATTACACAGGAATGCCCATTGTTCGCATATATTCTGAAAAGAAAAAGGTTCAGGGAAGAACTGTTGCAACTGTAGACACAAAGGCATAAACTAAATATTAATCACTTTACATTATTTAAGAAGATGAACATAATAAAAAAATTCCAGTTTCCAATGAAGATTAAGAGGAAAGTGCTAATATATACTGTTCTGTAGATTATTTTATTTTGACTGTTCTAAATGAGCTAATAAAGCTAAGTAAGTATTCATTTTACTTTGTTTGTTTTCATTTTTATAACCAAAAATTTGTTTGCTGGTTCATTACTGAGTCATTCTTTAAGTTCCTTTAGCTTTTTATTGGAGAAAAATAAAAAAAATGAAATTAATAGGGAAAAAAAGAAGCATTGGTAAATGTACAGGAATTTAAGAAGAGAAACAGAAGGAGAAAAAGCTCTTACGTATGTAGCTAAGATGTTACTAACTGGCAAAATCAGTCCTCAGAAGATTCTTCAAAAGTATGTTATACGGCACCATGTGTTGTTTTGTTTGTGGATGTAGATATAAGATATTGGTATAATCTACATCAAATTATTAATTTAGTCAGAGAAAGAATAAAAGAGAATTAACTTTACTTGTGACAAAAGCATTGCACTACAGCTGACATTAAGCATTTCTTCCAAAGGTACCTGCTAATGCTAAACACTTTGAAAACATTATTTGGTAATTTCTAATACTATTGCAGGAAGTAAATAAATATACATGCATTCATTTTGGGGTAAGAAATAGAAATATTAATTCTATACTCCTTTTTAAAGGGGGAGAGAAATTCCTATAGATTATTTTAGCACTGAAGATGGAAAAGTGAAATGATTTACATGTGAATGTATATTGACAGAGCCAATGACAGTTTTGATTTCTAATTCTGAATTCCTTGTTCTTAGCACTATGAACTGCCCTTTGATGAAATGTCTTTCTAAAACATTCTAATAGCATAAACTGCCATGAAGTTGACATCATTTTGCCTAATTCTACTCACATTAAATAAAACACAAGAAAGAAGGATTTTTTTTAAAAAGTGATAATTGCTGAAAACCATTTATCAGCCTGAGTCAACCAACTCGTATTCAAGAGGAGTTACATTAATTGTAATCCCTTTTAGTTCAATAGGTCTATCTGTGTCAATTAGTATAACACATCTTGAATAAGGATTGTAAACTTGGGCCCTTTATTTCAGTGATAGTCATAAAAAATTATTACAGACTTAGGGTGCATCTACACTTACAAATTAAGTTGACTTAAGCTTGCTTAAATTGACTTAATTTAATCTGTGTCTACACTACATTTTCCTTAAGTCGACTTAAGCAGCAGCTTAAATCAATTTAAGGAAAATTAAAGTTGACTTTATAAAACCTACGTTAAAGTCGACTTTACTGGCTAAGTCTAAGTCTACTGGCTAAGATAGAGGCCTGGCTTCAGGGGTAATTTCTATAGACCACAGAGCTGCTGTAAATAACAGTAGCCTCCTGGCTTCTTCTATTCTGCAGCTCTCCAGTCTGAAATTACCAAGAATTTCTGTAGCACTATATATTACAACCTTATGCCCAGCACATCTCCCACTCTTAATAATGAGATAGTAGGGTAGTTTACAGTCATTTTCAATACTGCCTTT
Organism: Pelusios castaneus; assembly: GCA_007922175.1. Taxonomy (NCBI): domain Eukaryota; kingdom Metazoa; phylum Chordata; order Testudines; family Pelomedusidae; genus Pelusios; species Pelusios castaneus. Next base: position 3,007,252 of record ML686006.1, on the reverse strand, counting down.
GCTAAATTAATTCTCTTCTCAACAGCTTTTATGGTTGGTGTATGACAAAAGAGTGGTGTATAAGGCTGTAGCAGGAGCAAAACATCTCCTTCAGTTTTTATGCAAGTATGTAAAATTCCCATTTACTACAAAAGGACTTCACCAGGCCATGAACCAGATTCTGCTCTGTGTTTGAGCAGTTTTGCACAAATCAGTCGGCACAAAATAGCCCAAAAGCCACTTTACTGGCTACTGAAAGTTCTCCAAAAGTGTAGGATAATTCTTGGATGACATAGGTATACTCACTGTAAAATGTCCCATGCCTTTGCCTTCATAGTCACAATACAGTGGGATGAAGGCATGGGAAAAGAGAGTTTTTCTGATCTTTTTATACCACAGAGGTCGGACATTGCAGCACAGAGCAACGGGCATCGGTTGTAAATTAGCCGGCAACTATTCTAATATGCACTAGGGGCAAACCTACGACTTCAGCTATCTCAAGATCAGTATTTCTCCATCTTGTCGAATGCACTCAGAGCTCCTCGGAATCTGGGCATTCATTTTGCAATGACAATGAATGAGCCCTATAAGCCATCTTAACTCTCTATAAACATGGGACTTCTTTTGATGCTAATAGTAATAATACACATGTATCAAGAAGAGGCTATCTCTCTGTGAAGGAGAAGTATATTGAGTGGGTGTCAAAAGTATTTGTGAGTGAGAAGAGAATGGATTGTTCAGCCCAGGGAACTCTGTAAAATGGAAATATTACCATTGTGTTCATAGCAGCTCTGTGATTTAATAGATTTCATTCAGAGAACTGAACTCTTGGATTATGCTTTAATGTTCCTTGGTGGTTTTTATTTATCTGTTTAGTTGTTTATTTAATCAAAGTAAATCTATGGTTAAAATACAAAGGAAGCTTTTCTTTTTTACTGTACACCAGACAAAAGGAGCAGGCAAGCAGATCATTAAATATTGATGAGACTGGTATTTCACTCTGAAGCTAGTGCCAAAGTAAAAAAAGTACTTATTGCAGAAGCAACTGTCTCCTTCATTATAAGCTGCCACCTATATGGTTTATTTTTCTAGTGACTTTGTTGATAATAAAGAAGATATACAGAAAAGCTTAGAGCACTGCAGATTAGAATAACACAGTTAAATTAATTACAATATTGGCATGTACCCATTTAAAAGGCCAAGTTATGCAATGAAACATGCAATTCTTTAGACAATTTTAAAATCATGCTCTTGATTTATTTACTAAACTTAATGAATGCACTTTATCATGTAGTTACATATTTATTGGCTTTTAAAATGTGTATCTTGTGAACGTTATTACAGACATTTCAAAACAAATACTACATAGCAAATAAAATTTAATGCACCATGTTCATTTATAACACTGTATAAATAATATAAGTATAATACTTTCATTAATCTTAAAAAGCCTATAACCATTTATCTAATTAGACCCACTAATAGCCATGAGACTATACTTCGGGCCTTATCCTGCAAATACCAGTGCTGTTCCATGGGGGCAGCGGGGCCAAGGGCTAACTGGCCTAGGTGGGGCTTCGCTCCCCCATGTTGGAGGGGAGGCGAGCTGCTCCACCCCCCCCAGAGAGCCAGCCCGGGTGGGGAGGCTGAGGCCACAGCCTCTGGCCCTGGCCCTGGAAATGGGTGCCATCGGTGCGGGGAGCCGGCCACAGCCAGGACTCCAGGCTGTTGCGGCCGGTGCCCCAGCTGGGGACCCGAGGCCACTGCTGGAGCCGGTTCCGGCCAAGGGCATCCCGCCAGTGAGGGCTGGCCCTCGCCGCATGGGACAGGCTGGCCCAGGGGCAGGCCCCGGCCACATGCCCCACCCTTGGGCCTGCTTGCTCCGCCCTGGAGGCAGGGAGGGCTAGCCCAGAGGCCGGGCTTAGTGCTCCCGACTCTACCAGCCTCAGTAAATCTTGTGTCCCTCTCTTACTGCTGCCTCTGTGCCTTCTCCTGTATCACCTCTTTGCATCAAGTCACCTCCCAAAATATAACTGACCAGCCAACATCCTCACTTAAAACTTAACGTCTGCTGTATTATACAAGTAGTAAGTTAATTGGATTTTTTAAATATATAAACATGTATCAGTCTGCAGTACACATGAAAAAATGAGTCATCATGGCTATGTCTACCCTGGCAAGTTAGTTTGAATTAAGGAAGCTTAATTCGAGCTAACTTAAGCCTTGGACACACTAGGCTTTCATTAGTTCAAATTAAGGACTTCCTTAATTTGAACTAATAAATTCAAATATGCTATTCGAACTAAGGGTTAATTCGAACTAGTTAGTTCGAATTAACCAGTGTGGCCATGTTAGTTCGAACTAATTGCTTAGTTCGAACTAATCGGCCCATTGAACTCAATGCAATTGGTTAATTCGAACTAAGCAAGTGCCATGAATGGCACTTGCTTAGTTCGAACTAAAGTTTGTTAGTTCGAATTAAGTTAAAACTAGTTTGAATTAGTTAGTTTGAATTAACTAATTTGAACTAACTTTAATAAGTGTAGACATATGACCATCTTATTTTAACCCATCCCCTGTCTCATTTTTTCACCATATTGTATCACTTCCTGTCATATGGTGTACAAAATTACATTGTATGATATTTGGGGATAGAAAAGTAAAATTTTCAAAAGCACATAAATGACTTAGGTGCCTTAGGCCCACTGACTTAGACCCACTGCCTAAATAACTTTTGGAAATCATAATTAGGCTTTAAATTGGAAGAAAATGTTTTTTTTCAACCCACACATATTTTTGAGAGTTTGGAAATTATGTCCTTTCTGCATTGGAGCAAAACTTTTGAGACATTCTGAAGTTTTTCAAACAGAAAGCTGAGTGATCTCCCTAAATAATTAATCATGGAGCGGCTAGGGGTCTCTTCAAGCCTGGGTTCAAATCCCACCTCTAACTGATTTAGTGAGGGGGCTTAAACCCCATTCTTTTATCTTCCAGCTGACTGCCCTAGAAACCAGGCTATAGAATTAGCATCTGACTGCTTTTCTTAATTTCTATTGTTGAGTCTGTTCCACTATGATTACAAATAAATAGTAACTGAGTAAGAAAGAGAGTAACTTTGTAGCACAGGAGAAGATGTGGGATCAAGTTTCTGCTCTGAATAAGACATAGAAAAGACTTGAACTCAAAACTTTTACATTTTTGGTAAGGGAAGTAGGGTCCAGTAAAATTATAGGGCCTAATTATATAATAACTTCACAGTATATTTTTTCACTATTATCCTTTTGAGTGCTCTAAGAACTAAGAAAATTGCATTCACTCTCAAAATCATTACTTAACTGTACCACTTACATTGTTGTTGGCTCCAAATTGTTGTTCTCACAATATAGCTTATATGATTTTGTAATCTTTCTATAAGACTTGATCAAGCACTAGTGAAGAGTGCTCACTTTAATACTGTTATGAATATTTTAATGACTCCCCTTGACATCTAGTGTTAATATATAGAAGAGAAGATACAAAGTGAATTGAATATAAAACAATCAGCCAAATCACGAGCCATGTAGGAATTCTGAAAATTTAGGAACCGGGAAAAGTGCCATAGATTTCTATTGAAACACTCTGAAGATTTTTAATTATTCCCAGTTATAGAGAAATAAACTAGATGTATGTTGCTTTTGACATTAAGGAGAATCCAGACAATATGTGCATATTAATGAGTAACCAGCTACCATTTTATTTTGTTCCTGTGTTCTTCTATACTATGCTGTATTATGTTCTAATGAAGCAAATGGACAATAATGTAAAGTGACACAAAAATAACCACTGAGGACATTATGTAATACTTCAAGGAAATGGCAAAAGTAACTATTCATCTGAGCTTGGACAAACTACATTTATTTTGGCACTCTTCCACTACCACTGACAGATAGTGATCAGACTTTCAGCAGGAGCCAGCATTCTGCACCCTTATTAAGTCGACTTAAAGCCAGTGTGGACAGGTATGTCTACACTACAGGCTCTGTTAAGTTGACTTAACAAGGTCAACTTAAGTCAACTTTAAGTGTAGATGCTCCGTTAAGTCAACAAAACAAAGTCAACTTTAAGTCGACTTTAAGTTGACTTAAAGTTGACCTTGTTAAGTCATCTTAACAGAGCCCATAGTGTAGACATAGCCTTCCAGCCTTACACATCCACTCTACTTTCCCCTGCACAATCTAAAAGGCACTTCTCTGATTTTGAGAGGAGCATGGCATGTGAGATTATCCCCTCCTTTGTCATTAGAATCCTACCCCCCCTCCACAGAAAGATTATTTCATTTTTATTTATTTATTTGATTATTTCCCAAATCTAAATTGTCCAGGCACATCTATTTTGGCAAAAACTGGTGAATTAGGAACTAAAATGTAAATAAAAGGCTTACAATTTCAAAGTTTCTGGCAAATTAGTTAGTACAAGTTTTGTAAAATGGAGTTCTCAGAAGGAGAAACTTGGGGAGAGATGCACTGACTAATAATGCTAGTCAGTAAGAGAGGCCCATTAGAGAGCAGAGTTTATCTCTGAGGCTTCAGCAGAGCAACACTCTTAAAATACTAATGAAAACGTGGAGGCAAAGAACAAAATCTGACTCTGCTTGCCTTACTAAAACACACTGTGGATCTATTCTTTAAAACCTAGATATCTCAATAAAAACAGGAAACATATCATTGAATGCCACACATTTGACACTACTAAGACAATCCTCAGGGTTTTCATTTGATTCTAAAGATTAACTGTCAGCAGGTTAAACAAGGAAAATATATCTTAGTTCAAAGAAGTACTCCTTGATTTCTGGTTTCAGAATGTGATTACATGATCTTTATGCCAAGGATTCAGAAATATTGTTTACTGAACTCATGGCCCAGTCTTGATCAGTAAGGACTCAAGCAAAATGTGATGCCAATATACATTTCACATGGAGTGCATTATTGGTCTAAGACAGCTGTATCTATGGCCCCATGATTCTGCTATTCCCTCCATCGCTGGAAAGTATTTAAAACTAAAACAAAACACTATTGTATTATCTGCCATACTGTGAAGGAACTATGTTCTGAGTACAGTACCCTGACAATGTGAACTCCATAGTGATCTTTCTCAACAGGATTCTGTTAAGCATTAGTCCTAAACTACTGGACAAAATTTACAACTATCTCAGCTGTAAACCAGTTTTGATTAGGAGGCACCTATAAGTAAATGCCCCCACCCTTTTCTCCATTATTGTTCTTGGAACATCAAAATATCAGCTTGGAAAGAAGTAGGATATTGCTAAAATCTAGAGAAAGTAAATTTTGGTGGAAAAAATGTTTAGAAAAACAGCATGAACAGAGATGAAGCAGCATACAATTTATACTCCAGTGGCATGCCACTATAATCTTGATGGTCTCAAAATACATATAACATAGAAGAAGAAACAATTATCAACTAACACTGAGATTTTCACCTTCACTGAAGTCAGGGAAAGTTTTACCTGAATGAAGAATGCAGGATTAGAACACACACCCCCATTCCTCCCCACACACACACCCTGCAATTTGTTTTATATGACAGATGATATTACAGAAAGTGTGAAGGTAAAAGACAAAGGTAAATAGAAAACTATGCAAATCTGGAGGATCTCTCAATGATTTATAACACAGACATTATTCTATCAGATCCCCCTTCCATGCAGTCTATCCGCTCACTCACACTAAAAAAGCTTCTATCCAATTTATCTGTAATTTTATTTTTCTACTTCTGATTTAAAAAAAAAAAATCTTTTAGTCTAGGTCAGAAAGACTGCTAGCTACCTTTTTAAGTCAGAGCATATTTTGTCTTGAGCTATGCCCTAAACAACAGAAATGCAGACAGAATTTAAACCCTGCATCATCCTGACATTTTCAGAGAATGTTTCTATAAGAGCAATGCCAGTAAAACTACAGTATGTTTACATCTGATAATTGACACACACAAAAAACTGCTTTAATGGGACACCTTATGATTTCTCTTGTATAAGGGGACTCCTTAACTAGTTTCATATGCCAGTCCCCCCAGCTCTACCTAGAACAAGGGGTATGTATGAAGGAAGGCAAACAAGGAGTCTGGTGTCACTTTTAAAGACTAACAAATGCGATAAATACATTTGTTAATCTTTGAAAGTGATATGTGTGTGTGTGTGTGTGTGTGTGTGTGTGTGTGTGTGTGTGTGTGT
>ML686006.1:2959515-2973836 GCA_007922175.1 Pelusios castaneus | reverse complement strand
GTGCATTGTGGGATGTGTTTCCCACTCCAGTGTTTCTCAATCTTTTAAGTAGCATGTACCCCCTAACTTCTGAAAATTTTAATAGGTATCCCAACACTCAACTGCATCCTAGCTGGAGCTGGGACTGGGGCAAGCAGGGAAATGTCACGCATAGCCCCAGCCTGTGTCTGGCATACCCCCAGAGGTACGCGTATAGCAGGTTGAAAAACTATGGCCCACTCAACACCACTTCTAGGTGAAATGAGATTGCTGACTCTTTGCACTACTTCATGCTTTTCCCATGAGAACCTTCCTGTAGCTGGAATCCTGCACATGGGTATGTACTGGCGCAGCTCTGTGTGTGGCTCTATTTCTTTTAACAATTTAATTCATCTCTGTAAATTCTTCAGATCAGGGACTATGTCTTCATACTGCTTTGTAGCACCTATAAGGTGCCATGTCAGACTCCATATTAAAGTGAATTGTGGTATCTCAGCCTGAAAAGGCTTTGACTCTTGAAAAGCAGCCATGGGAACCTACTGACAATGACACAGCCCTTAACTTAACTTGTAATGTCACCCAAGCCTGGTCCTACAGTACACCATGAGCACCAGTGAAGGGAGGCAGAAAGTGAGGATTCATGGAACTTAACCCAGATCAGTGATAGGCAGTACTTTCATGCTACCAGATGATGGAACTGGCAGAGCCAGAGTCAATTCACCATACATCTTAGTAGATCGGACACTACCCAAAGTGCCCCACATAAGAGAGAGAACCAACAGCCTCCCCTATGACCTCAGACTGGCAAAGATGTGCTATTTACTATGTACTGTCCACTGGAGGGATATCAGAAAGTTGCTTGTGCAGCAAGACAGATCTCTGACCTTCTGATAAGAGAAACCCCACTGTGTTCTTGGCCCTTGCTTCCTTTCCTTTTTCCTGGATCCTGCTCCCATCACTTGTTCCCAGTTCCTGCCTCTTTGCCCTGTTTCTCTAGTTCCTCACTATTTACTCCATCTTAGCCTGAGATCTTGAATACTGATCTTGATGTGACTTTGGCTCTGGACCTCAGCTACCAATTCTGTCTCAATCCCCCTCAGGTTTGAAGACTTATGTATCTGAACACTGGATATGATTGTCCCTGCCACAGTTCCTGACAGAAAGTCATAGGCCTGAGTTACAGGAGTGGAAAGGGAAATAGCACAGGAAATAGATGAATCATCTGACAAAAACAGGGGCCCTTAGGGATTTGGGTTTTATATGGTCTGCAGAGAGAAAAGGAGTAAGTGACAGTGTTCAGTGTTTATGAGTCCAGGCAGAAAGTATGCAAAAGTGTGGCAGGGTTCCTCTACTGGCACACTCTGTTAGCACATATTGAACCATGCAAGGAACTTGAAATCCTGTTGACACATTGCATTAGGTGGGCTTTAAATTGTACCCTAAATATAATTAAGGTGAGAGTGGCTCTCTGGACAAAGAAAACTTAGGGTTTGAAATGAGACATCCATGGCTATGTCTACACTTGTTAATTTAAGTCAACTTAGCATGTCCCCATGTAAGGGACAGAGTAAGGGTCAGGGAACATGGCCGCCACTGGAGATAGGCAGAAGCACTGGGCCAACCCCCTGCAAAGGGGTTAAGCTGGATCCACCAATCTGGGCTGACAGGAAGCCAGGGGGCAGGACCCAGCCAGACAGTATAAGAAGGCGGCCCTCTCCCTCAGTCAGGGCCCAGCCAGCAGCAGGGAAGCACTGTGCTTCGCTGCTCTGGGGCCAGATGCCTGGCCCAGGGCCTGCAGAGGCTTGGCCCCGGCTTCCCACTGCCTGGGGCCCTGAGGACCGCCCCCTTTGGCACGCACCCTGGTGGGCTGGGGAGACATCTGCCCCCTGGGACCAGGTTGAGCCCCTGCCTCAGGAGGTCCTGAACCTCCAAGCCTCTGTCCCCGAGCCTGGGAGTTTAGAGCCACTGGACGGACCCTGTGACCTGGAGGAGCTGCCCTTGGCTGATGACCCCAGGGAACCACCCACTGCCCCGGAGCCCTATGGACCGGACCCCCCTGACAGTCCCTGCGACCTAGAGGAGCTGCCCTCTGCCAAGGACCTGGATGAGACCCTGCCAGCCTTGCCACCCCCCAATGAGGCAGACAGCTTCGGGAGCTTCCCCATGGCGGAATACCCTGGTGTCCCCTAGGAGTGGGGACCCAGGTACCCTGGGAAAAGGGAGAGGGAAGGGTGGCCTGGTCTGCGGCCTCGCAACCGGCGTGGACCCTACCTGGGGCAGTGTGTTGCGGTGGGACCCCACTGCCCACACCATGGGGTTCCTGACCCCGGGGCATTGGAACCCTCCTGCTATAGCCACTGAGGTTTGTTAGTGGTGCTTCTTCCTACCGTCTGCCCCCATAATTCACCCTGATAGTGAAACTGACTTTGAGAACTGCTGCCTGCCCCACCCTGCCTGGACCAGGCTTGTGTTTGTTTATAGAGACTCGCCCCTCCCCGGGGCTAGAGACTGTTGCCTGCCCCGCCCTGCCTGGGCCAGGCTTGTGTTTGTTTATAGAGACTCACCCTTCCCTGGGCTAGAGACTGTTGCCTGCCCAGTCCTGTCTGGGGCCAGGCTTGTGTTTGTTTATAGAGACTCGCTCTTCCCTGGGCTAGAAACTAAGGCCTGCCCCTGCCCTACTGGAGGCCGGGAGGCAGTGCGATCACACCCCACTCAAAAATTAAGTCGACTTAGAGGAGACGCTGCCAAATCAACCTAGACCATCCACACTGGATGCCTAGGTCGACTTGTAGGGGCTAGGTGGACCTGGGACAGGTCCACGGTGGCAGGGGGGGGACCCCTTGCCAAGTGCCAGGGGGCTCAGTCTTTGCTCCATTGTACCTTGGTACAACGGGGGCTGAGTCTGACAGGGACCCTGGCAGGGCATAGGGGCAGGATGGGCAGAGCTCTGTCCTGCCCTGTAGGGGGGAAAGCCAGGCTGTGGCTGTGCCAGCCACCCTAGCAGGGAGGGCAGTGGGGATGCTCTAAAGTCCCCTAAGTTGACCTAAAGTCGACTTAGGGCTACTCTGCGTCCACGCTGGCTAAGTCGACTTTTTGAAGTCGACTTAGCCAGAAAAGTCGACTTAAAACTAGGTTTAGTAAACTTCACTTAAGTTTTCCTTAAGTCAACTTAAGCAGCTGCTTAAGTCGACTTAAGGAAAATGCAGTTTGGATACAGATTCCATGAGGAAAAGGCTAGTGGTGTATGTGATTTAAAAAGACTGGCTTGGGAAAACATCTGCTCTACTAAATATAGCTATATCATATTTTGTTTTGTATTGAATTCTGTAGTGAGGTAATGAATTAATGGACAGCACATTTGCTTACTTTGCATTTTTCCAAAGCTGCTAAGAGGGTTCTTTATGTAATTATATATACCTACCCACTCAACCCAATAGAATTCCATCCTGTAATCATTTTTATTGTCTTAAGAGTTATAGCACAAGAAAGTAATTGACAAGTTTTTCAAGTTGGCATTTTTCCAAGTCACTCAAAGAGTGCAATAGGATGTTTCAAGCAAGGACCAGCAAGAATGATTCTTTCCCTTCAACAAGTTAGACTGAAGCCTTATGAAAAAGCAAATTGGTTTTGTAAAATGGAAAGAGGACTTCCATCCTTCAGAGAATCAATCTGAAAATTACTGCCTTCTGCAAAAAAAAAGTATGTTTCCAGGTTTACAGAGTTCTATCTGGTGTACAAATTTCCCTAGCAAATCAACACTCATTACCTAAGAATGGATGCAACAAAGTAAGTAGATTGGTGCAAATACTGGTGTCTGATGCTCCTCCAGTGTAGAGAGTCATTCTGTTCAGCAAAATCTTTGCTGGTGTCTGACCGAGTTATTTTCGAAGTTTGATAAATTTGGGAAGACTTTTCATTTAATCATTTTAGTTTTAATAGAAAATTAGTTTCTAATTGCTGAAATGTTGAGGGACATATTGAGCTAAGTGAATCAACACAGTGTATAATGGTGTGAATTGTACAGTGGATGCAAGTTAATTAAAAAGAAAGGGGGGGGGGGAAGTTACGAAGTAATCCAAGTTGCACAACTCTGGAATTTAGTAACTATACAAAAAGACTAACTCTGCTTAGTCAAATAGGGTTCATAATAGCAATTCTAGATTTAAGTTAAGGTCTTTGAGTTCATGAACCTCCAGTCTTGTACATATGCATGTATAGTACTTAGCCAATTGATTTCTTCAATACCTGATTTCTCCTATATGGTCCTGCAATAAAATTACTAATTTTAATAAATTAGAGAGATTTCCAAATAAGAAGAAATGTCCTAGTTCTATGCTGAAACATAAGAGAGTTAGTGGGAAAAAAAACCTGAAAGTCAAGATAGAGAATTGGGAGAGCTGCAGCAGGAAGAATGAACAACAAATCCTCTCTGATGTAACATGCAGTCTATATATCAGATGAAAGTAATAAAGAAAGTTAATTTGGAAAATGAGGCAGCAAGGCTCCTGTGGCCTAGAGATCCCTTGGTGTCAACAGTCAAAGGGCAGATGCAATGCTTGGATTTTACAGGGCTCAGATATACACATAGTAAGTCACGTAAAGTGTCATGAAAGGTCTCTACCAAGATCCAGCAGCCCAGCGGTTGACAAGTATTTCCAAAAGTTATGTAAGGAGTTAAGTATTTCTAGTGAAAATTATGTTCTTAAGGTTTTGGAGTTAAGGCAAGTTAGCAGGAGGGGACATACCTCAGAAACATTCCTTTCAGGCATGAGGTAAGACACTTGCCTCCCTGTCTGGCTATTTGGATACTGTGTATTGTATGCCTCACACTGTGTGCCTATTTGCTTACAAAGCCAGAGGTGAAATGAAAGATTATGAAATCTACCAGAAAGAAAATCTACAAGATAAGCAAGTAGCAGGGGGTATTCTGTTTATGAAAAGGACAGTTCTGATATAGCTTGGAGCATAAGGAAATATACTGAAGCCTTCACCTGGGAGACAAGCCAACAGCATCGTTGGCTAATGAAAGGAGGATCACAGCTAGCTTGGCTGTAAAATGCTGCAAGGATTTGGGGTGAAACATATTGTATACATCATGAGAGTACCTTGTTAATTAAATGTAGGTTCTAGAATGCCTGTTATGTTTTTCGTTTTCATTTGTTTCCAATATTTCTATTTGCTATTACTTGTATCTCCACCTTTGTTAAAATAAAGTTATACTTGAATTCATAATACATATATAAAAATGCAATGTATTAAGTGGAGCTGTAATCTGAAGTGGAAATGATAAAATAAAGCGCATAGTTACTTTGGAAGTAGCAAGTTTGACTCTTTAGGGGAGCAGGAATTTGACACTCCAGGGGAAGCTTGGAGGATTTAAGGGTTGGAATGCACCAATTGCTAACCTATGGGATAAGAGTAGGGCCTATAAGGCTTAAAGCAGTGGTTCACAAAGTGGGGGGCATACCCCTTTAGGAGGCCATGAAGAAAATCTAAGGGGGTGTAAGGCTGTGAAATTTTCATAGCAAAATTTTTTTGCACCAAGAAAACCTATTTGTGGTTATTTTTATTTGTATAATTACAAAATGAATTTTTGTTAAAAGGGGGTTGAATGATGGTAAAGGAGAAGTCGGGGGGGCATGAGGGTCTCTCAAAAATCAGAAAGGAAGTGTGATGCCAAAATATTTGGGATCCTCTGGCCTAGAGGGAAGTGATTGTATTATATTTAGCTAGTGAAGTTGGGGAATTGGTGTACAGAACCTACAGACAAACTTACCTGCCACTAAGGGCAGGTGTGAGACTGTTTATTCAAAACCTTGGGTATCTCCAGCTACGTGCAGCCAAAGATTTGAAAGATTTCTGATGACTTCCAGTTTAATTGACAAGTCACTAGGGCTATGTCTACATTATAAAAGTTAAGTTGACTTTGTTAAGTTGAGTTTAATAAGGTCGCTTTTAAGTCAACTTAAAGTCAACCTTATTGAAGTCGACTTAACAAAGTGTTTAGTCCACTTGGTTAAGTCAACTTAAGCGCCTTAAGTTGACTTAATAAAGTCTACTTCTCAGTTACTGCACGTCCACACTGTCCTTAAGTCTATTTAAGGACTTGACTTAAGGCTTAAGTTGACTTAAAGAGTGGTAGTAACTAAGTCAACTTAAGCTTTCATTAAGTCAACTTAAGGAATTTCTTAAGTTGACTTAATGAAAGCCTAGTATGGCTTAATTTAAGTCGGTTTAAACCTCCTTAAGTCGACTTAAATTGCCAGTCAAATTCCAAAGGGGTAGTCGTGTTAGTCTATTGTAGAAAAACATCAGTGTCCTGTGGCACTTTTAAAAGCTAACAGATTTATTTATTGCATGAGCTTTCCTGGGAGAAAATCCCACTTTGTCAGACGCTTTGAAGATGGGAAACTGAGAGAATGGGAGAAAATTAAATGCAGGGGAGTGTATGACATAGGATCAGGTCAGGCTGCAACAGCAAATCAAAATAGGTGTTAGGATTCAAACACTGGGGAACAGCACATAGAGGAAGGCGAGGTCAAATCACCTGTTTTAATGAGGGAAAAATCCATAGTCCCTGTTTAACCCCAAGGCAACAGAGTCAAATTTGCATATAAATTCGACTTCTGCAATTTCTCTTTGAAGCTGTGATTTGTTATTTATCTGTTTCAACACAGCTATTAACAAGTCGCCAAGGGAGTGAGCAGGGAGACTGAAGTGTTCCCCTTGGTTTTGTAGTGTTGCAATTTCTGATGTCAGATTTGTGTCCATTTATTCTTTGTCACAGAGACTGACCTGTTTGTCCAATGTATAAGGCAGAGGGGCATTTCCGGCACATGATGGCATAAATCACATTGGTGGATGAACTGGTGAATGAACCCTTGATGGAGTAGGTGGCTTGATTAGGTCCTGTGATCAGAGGCGGCCTTAGCCTATCTGGGGCCCTAGGCAAAGACCCCTTGGGGGGCCCCCTACAGGGCTCCCTGACATTGGCTTTGCCGCCCCCTCCCCGTGACCACAGTGTCCCAGCTGGGACCCTGAAACCCTGCCCCCAGACCTTCCCCTCCCCACAACTCCAGCACCCCTCCTGGGTCCCCCTTCCCCCTTGGCCCCAGATATCTGTGGCTAGCCCCCTCCGCCCCACTGGTACTCCGGCCAAACCCCCCATCCCTCACGGCAATGGTGCCTTGGGTCGCCACCTGTGGCCCCAGTGCTCCATCCAGGGCCCATGCAGCCTCGGATCCCTGAGCCTGGCCCCCTCCAGAGTCCCAGCACCCCACTGGAGGCCCTGAAAACCCCATGGCCTTGGCTTTTCATGACCACCCTACTCTGCAGCTCCAGCACCCTGTCAGTGGCCCCAAAACGGGACCCGGTGCCCTGCTGGGGGCCCCAGCCCACCCATTGCCAAAGTCCCCCAAGGGTGGAGCAGCCGGCTGGCCCAGGGGCAGGGCGGAAGCTTGAGGCCTGGCCTCTGGGCCAGCCTGTCTGGCTTGCCCTTCCCCCCTACGCTGGGGTCCACAAAGGCTTGCCCCCTCACTGGAATGCCCCAGCCCTGTGTTCCGCAGAACAGGAGGCAGATGTGGCTTTGGGGGTAGCTGTAGGCAAAGGGGCCCCTTACTGATCAGGGCCCTAGGCGGCCGCCTGCTTCGCCTACCCCAAAAGCTGCCTCTGCCTGTGATAGTGTCTTCAGTGTAGATATGAGGGTAAAGTTGGCAGTGTGGTCTGTTGCAGGGATATGTTCTTGCTTTAGTGTTTCTGTTGTTTGATCTGTAGTTGCTGGTGAGTATCCATTTAAGGTTGGGGTGCTGTCTGTAAGCAAGGAGAGGTCTGTCTCCCAAGGCTTGAGAGAGTGAGAGAATATCTTGTAGAATAGGCTGTAGATCTCTGATGATGTGTTGAAGAGGTCTGACTTGTGGGTTGTAGGTGGTGAGCAGTGACGTTCTGTTGTTTTTTTTCTTGGGCTTCTCTGGTAGTAGTTGACTTCTGCGTAGCCATCTGGCTCTGTCAATTTGTTTCTTCACTTCTGCGAGTGGGTACTATAGTTTTAAGAATGCTTGATAGAGATCCTGAAGGTGTCTGTCTCTGTCTAAAGAATCAGAACAAATGCGGTTATATCTTAGGGCTTGGCTGTACACAATAGATCGTGTGGTGTGTCGAGGATGAAAGCTCGAGGGATGTAGGTAACTATAGCGATCAGTAGGTTTTTGGTATAGGATGGTCTTTATGTGCCCATCACTAATTTGCACTGTAGTGTCCAGAAAGTGGATCTCCTGTGTGGAGTATTCCAGGCTAAGTTTGATTGTGGAGTGGAAATTGTTGAAGTCTCTATGGAAATCTTCAAGGGCATCTTTACCGTGGGTCCAGATGATGAAGATGTCATCAATATAGCGTAAGTAAAGTAGAGGTGCTTTGGCAGTGTAGACATAGCCCAGGATACTGGATAAATGACTGGATATTCATCATGGGTGATGCTGCATGTGATATTCTTTGTGTCCTGCCACTGTATGTTTCAAGGTCTACATTTGGTTTTGTAATGGCAGCAATTCCAGCATCAGCCAGCCAAAGCATGGAATAAACCCAACTTTGGCAAAGGGGGTGATGACTAAATATTAAGCTTCTGACAGGTTTGCATCCCTGTTTGAAGGACAGAATGCCCTTCATCTGACTGATCACAGAATGACAAAGAGAGAATGTATCCAGAGAAAAATCCCACTAAGGCAATCACCAAGGTATTTCAAACAGTGAAGGGATACCTCTATAGATTTATACCTGATATTATTCTGACCAAGGATTTACCCTGAAGCCACGGAATAAAGTTCTAACACTTTTGTCACATCATGCAAAGCTCCACACAATCTTTCAAAAATATAGCTACACAGCCAGCTGAAGCAAGTTTCCCAGACTGGGAAAATAAGAACTCATATTATGAAGATTTAGCCAGTGTGAGAGGATTTTACAATTTTATATTGTAGTCACCTAACCTCAGCTTGGGCTTGGTTGTAGTATCTTTGGCTATGTCTACACTAGAAAAAGTTAAGTCAACTTAATAAGGTCGACTTTAAGTCAATTTAAAATCAACCTAACCACTCCTAAGTCGACTTAATAAAGTCGACTTAAGGGTTACTCCATGCCCACACCATCCTTCAGTCGATTTAAGGAGTCAATTAAGCTTAAATTGACCTAATGGGTGATTCTTATTATGTCGACTTAAGCTTTCATTAAGTCGACTTAAGGAATTTCTTAAGTCAACTTAATGAAAGTCAGGTGTAGACATGGAGTAATTTAGGTTGACTTAAGGACCCTTAAGTCAACCTAAATTGCTACTGTAGACATACCCTTTGACTATCTTGCAAGTGGGTCTCTTAAGGCAGTGCCTGCTCCTAGGCAACCTTCCCATCCCTGATAGGAACTCAGCTCGCTCCTTCTCAGTGTCTTTTCAGAGCCCAGTTTACAGTTCTCTAGTCTCTGGGAGTAGTCCTGAAATCCCACTGCAGGTCACTGATTGGAAGCTTCATGCACTCTGCCCCAAACAGTGGAGGAGTAAGGAAATAGTGATGACTGAGCTACCTTTTTTTGAGGTCACTAACAATCCATGAATGGCTAGCTAGCTAGCTCCTTCCTTTCCTTCTCCAGGGATCACTCCTATTCCCACACCTGTCCTCAATCTCCTTCTTTTGAGCTCTACTTCTGCAGGGGGACTGTGTTCTCAGGTGAGGCTAATTGAGGCTGCCTGAGTGCTGGAATGCTTGTTAGCTTTTCCACCTGTGGGATGCCCCATCACAGAGAGACGATTTTTGTGTGTGACTAGAAGTGTCACTAGAGGAAGTTTTGGAATTAATTGATAAACTCAACATTAACAAGTCACCGGGACCAGGTGGCATTCACCCAAGAGTTCTGAAAGAACTCAAATGTGAAGTCGCGGAACTGTTAACTAAGATTTGTAACCTGTCCCTTAAAATGGCTTCGGTACCCAAAGACTGGAAGTCGGCTAATGTAACGCCAATATTTAAAAAGGGCCCTAGAGGGGATCCCAGCAATTACAGACCGGTAAGTCTAACGTCGGTACCGGGCAAATTAGTTGAAACAATAGTTAAGAATAAAATTGTCAGTCACATAGAAAAACATAAACTGTTGAGCAACAGCCAACATGGTTTCTGTAAGGGGAAATCGTGTCTTACTAATCTATTAGAGTTCTTTGAAGGGGTTAACAAACATGTGGACAGGGGGGATCCAGTGGACATAGTGTACTTAGATTTCCAGAAAGCATTTGACAAGGTCCCTCACCAAAGGCTGTTACGTAAGTTAAGTTGTCATGGGATAAAAGGGAAGGTCCTTTCATGGATTGAGAACTGGTTAAAAGACAGGGAACAAAGGGTAGGAGTAAATGGTAAATTCTCAGATTGGAAAAGGGTAGCTAGTGGTGTTCCCCAAGGGTCGGTCCTAGGACCAGTCCTATTCAATTTATTCATAAATGATCTGGAGAAAGGGGTAAATAGTGAGGTAGCTAAGTTTGCAGACGATACTAAACTACTCAAGATAGTCAAGACCAAAGCAGATTGTGAAGAACTTCAAAAAGATCTCACAAAACTAAGTGATTGGGCATCCAAATGGCAAATGAAATTTAATGTGGATAAGTGTAAAGTAATGCACATTGGAAAAAATAACCCCAACTATACCTATAATATGACGGGGGCTAATTTGGCTACAACGAGTCAAGAAAAAGATCTTGGAGTCATTGTGGATAGTTCTCTGAAGATGTCTGTACAGTGTGCGGAGGCGGTCAAAAAAGCAAACAGGATGTTAGGGATCATTAAAAAGGGGATAGAAAATAAGACTGCAAATGTATTATTGCCCTTATATAAATCCATGGTACGCCCACATCTCGAATACTGTGTACAGATGTGGTCTCCTCATCTCAAAAAAGATATTCTAGCACTAGAAAAGGTTCAGAAAAGGGCAACTAAAATGATTAGGGGTTTGGAGAGTGCCTCGTATGAGGAACGATTGAAAAGGCTGGGCCTCTTCAGCTTGGAAAAGAGGAGACTGAGGGGGGACATGATAGAAGTATATAAAATTATGACGGATGTGGAAAAAGTGGACAAGGAAAAGTTGTTTAAATACTCCCATAATACAAGAACCAGGGGTCACCAAATGAAACTGATAGGTAGCAGGTTCAAAACAAATAAAAGGAAGTTCTTCTTCACACAACGCACAGTCAACTTGTGGAACTCCTTACCTGAGGAGGTTGTGAAGGCTGGGACTATAACAATATTTAAAAGGGAACTGGATAAGTTCATGGGGGCTAAGTCCATAAATGGCTATTAGCCAGAAAGGGGTTAAGAATGGTGTCCCTAGCCTCTGTTTATCAGAGGATGGAGACGGATGGCAGGAGAGTGATCACTTGATCATTGCCTGTTAGGTTCACTCCCTCTGGGGCACCTGGGCACTGGCCACTGTCGGTAGACAGATACTGGGCTAGATGGACCTCTGGTCTGACCCAGTATGGCCTTTCTTATGTTCTTATGTTCTTATGGCTATGTACAGTAGTGTTTGTGAATTTAAGCCTTAATTTTCAGTGACACTCTCTTATTTTGTCCTCTCAATTAGGTGTGGGCATTGAGGCCCCAAATCCCACAAATATTGTAAATACATCAGTAGTTCCAATAAATGCACTAATCCTCTGTCTAAAATTAAGCATGTGTGTAAGAATCTGAAAGATCAGAGTGATTTACTATGGTCTTTCCACGCTTTCAGTGAAGTAAAATGTCTGTGATGATAATCTTTGGAGATTGATGTATCAAGCTAAGCTTCCAGAACTCTTTTATTACCTTTCTAATAAATCGGGGTATGAATATTTTGGTGGTATTTTACAGCAATCCATTGTCCACAACCATCATTGCCCTGGCCTTTACTTGCACTCTAAAATAATTACACTGCTATAAAAAGAATTCAAAACAGAAAGGGAAATAATGAGTGGGGTTAAAGTCGGAACAGATTTTGCCATCAGAGTTTTTTTGAAAAGTTAGAAGCTTTAATGTAGAAATATTTTCCTTGAGGTTTTGCCTTATGCAATTACGTCTGAGGTGCTGTATGTCTGACACCAACAGTGAGTAATAGTGAAACAGACAATAAAAATAAGACTGTGGAATCAGCAACTACACATAACAAAAATCCCTTGAAAGTTTAAGGTGACTCTAATGACTTGAAGTTTATGATGATTTAATGACTAAATCATTAACAGAACATTTAGTAAACTTAAAACTCCTAGTCACCCAAAGGGAACTGATTATTACCAACTGTTTCACAGCACTGTCATTTTAGAAAACTCCATCAACTCAGATTTTGAAGCAAAAGGGACAATATTCAGATATGAGCCCATGAAAAAGAGTGCTTAATTAACTTTGCCAGGAAACAGAGGAGGAGTAAATAGTAGTAATGGGACCCCCGCACTCCATAAAGTCCAAATTACAACCCCATAAATCACAAGTTAAACAATTAATAACAATTTCATTTTGAAAAGACTCTTAGACAGATATGCAGTTGAAGTGAAATTGCCATGCCAGAAGGATAAAGATTAAATTATCTTTTTCAATTTTAAACTAAAAGGTATACTTGCAAAAAACTATATGATAGATGCACCTGGGAAATAAAATGAAGTTTAGAGAAGAAATGTTATTTTGGATATTACACTAGGTAGAGAGAAGTGGAAGATTTAAATTAATAAGGACTTGACAAAGATGTGTTTGAAAAGTCTAAGTGCAAGGGAAAAAATCTTGCTCCACTTAGAGCTATGGCATTACAGTAACAGATGGGGCAGGAGACTACAACAGACATTAGATTGATTTTTTTCAGTAAACTCTGTTCCAAACTTAGTAAAAGTGACACTGACATTTATGAAACCATAACAGATCTCTGACTTCACCAGATGTACAGGAAAAAAACTCAATCTGCAACCCCGGCATCATAGGCTGCAATTGTATAATCTTCTTAGTTCTAATAAATTAAGTATTGTTAGAATTTCTATGGGATACTGCCAAGAAAAACAAATATTGCTAAAGAAAATAATATATCTGTTTTGGCAAATGGGACTTATCTGTCATTGTCAGTAACTAGATGCAGTAAAAAGGAAGTGATCCTAAAAGTATTATCTTTCAGATGAGTCATCAATGATTTCGGTCACTTGCAGTTATTATTGATTCCACAACACGTTTAGCAAGAGAGCTGATCCTAGTATCCTGGCCATAGAATCATAGGCTATGTCTACACTAGTAAAAGTTAGGTTGACTTTGTTAAGTTGACTTAATAAGGTTGACTTTAAGTCAACTTAAAGTCAACCTTATTAAGTTGACTTAACAAAGTGGTTTCCATGGACATGGACTTAGTCCACTTTGTTAAGTTGACCTAACTGCCTTTAGGTTGGCTTAACAAAGTGGACTTAAGCATCCACACTGTGCTTAGGTCAACCTAAAGAAGGGTTAGGTTGACCTAAGGAGGTTTATTAAGGTCTTATTAAGTCGACTTAAGCTTTCATTAAGTCGACTTAAGGAATTTCTTAAGTTGACTTAATGAAAGCCTGGTGTGGACGGGGACTAAATTAGATCGACTTAAGCCTCTTTAAGTCGACCTAACTTGCAAGTGTAGACATAGCCATAGAAACTGGAATTAACTAGGAGAGGTCATTGAGCCTAGTCCCTGCACTCATGGCAGGACCAAGTACCCTCTGAAACTATCCTTATAGGTATGTGTCTAACCTGCTCTTAAAAACTTACAATGATGGAAATTCTACAACCTGGCTAGGCAATTTATTCCAGTGGTTAATCACCCTGACAGTTAGGATATTTTTTTTCCTAATGTCCAACCGAAAACTCCCCTGCTATACTTTAAGCCCATTTCATTACAGACAATTACATTCTGTCTGTTTAGATTCTTCCTGAAGTTTCTGTTGGATTTTTCCATCAAGTCCTGTTCTAAAATGTTGTCATGTGTTGTTTAATGGTAGCAACTTTCCACTTTGGAAGTGGCTGTGTTTCAATGATGAATAACTACACAGGTTGATTTTTAGCAGCTTTGTATAACGTGCCTTGATCAATTCAATCCATATGCGTAACATTTTTTTTAATTAGTGAGTTATCCCATTTGTTTTTATATTAGCACCAATTGCAGCATGATAAAGGTAAGCAAGACATTTTTTGTGGTAAATTTTGCAGGACAATTTTGCAAGGCAATTTTATATATGCATGGCCTGTAAAATGCTTTAGGATTAAATGTGGACTGTGATAGATAGATAGATAGATAGATAGATAGATAGATAGATAGATAGATAGATAGATAGATAGATAGAT
>ML686006.1:2933107-2951633 GCA_007922175.1 Pelusios castaneus | reverse complement strand
CTATCCCACCATTATCTGTTATTCCAATTACATCATAGGTCCTTGTCTCTGCCAGGATTACCAATTCTTCCTGCTTGTTTCACAGGCTCCTTGCATTTGTGTACAGGCACCCAAAATACCAGGCCAATTGCCCTATTTTCTCCTGTCATTTATCTCTCCTGTTGCATCTTCCTCCTTGCATTATCTCCTGGTGTCCTCCTTCCCCACTCACCTCAGGTATTAGGACTTCATTAGGGCACCTAACACAATGATTTGATTCCTCTCCCCCCCAGTTCTGACTAGTCTTTCTTTTATCACTGCTGTTACAGCTCCAGGCTCCCCCCAGGGTCCACCCCTTCCACCAGGTCTCCCTCATTGTGACTTACCTGTGGGCTTTGGTCACCTTCCCCCTTCAAACCTAGTTTAAAGCCCTTCTCATTAGGTTGACTTAAGGGTTTTCCCCGTCTACACTCGCTGAAGTTGACTTAATAACATAAACTTAAGTGTTAAGTCGACTGAAAGAGGTGGTGTTATTAAGTCGACTTAAGGAAGTGCTTAAGTCTACTTAATAAAAGGCCAGTGTGGACACAGAAGTCTGTAGGTCGACTTAATCTTCCTTAAGTCAACCTAAGGCTCCAGTGTAGTTGTACCACTGACTCTCCTGGTTTTTTATGCATGCTTTGGAGAATCAAACATTTTGACTGAAATTAATTATTTTTGGCAACAATAGAGCACTATATAAGAATATATGAAAACTGCTAATCTTACTGGTACATTGCTTGCCAGAGTAGGATTTAGGTACAGAAAGAATATAGCACTGATCATCCAAAGAAAGTTTGGTCCATCAGTCATATAAATTTGGTTCAAATGTTGTAAGGTGCACTTTGTACTAAAAAATTAAACCATTCGGAATTTGCAGAGAGGGGGCACTTCATTGCATATAAGGCAATTAAAAAAAAGTGATTTATAATCCAATCATTAGTACTGTCTGAACAGTATTGTTCCCAGCACCCATTCCCTCTGTTTCCCTTGTATTATTGTACTATGCTCCTGAAGAGGCAACTGTGATAATGTATTGATAAGTAGTTAGTGGAATATTAAGAAACTCTGTTTCCAAGTGTTCAGAAACTCTTAAGAGGCCTACTCCTGTGAGGTGCTGTGAAGTCATGGGGAACTGAGTAGGCAGTGTTTTGCAGAAGGCATTCCCAGCTTATAAACCTGGCCTCTGGGCAAATGAAAGGAATTTGAAAACTGATTTGGGGATCTTTCTTTCTTTCTTTCTTTCTTTCTTTCTTTCTTTCTTGAACTCTGCTCTGTCTAAAAGACTGAAAATGTACAAACATGAAATTTCTGAAAATGTTTCTTTAAACATTTGTTTTATACTTAGACATCTGCTCAGAAGGAGAGTTCAGATTAATTCACCTGCAATTTATGGTTTTAAGCTTCTCACTGCCAGGCCTTCCGAAGCAGTGACTACAAACTGAAAGCTACAAAAAGTGGTAATAAAAACAAGTAAGACAAATTTTAGTAAGAGGCATGACATACTGTAACTCTGCTTACTCCCATCTCATTTCATATATATATATATATATATATAAAAACTTGGATTCAGTTTTCATTTACTTTTAAAAACTGGTTTAAAAGGTGCAAGGGTCTTATTTTGTCCAAACCAAATTTCTTTGGCTCTGACCCATTAGGCTCCATGAAGGCAACAGAAATCCATTGAACAAAGTTCTTCAACACTCCTATTAAATCCCTTTTAGATTAGAACTTCCCAAACAGTAACCAAATGTTTGTTTTTGCCTCTTTATGTCCTTCAATAGACTTATTTTTCAAAAGTTATTTAACAAATCATTCCTTGTTTGGAGCTTGTTCACCAACAGGTGATGGGAGGTGTTTTATATATGAAATTTAAGCTATTTTGATTAGACACAGATCACATGAGCTCCCTCCTAAAAACATAAATGCGCTTAAAAATTTGGACTATAAAGCTGGAAGCGTCTTCCTAGGTCTTTGAGTCCAATTCCCTGCTATTGCAGGCAACTCTATCATACAGTCCTTTTCATAAACTTAGTAAGCTTTTTCATACAGATAGTTATATTTCTTGCCCCCATTATTCATAGTGGTAGACTGCTCCAGAACATCACTCTTCTGATGGTTAGCCCAACTTCACTCAAGGTCACTTTGTGGCAATATTGTCCATTAGTTTAAATAACTTTTCTCTCTCCAGGGTGTTTACTCTCCTGATGTAAAAAGAGAACAATCCGATCCCTTCTTGACCATCATGTTGCTAAACTAAACAAACCTAGCCCCTTTAGTCTCCTCTCGTACATTAGGTTCTCCATTTCCCTGATCACCCTAGCAGCCTTTTTCTGCACCTTTTTTTTTCAGTTTGAATTTCTTTCCTGAACATGGATGATCAGAGTTGTTCAATGTAATCCAGATGAGATCTCAGCAGTGCCTTCTGCAATGGTACTATTACTATCTTATTTCTGCAGGAAATGCCTCACCTCATACATACTATATTGAAATTTCATTTTTCAAGGCTGCTTCATATTAGTGGATCGTAATCATTTTGCAATCAACTAATTCATCGAGATCCCTCCTCTACATCTGTTACCAACTGAGTTCATAGCATATAGCAGAAGTTCTTGTGGATAATCCCTAAATGCTTAACCATGCACTTTGAACATAATATTTCTATTACTCCACTTCAAATCATCCAGTTCTTCCTGTATAGTCTTACAGTTCTCCTTTGTATTGATGATGTCTTCCATCATCACTCCCATCTCCCACTTTGTGTCATCAACAAAAAATAATTAGTACTCTCCTATTTTTTAGCAATGTCATTAATAAAGTATTTCACTACTGATCTCCCTCTAACTCAGTAGTTTTCCCTTTAGTCACTTCCTTTGCCACCTTACATTTCAAATGTAATTTCTAATAATCTCCCATGTGGTACCTTATTAAATGCTTTCCTGAAGTTCAGCTGTCTACTGCATTTCCAATATTTTTTTTTAAAAATCAGTTCTTATCAAAGAAAGATATGAGATTAGTTTGCCTTGATCTACCTTTGGTAAACTCATGTTGCGTTTTATTCCATTTTACATTTACATTTGTCTTTATTTTTTTCCTTCATTTTTTTTTTAAAGTCTCGCATATTGTTGAGACATTAAAAGGGGTCTATGGTTACCTTGATCACTCTCCCCTTTCCTAAATATGGGCACAATATTGACTAATTCCAGGCCCAGGAGCCACTTCTCATTTGTCAGGTGTATTAAAAATCTTTGCTGTCAGACTAGCAATTTCATGTGCCAGTTCTTTTAGTGTTCTTGGAAGCAAATGATACCATTCCCTGACTTGATAAATGTCTGTTTTACTTCCACTTCATATGTTATCATTTCCAGTTCTATACATTTGTTCCGATTACCCATCCTCTGCAGTATCACTGTTTGCAGGATTCGGTCTCCTGTTTGCTGCTTTGGTTTCCCTAGAAGGGTATTCAAGGGGGGCATAATGAGCATGTAAAAGCATTGATCTCCTCTCATGTGAGGAGATCATGCCATCAGGATGACTTCCAGACTCTGTACTGCTGATGCGGAAGTTAGTGAAAAGCAAAAATGTGCAATGCCCATCTAAGCACTTATGACACTTCCTTAATTTCTACATCTGTTTTATTTCCCACCTTTATATTTTGAATTTTGAGCTTTTTTCCCCATTTTTGTACCTCTTGTGAATTCTTTAATAATTAATGTTAATTAGCTATCTCCATCTCCTTCCATACAATCCTAATTGAAAATTGAGGCACAATACTAATTTCATTTTTGGGCCATATCTAGAGAATCCCTTATCTCTATCCCATCCTAACTGTACAGTGGACCCACTTCTTTTTTGGATCTCTTTTTATTCATATGGCAAAAGAATTATTTGTTATTTGTTTTATTTCCTTTATTTCCTCTCTTTCTCCATATCTATAATACAATATTTTTCTGTTCAGGGAGGAATATCTCCTGCCTTACTGTTTTGTGTCATTTTGTTATCTTGCTTTGTTGTCCTTTCAAAGACTAACATTCATCCATTATATATAGAATACACACAGTCATTTATATTTAAGCATTTTGTATCAGACACAGTGTGCATATAAATGTATTCCTTAATACTTTATCAAGTGATCTCTAGGGGTAGCCATTTATTTTCAATACATTTGTTATCATGGAGAGATCTTGTTTAATGTCTAGTTACCAACAGATCAACTCAATATGCTCATTGCAAAACAAAATCAGTGTTAGAAGCAAGTGTGCACAGAGTATGCCTCAGATCTGGATGAATTAATAGTAGAGCCACATTTTTTGCTTGTTTGTTTGTTTTTGTTAGCAGGAGTAGCATTGTGACATTCTTAACACTCATGGGAGTTTTTTTCCTTCAGGCTATTTTCTGCTTCTCACCCGCCAGCTTCCTCATCATCATCATCATCCAGATCTGCCTCTTCCCTTGCTGCCTCCCATCCCTTAGTCTCTAATGCGTTCTGCTCTCTGACATTTCTTCTCCCTCGCGTCTTTGTTCTGCATGCCTTGTCACCATCAGAACTTGCGTTAACAACATAAAGAAATATAAGATTATTATTGATATCCCCATAGTAGGTACAAGCCTAGATGAGATCAAAGCCTTGTTGTACAAGGCACCATACAAATAGACAGAGGCAAAACTCATCCCAACTTATTTACAATCTAAGGCTATGTACACATGATCAGATTAAAGCGCAACATGGCAATCGCGGTATAAAAAACACGTGACCTTTATTGCGAGAGAGCGCGTACACACGTTGCTCCTTGCAACGCAACAGAATTCTTTGCAATATCGCGGTGTAGCACAATGAATTCTGGGCACCTATCCCACAGTTCAATTTTCCCTCAATCGGCGCTTGGAATCCTGGGATGAAGGAAAGGAACACAAAGCGCCATGGGTAAACTCTCATTTTCCCGTGGTGCACTGTGTTCCCCTTGCGTCTTCCTCGTTGCCAATAGCAACTCGAGCCTATTTTCAACAGTGCAGTGACGCACTACTTGCGAGCAATCACAACTGCGACAGCATAGATCTGCTCTAATCTCCACTGTCACCTTCAGCATTCTAAATACATCTCGGCTGGTTGCTCAGTATGCAATGAGCTCCGAATCAGACGAGGACGCCGAGGAGCAGGGGCTGATCGATGCCCTGCAGAGCAACAGCACCGCATTGCTCAGCTCCTTCACCGATCATCTGCACACGATGCAATGCCATTTCTGGTCATGAGAGATGAGCACAGAGTGGTTGGATCACATTGTTATGCAGCTGTGGGATGACGAGCAGTGGGTACAGAACTTTTGAATGCGGAAAGCAACCTTTCTGGAACTGTGTTCAGAGTTGGCCCCTGCCCTGCGACATAAAGACACCAACATGAGGTCAGCCCTAACCGTGGAGAAGCGCGTTGAGATTGCTGTCTGGAAGATGGTGACTCCTGACGGCTACCGGTCTGTTGCAAACCAGTTTGGAGTAGGGAGGTCCACCGTCGGATTAGCCCTCTCATAAGTGTGCCGAGCCATCAATCACATTCTGCTACGGAGGACGGTGACATTGGGCAATGTTCGTGAGATTGTGGAGGGCTTTGCTGCCATGGGATTCCATAACTGTGGGGGAGCCATAGATGGCACACATATCCCGATTTTGGCTCCAGACCATCTCGCGACCGAGTACATAAACAGGAAGGGCTACTTCTCCATGGTGCTGCAAGCACTTGTGGATCACAAGGGGCGTTTTACGGACATCAATGCTGGGTGGTCGGGAAAGGTGCATGATGCCCGCATTTTCAGAAACACTGGACTGTACCAGAAGCTGCAAGGGGGTACCTTCTTCCCTGATCAAAAAATTACAGTGGGGGATGTGGAGATGCCCATAGTCATCCTTGGAGACCCGGCATACCCACTGATGCCATGGCTCATGAAGCCGTCCACCGGGAACGTGGATCGCAGCAAGGAGCGATTCAATTACCGATTGAGCCGCTGCAGAATGACTGTGGAGTGTGTCTTCGGCCACTTAAAAGGGCGCTGGCGCTGTTTGTATGGGAGGCTGGACTTGGACGAGGACATCCCTGCTGTAATTTTGGCGTGCTGTGTCCTTCATAACATTTGTGAAAATAGGGGAGAAAAGATTTCCCCGGGGTGGGCTATGGAGGCACAGCGCCTCGAGGAAGCATACGAACAGCCAGCCACTAGGAGTATTAGGGGGGCCCAACGAGGAGCTGCTCGCATAAGGGAGGCACTCAGGGAGCATTTCAATGATGCCCTCCCGTAGTTCACTTCAAGTGCACCTTGTGAGATTTTCACTGTGTACAGATAAATCCACTCTTCAAATTTTCTGTTACTGTTTTTATGAAAAGATAAAAAGGGGGAGGTGGTTGGGGTTTTTTGGAGTGGTTACAGGTGGGTGTAGCTGCGGATCTCTAAAAAAATAGCTCTGTGAGCGACTGGATGTTGCAGTATACCAGGGGGACAGGTGGCCTTCAAATAAATGCTTTGAAGGACTATGGGGTGTGGGAGGCAGACATGGCTGAGCTGTCTCGAGTGGAGCCCGTACATTAATTGCCTGGGTCTGCAGAGCAATCATGCTCTTGAGCAGTTCTGTTTGCTCCTTCATGATGCTTATCAGTTCGTCCCTGTGTTTCTGCCTACTCTGTTGGGATTCCTCTCTCCAGGCTCGATTCTCCCTCGCGGATGTCTCTGTTGTTTTCATCAGCTCCTGAAACATACCCTCCCTGTTTCTTCAAGCACGCCGCCGAATGTTTCTCATGCGATCAGCTGGGGTAGACACCGGCCGTGTGAAGGTTGAATCTAATAAAAAAAAGAATAATAAAGCTATTGTTAACACATAGCCTAGATAACCAATGTAACTTTCCAGTAGCACATTCCACTGGAAGGTACAAGGCAGTTAACATCCTATGCTTCGCTGAAGCGGAAAAGGTACGTCCTAATAGAAACCTTACTGGGGGCTAACATTCTGCACAGGACACACTGATGGAACCCAATATCTCTCTCCTCAGAGTGCCCCTTCCATCTAGAATACATATCCTACATGCCACCGGATGCCAGCCGGGACCGTATGCTGCTGCCTTGTGTGCTGCCATGGTTCCCAGTGTTGTGGTTTGCAGCTGGCGAGGCCGAGTATCCTTATACGGGAGCGTAGACACATACACTATCCCATCTAACCTGAGTAGGAGGCTCTGGTGGTACATCGAGGAAACCTTTAGTGACCGAAATACAGATGATTTTTTGACAATCACTGCTTGTGTTGATGCACTTGTAATGAATGCATAGTAAAGAGCATGCACAGCGAGGACAGAGACAGCAAGCACCCCCACCCTGGACTATGATTTTTTAGCGGGAGCCATAGCTGCACAGAAGAGAAACTTACCTGAACCCCCCCTCTGCCACCTCAGAGGACACGCTGCAATTCATGTCTTGGGTGGACGTCTCAGCAGCGGTGCAGAAGAGCTCCTGGCTACACGCTGTCGCGCTCTCCTCCAGGTCATCCTCCATCTCCTCCTCCTCATCGATCACATCCTCATCCTGATTGGCTCTGGCATTCAGTGGAGGAGGCGGGGGCGATGTGTCCACAGGACTCTTTGCAGTGGTTGTGGGGTCCCTAGGATGTGAGGATGGCTTCGATCTCCTTGTAGTACCTGCATGTAGCAGGCGCTGATCCCGAATGGCAGTTTGCCTCCTTCGCTCGGTGATAGGTTATTCTTAGCTCCTTCACCTTTGATGTGCACTGCACAGTGTCCCTCTCATGACCTCTCTCAGACATGGCCCGAGAAATTATGTCATATGTATCGTAATTTCGCCTGCTGCCGCATAGCTGCACCTGCATAGCAGACTCTCCCCAGATGCTGATCAGGTCCAGCACCTCTGCCGTGCTCCAAATGGGTGCGTGTCTTCCACGGTGGGCCGCCATTGCTAGGGGAGATCGGAGCTGCACTCCACTCCACGAGGAAGAGAACAGGAAGTGAAACAGTGGAGAAATTTGAAAATCCCGGGAATCAAAACAGGGCGGGGACTGTTTCGTCACGGCCACAGAGTGGGTGGGGGGAAGACCAGAGAGGACGACTTTGGAATGCTGGGACACTTCCGGAGGCCAATCATTGCACGGTAAGCGTACACACGAGTCGAAAGGCTCAACAGCTGTTCCGTGTTAACTGCTACCACCCTCATCGAGGTGGTTTTTGTATTGCGCTTCAACTAGAGTGTTGACGCACAAGAGCCCTATTGCACGTGTGTACGCTATTGCTGTTATCGTGTGGTAATGACTCTTAATGCGCGATAAAGTGATCGTGTGTACATGGCCTAAGCAGACAGTGGGTGAGAAAGAAAAGAGAGGAGAAGAGTGCAGACAGAACTTACATACAGCAGGTGAGTGGCAGAGTCCATAGATTCCAATGATCTTGATTTCCCAGCCAAATGCCGTAGAACATTTTACTTCATTATTTGCAATGGGTAAAAAGTTAGAAATCAATATCTTTCTGGGAAAATCCTGTCTCTTCTGAAAGTGATAATTTTTCACCCATATTAAAAACTTTTAAAAAACACCATTAGAATACCACTAAAATTTCCATTAACTTTACAAGTGGAAACCATTTACTTCCTCTTAGTGTTAATATAACTGTTGCACAATTTCTGAACATTAGGAGACTGAACATTTTCAAGAAGTGGCATTCTCCTTAAAATGAACTGGGAATTGATTTGTCAATGTAACCAAACCTTTTTCTCAAAATCACTAAACACATAATTTTATCTATGTATATCTATAAGTCTTTGTGTGTGTGAGAGTGTGTGTGACCATCTTAGCGAAGAATTAAGTGAAATATACTGAGTTCTATGGGGTTGTGGGGTGGGTTGTATGTGGGTGGCAATATATACATACACACATATCTTCTCTTACCTTTGTTGCCATATATATGTTTGCAGCAATCCTTTATGGGGCTGAATGGGAAGAATAACCATCTCTTTACTAATGTGCTTGTTATCAAATGCCATCTACACTCATTAAGCTGATGCAGCATTGTGGTAGAATCAACATCATTCCAATTGTGTCACACATCCTTATGTCACTTGGCATTTACACTCTTACATGCCATAATTAGTGGTATGGACATAGAATCATAGAACGATAAGGCTACGAGTGTCATCTACTCTATCCCTTTGCCAAGATGAAGGATTTGTTATAGCAAAACTATCTAAGACAGTTGGCTATCCAGCCTCCTTTTGAAAATCTCCAGTGAAGCAGATTTTACAATCTCCTTTGGCAGTCTCTTCTATTGACTTACTGTTCTGCAGTTAATAAGTTTTCCTTAGATTGACTGTAAATCTGCTATGTTGTAGTTTGAATCCTGTCTCTTGTCCTGCCCTCTGCAAAAAAAGAACAACTTCATCTTTTTTTATGGCAGCCTTTTTAGTATTTGAAGACCATGATCTTCCCTCCTTAATCTCTTCTTTCCCAAACTAACCATGTACAGGTTATGTTGATGAATTGTATAATTAATTGCTTGGCCACACTTTTGTTTGTTATTTCATTATGAAATATACTCAAGAGTCCAAATAGCTAATTGTCAGTCAGATTTATTAATAAGGAACAGGAAAAAGATTCTGTACAACATCAGTCTCCAAAGAGTAATCCCATGCAATGATATTATGTTCACCTTCTGCAGAAGATACTTTCCCCAAGTTTACATGTCAGCTATTATTTATATTATTTTGCAAGATATGTATATTTTTTTTACTCACCACTAAAATCCAACCCATCAGTTTGTTCCAGTTCTCTATTTCATTGTTCAGTTCCTTCCTTATTTTTGTTTTAGATACTAGCATTCCAGTACTGATCTGAGAAGGTATTTCCCTAGCTTGCAGTACAACATTGAATTAATTATCTTGATTTTTTGACAAGTTTCCTATCTGCTTGTGCCAAGTTCTTACTTCAGCAAATGCAAGGTATTAGCAACCATAATAGAATTAAATTTAACATCCTTGGGGGTAGGGGGAATACCAAAGAATCCCACCTCCATAACATTTAACTTTAGAGAAGGAAACTACACAAAAATGAGGAAGCTAGTTAAACAGAAATTAAAAGGAACAGTCACAAGAGTGAAAGACCTGCAAATTGCATGGAAGTGATTTAGAAGCACCATAATAGAGCCTGAAATTACATGTATACACCAAATTACAAAGGCTAGTAACAGAGTACAAAAAGCCCACCATGCCTAAATGTCAGAGTAAAGGAAATATTTAGAGGCAAAAAGACATCCTTAAAAATTGGAACTCAAATCTTACTGAGGAAAATAGAAAGGAGCAAAAACTCTGGCAAAGCAAATGAAGAAGAATAATTAATCAGGACAAAAAAAAAAAGAAGAAGAAGAATTTGAAGAGCATTGAGCAAAAGACTCAAAAAGTAAGAGAAAAAAAAGTACATCAGAAAGAGGAAACCTGCCAAACAATTAGTGGGACCACTGGAAATCAAGGTGCTAATGGAACAATCCAGGAAGACAAGGACATTGCAGAGAAGCTAAATTAATTCTTTGCATTTGTCTTCACAACAGAGGCTATGAGAGAGATCATCAATAGGGAGCTGTACTGAGACCTCTACTGTTCAACATATTCCTAAATGATGTGGGAAAAGGGATGAACAGTGAGATGGTAAAGTCTGAAGATGAACCCGCCCCCCCAAAAAAAAATTCTAAATCAATAAGTCCAAAGCTGACTGTAAAGACTTAGGAAGGGATCTCAGAAAACTGAGACACTGGTCAAGAAAATGACAAACAAAATTCAAAGTTGATAAATGAAAAATAATGCTCATTGTAAAACAATTCCAACTTTACGTACAAAATGATGGGATCTAAATTAGCTGTTACTACTTAAGAAAGATATTTTTGAGTCACTGTGTATATTTCTCTGAGAACTTCTGCTCACTGTGGAGTGGCAGTCAAAATGGAAATAGAATACTAGGAACCATTAGGAAAGCAATAGAGAATAAGAGAGAAAATACCATAATGTTACTATATAAAGCTATATAGTATGCCGCACGCCTGGAATTCTGTGTGCACCTTTGAGACTGACCCATCTTAAAAAAAGATATATTAGAAATGGAAAATGTACAGAGGACAATAAAAATGATTACAGGTATGAAATAGCTTCCAATTGAGGAGCGATTAAAAACACTGGGATATTTGGCTTGGAAAAGGGACAACTAAAGGGGATAAAATAGAGATCTCTAAAAACATGATTGATGTGGAGAACATGACTATTTACTCCTTCAAATAATGAGGACTCATCTGATAAAATTAATAGGCAGCAGATTTAAAACAAATAAAAAGGAAGTACTTCTTCATAAACCATATAGTTAACCTGTGGAACTTGTTGCCAAGGAATGTGGTAAATACATTCATGGAGGATATGTAGACCAAAGGCTATTAGCCAAGATGTTCAAGGATGCACCTCCAGAGCTCTGACAGACAGATCTTGGAACCGAACACCAGCGTTCGGTTCTGCTCATTCCCTTTGAGGTATTTGGCATTGATCACAGTTCTAAGATAGGATATTGTAATAGATGGACCATTGGTCCACCCCGGTATAGCCATTCCATTTTTATATTCTTAAAGCATGTGGGAATACTTAGCATAAAGGAATAGGATTACAGAATATGACTGATCACTGTTACAATATTTGTGCTTAAGGTTGTTGGTATTCGATGCTTGTTAATACGTATATAATGTGGATGATACATATTATTAATTATGATATATATGTATATGCCAGCCAGTCAACAGTTAGCATAT
Organism: Pelusios castaneus; assembly: GCA_007922175.1. NCBI lineage: Eukaryota > Metazoa > Chordata > Testudines > Pelomedusidae > Pelusios > Pelusios castaneus. The sequence goes on along the minus strand of ML686006.1, from coordinate 2,939,800 downwards.
ATGCAGATATGCATTTTCAGTCCCTGTGTCACAGTAGTGTAGATGGAATCTCTCATTGGTGTCTTCATAACCTTTATTTCTGTTGCCTTGATCACATCTCCACTCCTGGAATATGTGTCATCACAGGCCTGTGTCAATATAAAATCAAATCAACTTGTGTTATATGGATAACTGTATGGCATATCTTTCCTCAGTTGCTGAACCTGCATGAACTAATGGTTGTTGCAGCTCTCCAGATAGCTATTCCCTTATATGAGTCTCATGTGCACTGAGTGGCTACCTGTTTATGGTTGAGTCTTAAGGGTATAACACGCTCCTTCTAACTCCTGTGCATGTCCACTTGCTGTCTAGATTACAAGGAGTACTGCATTTGCTTATGCACTTCCCAGATTGCAACCCCCCAGGGATACTAGTATATGAATTCATGCATGCTTTACATACCATTGACATCTTCCAAAACATGACATGTATAGTTTATCAGTCATAACCATTATAATGTGTGCAACCTCAAAGGTGTAGTATTTTCTTATCTAGGGTGTGCATTTGGAACTATAGCAAGCCAGCATGTACTTACAATATATTCTATATACAGAATGAGTTCTTCTGTGTATTTTTTTAGGCCACACAAACTCAATTTTGCAATATGCATATATATAGTTTTCCATAACTTTTGGGACACTCATCTGCCCTTCCCATGCATTTAATTTCTGAGAGTATGTCCATGTTTTTACTTTCCCAGAATTTTATATTAAAGAGCCAATAATCCTACAAGCTCTATTTCCTTGCTAAGGCACTGGGGACAAGCAATTATTTTACTAAAAACGCATACAACAAATTTTACCCTGGGTATTGAATTTTCTAAAGTCTATCTTATTTATTTATTTATTTATTTATTTATTTAAGATTTTCACTTTTATAAATGTTGAGGGCGGTTAGATTCCTTATGCTTTGAGTCTTCTTTTTGCTGGATCCTGTGGTCTGCTGGTCAAAGGAATGAATTACTGTTTTTGTAGACTGTATTTTACAATGTCAATTGTTATCTGCTTTAGAGAAGGGTTTTCAGACAACAGCTTAGCTTAGATAATATCCTGCTTTAAGTTCCACTTCTTTTTGTCTCTGTGAAGGCTATTACTATCTTTCACTGCTATCCTGATGGTAGGTCACATTCATCCCTGATGTAACTCCACTGAAGACAGTATGGTTAGACCAGGGATGAACTGAGCTGTTATCTTTCATAAAGATCACTTTATTACTTCAAGGATATTTTGACCTGTGATTATGGATAAATCAGACTCTATTTAAATCCAAACCTAACTATGGTCGTTGGTTTGTATGCCTAGTGACATTTATCTGAAGGACACTGTTTACCAACACAGTAGTTTCTGACTTTTGAAAATGGGAAGCTGTAGTCCCATGGTTAATAAGTAAATAAAAAAATTTTAAAAAAAGTCTGCTCTGGCAAAATCACTGTTACAGTGTAACAGAATAAGTCATGTTTTTTTCTACTGATTGAAATAGTACAAAATATCATTGCAACAATTTCACTAAAAATAGTCTTCAATTAGCAATTAGATGTGGATTTTGTTTCAGTCTTCCTAAAGGAATTGTGTATACTGTAAGTGCAGGTTTTAAAAGAAGCAGATTTTTCTTTCACTGTTAGCATGCAACTCCCATGACCATTAACAATGTACATACATGCGCTAAAAGAAAATATCACCTCAAAGTGATGGTCTACCTTTTGAAGAGATAGCAACAACCAGAGTTGATAGCATGATGGAGTCTTGGATATATGCTATTCTCATCTGTAACTGTTAAGGGGTAGAAGAAATCGTATTATTTGTATGAATTCATCATGAATACCCAGGTACTGTGGTTATATTTTACTTATGTCCATCTCTAGATTCTATAGGTCAGTCTGTCCTGCTTGAAATTAGCACTGAACCCTAAAGAAGGGGATATCCATATGATATATCCTATTCCTATAATAGGAAAATCTATTATAGAAAACAGCCATTAATTTGACTGATATGCAAAAAAGTTTTGACTTCTAGAGCTAATATATTATATATTCAGAAGTTCCCATCCTTTGCTCCTTGGATCACTGATGGTACAGAGACCTGGCTAGTCACATGACATTGTTTTTCCTTTTAGAAGGGAAACAGAACAGATAGAATGGGAGCTGAAATGAACATTAAAACAGACAATGGGTTACATCTAAAACACACACAAAAAAAGACAAAAAACTGCTTACATCACTGAGCATTAGAATCCAGTACACTCCACCACTCCAAATGAAGCATTTAGATTCCCTATAGAATGCACAGAGAAAGTTAAGTGCTTAAAAATGAGATTAACAATATTTAGAACATTGAGCCTGGACCTCCCTAAGCTAGTCAGTAGGAAATGCCAAGGATAAGGGTGTGATCTTTGCTGTGACCCACTATGGCCATTCTTATGTTTATATACCAAGCCTTAACATGCTGCCAACTAAATATTGCAAGGGCATCCCCCCATTCCAAATGCTGAAAAGAGCACTCAACATGAACATGTTAATAAATTCCCTTATCATAAAATTTGTAAATATAACTCCCCTGGAATTATTATAAATAATGAGTAAATGATTAAAATCATGATGGGCTCATAAGCAAGCTAAATAAAAAAATAAAGAGACAAATCTAACAAATAAACTTTCACTATTAGATACCTTTTCTTTTAGAATAACCTGTCTGTTAATATCAGGAGGGTTTTTTTTAATTACTATTATTATTATTTAAAAAAAATACCTCTAAAAGCTTAAATTGAAAATCTCTCTGGTTTGAACAAGGTTTTATAGACAGACATACACCAACAGCTTTCACCATTTTTGGACAGCTTTCTATTACGTTTGCCATTTCAGGCACCAGGCTGCTGCAGAATGATTGATGAAGAAGGTATATAAGTGAGCTTCAGAAAATTTTTGCCTCATTTAAGCCAGAGTTCTTGCACAAACCTCAGAGTTTTTTTAAAGTGAGGTCATCCAGAGTTGATGCTGATCCTGAGAGAAGTGGGTTATTTCTATCACTATACTTAAACAGCAGTGCATTTTTTATCGGAGCTCTAATTATATGTATGGGATTTCTTCAAGTGTTACAACAAAACATAAACCTTTTTGGAGGGACACCTTGGGACAAATAATGTTAGTCAGTTTTATTAAATGAAATAATCAAATTCTTCAGTGAAAGGATTATATTTTTTAAGAGATGCTATTATTCCAGAAATTAAAAAAAAAAAAGAATCTGAAACATTTGTCTTATTTCAGATAATTGAATAGAAAACTCAGATAAATAAGTATGTACTGGATCAATACAAAATATAATGTATGAGAGATTTATAGTATGTGTTCAATAGTTCAGTGTATGAAGAGTCGTTCATTTTCTGTGGGTAGCTTGCGAACAGGGGCTGCTAACAGGGAGTTTTGCAAGGGAGTTCTCCAGGTGAAGGAGGAGCTACTGCAGAATCTGTGGGGTAAGTGACTGTCTGTAGTATTGGGGGGGGGGGGGGTGTTTAGGGGTTACTGCTGTGAGCTGTGTGCTGAGCTTGAGTTGGTGTCTGTCTGTGTGTCTGTTTGAAGGACTGTGTGCTAGAGCTGGCAGTTGGAGGCTGTGAGCCTCAAAGGTAAGTTTGAGAGCTTGAAGCCTCTGGTGATTGGCTGAGCTTAATCAGCCTTAATCAGTGGGTGGGGCATTAACCCAGGCCAGGGCTTTATAAAGCCACACATAAGCGACCAGGGAGCTTGCGAACAGGGGCTGCTAACAGGGAGTTTAGAAGGGAGTTTCAAGGGAGGGCGGGGCCCCATAGGTCCTCCTTGGTCCCCTGTCCCCATATAACCTATACTTCAAAACCATACTCTAAAACCCCTTTCTTTCAACCACCCTTTCATTAACTGGGAGACAATGCAGGCAGAAGCCCAGCAGCAGAGTGGGGGCTATCCAGTTTATTGCGCCGGGTGTGGAATGTATGAGTACCTGCCTTGTGGGCGGGTGTCGTATGTCTGCATTCGGTGCAAGGAGCTCCTGGCCCTCAGAGACCGCGTGCGGGCTTTGGAGGCCAGGGTGGCGGAACTGGAGGAGCTGAGAGAGGCAGAGAGGTTTGTCGACGAGGCTTTCAGGGACACTGTAGAATTGTCCCACCTCCGCTCAGACAGCCTCTGTGCTGTTGAGGAGGAAGAATGCCCAAGGGAAGCAGAGCAGTCAGCGGGAGCAGAGGGGAACCTTCCCATAGTTGGGACCCTCCATCCAGATGATGCTGAGGCTGCCTCTCGCACGGAGGTTGCCTCTCCGGGGGAGGGAACTCCAGTTGCTAGGAAAAGGCAGGTGTTAGTAATGGGAGATTCGATCATTAGAAACATAGATAGCTGGGTTTGTGATGATCGGGAGAACCGTATGGTGACTTGCCTGCCTGGTGCGAAGGTTGCGGACCTCTCGAGGCATCTAGACAGACTTATGTGTAGTGCTGGGGAGGAGCCGGTGGTCGTGGTACATGTAGGTACCAATGACTTAGGGAAGGGTAGGAGAGATGTCCTGGAAGCAAAATTGAGGCTACTAGGAAAGAGATTGAGATCCAGGACCTCTATGGTGGCATTCTCCGAAATGCTCCCAGTTCCACGCGCAGGGCCAGGTAGGCAGGCAGAGATTCAGAGTCTCAATGCATGGATGAGACGATGGTGTAGAGAGGAGGGGTTTACGTTCATTAGGAACTGGGGTAACTTTTGGGATGGGGGGAGCCTATACAGGAGGGATGGGCTCCACCTAAACCAAAAGGGAACCAGACTGCTGGTGCTAAACATTAAAAAGGTTGTAGAGCAGTTTTTAAACTAGAGGATGGGGGAAAGCCGACTGCTGCAGAGGAGCAGCTGGATCGGACACAGACTTCTCTTAAGGGAGAGTCTGACGAGAGGGAATCTCCAGGTTATAGTTATAGTTATAGTCAGGAACAGAGGACAGAAAAGGATGGTGAGGGGGCCGGATCAGATGATAAACAGCCACATGACCAAGAATCTGGCACATTAAAAAAGGGCAGACAAATAAACAGGGACAAGTTTTTAAAGTGCTTATACACAAATGCTAGAAGTCTACATAATAAAATGGGTGAACTAGAGTGCCTAGTGGTAAAGGAGAATATTGATATAATAGGCATCACAGAAACCTGGTGGACAGAGAGCAATCAGTGGGACACAATCATTCCGGGGTACAAAATATATCGGAAGGACAGAACAGGTCGTACGGGAGGAGGAGTGGCACTATACGTGAAAGAAAATGTAGATTCAAATGAAGTAAAAATCATAAGCGAATCCACTTGTTCCATAGAATCGCTATGGATAGAAATCTCATGCTTCCATGACAATATAACATTAGGGATCTACTATCGGCCACCTGACCAGGATAGTAAGAGCGATGATGAAATGCTAAGGGAAATTAGGGAGGTTATCAAATTTAAAAACCCAATAATGGTGGGGGATTTCAACTATCCCCATATTGACTGGGAACATTTCACTTCAGGACATATTGCAGAGATAAAATTTCTCGATACTTTGAATGACTGCTTCATGGAGCAGCTGGTATGGGAACCCACAAGGGGAGAGGCAACTCTAGATTTAATCCTGAGTGGAGCGCAGGAGCTGGTCCGAGAGGTAACTGTAGCAGGACCGCTTGGAACTAGTGACCATAATACAATAGCATTCACCATCCCTGTGGGGGGAAGAACACCTCAACAGCCCAACACTGTGGCATTTAATTTCAAAAGGGGGAACTATACAAAAATGAGGGGGATAGTTAAACAAAAGCTAAAAGGTAGAGTGACTAAAGTGAAATCTCTGAAAACTGCATGGGCGCTTTTTAAAGACACCATAATAGAGGCCCAACTTCACTGTATACCCCAAATTAAGAAACACGGTAAAAAAACCAAAAAAGAGCCACCATGGCTCACCAACCATGTAAAAGAAGCACTGAGAGGTAAAAAGACTTCCTTTAAAAAGTGGAAGTCAAATCCTAGTGAGGCAAACAGAAAGGTGCACAAACAGTGCCAGCTTAAGTGCAAGAGTGTAATAAGAAGAGCCAAAGAGGAGTTTGAAGAACGGCTAGCCAAAAACTCCAAAGGTAATAACAAATTGTTTTTTAAGTATATCAGAAGCAGGAAGCCTGCCAAAAAACCAGTCGGGCCCCTTGATGATGATAATACAAAAGGAGCGCTTAAAGATGATAGAGTCATTGCAGAGAAACTAAATGGATTCTTTGCTTCGGTTTTTACGGCTGAAGATGTTAGTGAGATTCCCAAACCTGAGCCGGCTTTTGTAGGTGACAGATCTGAGGAACTGTCACAGATTGAAGTGTCACAAGAGGAAGTTTTGGAATTAATTGATAAACTCAACATTAACAAGTCACCGGGACCAGATGGCATTCACCCAAGAGTTCTGAAAGAACTCAAATGTGAAGTCGCGGAACTGTTAACTAAGATTTGTAACCTGTCCCTTAAAATGGCTTCGGTATCCAAAGACTGGAAGTCGGCTAATGTAACGCCAATATTTAAAAAGGGCCCTAGAGGGGATCCCAGCAATTACAGACCGGTAAGTCTAACGTCGGTACCGGGCAAATTAGTTGAAACAATAGTTAAGAATAAAATTGTCAGTCACATAGAAAAACATAAACTGTTGAGCAA
>ML686006.1:2903132-2933097 GCA_007922175.1 Pelusios castaneus | reverse complement strand
GTAAGTTAAGTTGTCATGGGATAAAAGGGAAGGTCCTTTCATGGATTGAGAACTGGTTAAAAGACAGGGAACAAAGGGCAGGAGTAAATGGTAAATTCTCAGATTGGAAAAGGGTAGCTAGTGGTGTTCCCCAAGGGTCGGTCCTAGGACCAGTCCTATTCAATTTATTCATAAATGATCTGGAGAAAGGGGTAAACAGTGAGGTAGCTAAGTTTGCAGACGATACTAAACTACTCAAGATAGTCAAGACCAAAGCAGATTGTGAAGAACTTCAAAAAGATCTCACAAAACTAAGTGATTGGGCATCCAAATGGCAAATGAAATTTAATGTGGATAAGTGTAAAGTAATGCACATTGGAAAAAATAACCCCAACTATACCTATAATATGATGGGGGCTAATCTGGCTACAACGAGTCAAGAAAAAGATCTTGGAGTCATTGTGGATAGTTCTCTGAAGATGTCCATACAGTGTGCGGAGGCGGTCAAAAAAGCAAACAGGATGTTAGGAATCATTAAAAAGGGGATAGAAAATAAGACTGCAAATGTATTATTGCCCTTATATAAATCCATGGTACGCCCACATCTCGAATACTGTGTACAGATGTGGTCTCCTCATCTCAAAAAAGATATTCTAGCACTAGAAAAGGTGCAGAAAAGGGCAACTAAAATGATTAGGGGTTTGGAGAGTGCCTCGTATGAGGAACGATTGAAAAGGCTGGGCCTCTTCAGCTTGGAAAAGAGGAGACTGAGGGGGGACATGATAGAAGTATATAAAATTATGACGGATGTGGAAAAAGTGGACAAGGAAAAGTTGTTTAAATACTCCCATAATACAAGAACCAGGGGTCACCAAATGAAACTGATAGGTAGCAGGTTCAAAACAAATAAAAGGAAGTTCTTCTTCACACAACGCACAGTCAACTTGTGGAACTCCTTACCTGAGGAGGTTGTGAAGGCTGGGACTATAACAATATTTAAAAGGGAACTGGATAAGTTCATGGGGGCTAAGTCCATAAATGGCTATTAGCCAGAAAGGGGTTAAGAATGGTGTCCCTAGCCTCTGTTTATCAGAGGATGGAGACGGATGGCAGGAGAGTGATCACTTGATCATTGCCTGTTAGGTTCACTCCCTCTGGGGCACCTGGGCACTGGCCACTGTCGGTAGACAGATACTGGGCTAGATGGACCTCTGGTCTGACCCAGTACGGCCTTTCTTATGTTCTTATGTTCTTAACCTTAAATTACCTGCACCGAAGAATCCTCATCATGAAATTGTTTCCTTTGCAATGTTTCCAAACCATCCCCCCCTCCCCCAGCACCACCATTTGTCACAACCCCTGCTCCCAATTTATTATTAACTAAAAAAGTGGGATCTGAAAAGGAAATGATCTTGATGCAAAATGTCTGTGGTATGCTCTTTTGTCCCGATGGTTTGATTAGGCAAATTGTCATGACTGTTCCTTGCCTATATTCCTTTACTTCAATATAGTACTGATTTAAAGGGAAATATATGTTATATAATATTTAAGTGGATATATTTTTAGACTTTTTTAAACAATTTTAAAATTTAATTAAATGAGCTCAACAGGGCTCCAGTAGATAATGCATGCATGTCAATTCTCCTGAAATATTGGCTGACTTTTCATAACAACATCTGAAGCTACAGTTGGTATTAGAAACACTGCCAGCCTGACACCTGCACTAGGCAACAGACTCACCCTAATGCAATTTAATAAGATGTCTTTTGTTATTAAACCCAGAATTTTATATTGTCAGCCAAACCACTACTGAAGCGGAAAATAGGTCCCAGAGTTTGTTCTCCTTTCTTCCACCTGTAGTTATTTTTAGGGGGGCTTTAAAATTTAAAAGTCGATTACTAATTTCAGTGTTTCTCACACAAACCTGCTTTGTAGTGCAGTTGCCAAATTATCCCTTGAAGGCAAGTGTTGTAAATGATGTCTCAGTTCTGAACCTAGACGCTTGTCAAGGTCATTATCTAGTTTTCCCAGAATCCCTCTATTCTGACTTTGATTGTGAGTGGTAACTAAGAAACAGTTATGAGATGCAATCACAAGCTGTGGCAGTTTTATCAAAAGCTGAGGATGGTCCCAGAGCACTGAGTTGATGGCAGTGGCTCAGCTGCTCCTGCTTCCTTAATACTTCATTTATCTTTTGATTTGGTCAACCAACACAGCAGCAACAAGAGCAAACATAAAGCAAGCAATACAAAGCAGGCGCAACATCCAGAGAGAATGGAGGCTCCAGAAAGCCAGCTGGCTGAAGCTGATTATAAAATAACAATATTTAACTTTTAATATGTCATTGTTCCTTCCTCGATTGCTATTTTGTGATTATTTCTGGCATTGTATCTCTCTCTCACACACACGCACGCGCGCGTGCACGTGTTCAGGAAAGCTTGGAATGTGTTTTTCAAAATGAAGTTGTAGCAATGTGTAGCGAACTGCCTACACCTAGTTAACAAAGAGTTGCAGCTTACTTTTCTCTTTCTTTTGCATAGATATTTATGGGAGGATTAAATATGGATTGTCTGTGGGAAAAAGGAAAAATAATTCCTTTATTTAGGGTCTACACTCAAGAGTCACAAGATTGCATTGAACCTTCAGTTTATTTAGATTCATGTTTACTTTTCCCAGAGGGGTAGCCGTGTTAATCTGTGCATAGCAAAAACAAGAGTCCTGTTGCACCTTAAAGACTAACAAATATCTTCAGGCATAAGCTTTCGTGGGCTCCAACCCACTTCATCAGATGCATGAAATGGAAACTACGGTTATACTACTACCACCGTAGTCTGCACTTTGTGCATCTGACGAAGTGAATTGGAGCCCACAAAAGCTTATGCCTGAAGATATTTGTTAACCTTTAAGGTGCCACAGGACTGTTGATGCTTTTGATGTTTACTTTTTGTTTATACTATTTCATTACAGTTTATTGTTATAAACAATAATTCTTGAGAAAAATACTGACTACTAGCTTGTTTTATTTCAGCTGAATCATCCCACCTATTTTTCAGATACCGTCTATCATATCATGCTCAGCAAACAAATCTTAGATGATACATGTCATCACCTTCCACCCATCTAGACTTGCTTTTCACTTCAGCAGCTGGCTATAACAGTTCTCTCCACCCAGGGCAACTGTGGTTCCTTCAGTGATATTTTTTCTCTAATCTTGGGGAAAATTTTACCCAGACTATAGTTCCACACTATTCCATCATTGTCTACACAGCTACAGTCATTAAAGGAGTTAATTCATTTGCAGTCTATTCAACTCTCTCTGTGGTCACATCATGATGGGCAAAAACAGTACTTCCTTTAATCCTTTTTATCTCACTATGTTATCTTCACACAACTGAAAAGTTGTTTTAATACTTTAAGACACAGTCCAGCATTCTTGAAATCACGTTAGCTAGTTGTGGTGTAGCCTAAGTTCCTGCTTTAGGCAACGGTACAATCAGCTAACATAATTTCAGAGGCCTTAAGCCACTCTGAACAAACAGCACAGAGAAGCTTGAAGCCCTAAATCAAAGGATCTAGACAGACCAAGTGAGGATGGTGAGGTGGTAGAGTCCTATATGGAAGAACTAGAGGAGGATACAGCATCTCAGCAAGCTAAGATAATAGTAGGGGTATATAAATATGAAAAAATGTCATGAATGCAAAGGACTTACAAATTAAAAGCATTTTAGCAAGAGCCCTGAGAAAATATAACTTGTGTAAACACAGTCCATACAAGCACTACCATAGGGCTGTACAACATATTAAGCAATATACGGTATCTTCCTTCCACTAACGTAACAGCTATTGATTGCAGATCTTATTTTCCTCCATGCTTGAAGATTAATAAAGGAGAAGGTTTCACACAGTAGATATTCCAAGTGATCTATCGAGTTTCTGGGAAAGGCAAGTCTCCCTGTGACTCCTCTGCAGCTCACAAACCTTCAGTCATTTATCAGTTTTTTTGTTCTGATGTAAGACACAGAAAGAATTCCCCTTGCATAACTTCAGAGGAGTAGCCATGATAGTCTATTTCAGCAAACCAAACAAGGAGATCTGTGGCACTTTTAAGGAATAACACATTAATTTATCTCATGAGCTTTTCATGGGCACAATCCCACTTCGTCAGATGAATAAAATGGAAAATACAGTGTGTGGGCTGTAAATACATATATACAGAGAAGGATGGGTCACAAATATAGCCAACATGCTATATTTTCCATTTCATTCATCTGACAAAGTGGGATTGTGCCTATGAAAAGCTCACAAGATAAATAAATGTGTTAGTCTTTAAAAGTACCACAGAACTCCTTGTTTGTCTTCCATAGCCTGACTGCATTAGTCCTGAGGTTTGGAATAACCAAACATGTTTCACTGCAATAAAACACACACAGCTGGCCTATGTCAGTTGATGTGGGCACACAGGTCCCAGGCTTCAGGGCTATAAAATTGCAATGTGGTTGTTCAAGCTTGGGGTGGAGTCTGGGCTCTGGAATGCTTCAGCCTGTGCTAAGATGTCTACACAACAATTTTATAGCCCCACAGCCTGAGCTCTTCAGATCTGAGTCAGCTGACTTCAGTCAGCTGAGGATGTTTTATTGAAGTGTAGTCACACCCCAATTGTTTTCTCCTTTAGTCCAGAAGAGTTGACAGGACTATAGAATCTAAGTGCACAGCAGCCTGGAAAAAGTTGGAAATAATCACTAATTCTGCTTTGTTTTAACAATGACAATCCCATTGCACATGCACCCTCCACTTTTCCCTCTTAATAAAGAGAACATTTTGGGCAGTAAGAAGATTTTGGCTACTCACCACTTTTTTCCCTGGGAATATAGTTTATTCAAGCTTCAAACCTAGCAGAAGCTACCTAGCCCAGTTTGGTATGAACACGATGGTAACTGAGGTAATGGTTATTCTTTATATTTGGTTAAGTCAAAAGGGAATTAAACCATGCGGGGATTCAAGGAAATACAAAACATTTTTGTTTGTTTGTTATGTACTTTGGAGTCAGCCTAAATTCAGTGAGGGAAGGCAGCATTCCAGGAGAACCAGAGGGTAAGGACTCAGAAGGCTGAGCAAAGGAAGAATAGGGATTTGCCAACCCCGAATAGATCGTCCATAATTATGTAGCAATCACCAGTGTGAGCTCCTCACACAGCTCCAGGGCTATGTCTCCACTTGTAATTTTAAGTCAACTTTGTTAAGTCGACTTAGTGTGTCTACATTTAAAATTAAAGTCGACTGAAAGGGGAACTTACAAAGTCGAGCTAGAGTATCCACACTGGATGCCTAGGTCGACTTCTAGGGGCTAGGGTGACCTTGGGCAGGTCCACGGTGGCGGGGGGGGGGGCGGTAAGCCCTTGTGTGCAATGGGGCAAAGGGGGACAGGGACCCTGGCAGGGCATGTGGGCAGGGTGTGATGCTGTCTGGATTTAGGGAAGCATTTATGATATTATTTTCTATTCATATATCATAAATGCTATAATCCATAGGAACTATGTCATGTTTGGTATCAATAGAAAGGTAGTAATTTGCTGGGAATGATTATATAGTTTATGTCTAGGAATTGTATTTGGATTAGAAGTTAGTTTAGTTAGGAATTTGGTGTTATAGCTATACTTTAACTTATGTGATTTTATTTAAATGCCTGAGACAGGAGGCTGTGTAAAACCATTGTGTCCTTAATGTTAAGGAATGTGCCAGCTGCAATGGGCCCAGGAAGTAACCTGATGAGCCAATAAGGACTTAAGGAATACAACCATTGTGTCCTTAATGGCTCGTCACATTACTCCCTGGGCCCATTGTAGCTGGCACATTCCTTAACATTAAGGACACAATGGTTGTAGATAGCATGTCTCAGGTGTTTACACAGACTCTCACAAGTTAAAGTATAGATTAACAACCAAATTCCTAATTTATAATCCAGAAACAATTCCTAGACATAAACTATATAATAATTCCCAGCAAATTACTACCTTTCTATTAATACCAAACATGACATAGCTCCTATGGATTATAGCATATATGAGATATTAACAGGAAATAATAACATAAATGGTTCCCTAAATCTGGACAGCATCACACCCTGCCCACATGCTCTGCCAGGGTCCCTGCCCCCTTTGCCCCATTGCACACAAGGGGTTCCCCCCCCCCCCCCCCTTGGACCTGCCCAAAGTCCCCCTAGCCCCTAGAAGTCGACCTAGGCGTCCAGTGTGGACGCTCTAGGTTGACTTTGTAAGTTCCCCTTTAAGTCGACTTTAATTTTAAGTGTCGACGCACTAAGTCAACTTAGTTAAAGTCAACTTAAAATTACAAGTGTAGACATAGCCTATGAGCCTTAGCAGTCATAAGCATTATTCAGCATAATAAGATATTACCCAGATTGTGCTGATGATGGGGGGTTGCACAAATAGACACTGGAATGAAAACCAGTATGACAACCACTGGTGGTGATGATGACAATGAAGATGATGGGTAACACTCTATGGTCTTGGCAAAACATGTGATATTTGAGTGGTGCTGGTCATAGAGTAAATGTGTTGCATTCTAGCTCTCAGTCTTCTGTTGTATTTCAGTGTTTGTGGAATTATTTATCAGATTTCTGGATTTATTAATAAAGGTACTTGTGATAAATTATAATTATTTCTCATGTGTGCCTTAAGTCTCTTGCTCTTACCATATTTTATTAATACTCCTGATACACTAATACTCAGGAACCTGAATTTATATTTTAACCACTATGGTCTAAGAGATCAATTAATAATCAATATGCAAATCTTTTAACTAGGCCACAGACAAGAGCAGAATTCAAAATAACCTTGACAAATAAGAATCTTGTTCAGAAATCAACAAGATACAATTCCATAAATATAAAGTACTGAGGAACTAAAAAAATCAAATGCAAAATTTCAAAATGGACAATAATTGGGTAGGAGTTTGCACTACTGAAAAATATCTGGAGTTATAGTGGATCACAAATTGAATATGAGTCAACAATTTGCTGAAGTTGCAAAAAAAACCCCTAATATTCTGGGATCTATTCACAGAAATATCATATGTAAGGCAAGGGAGGTAATTGTCCCACTCTAGTCAGCCATGATAAGGTTGCAACTGAAGTACTGTGTCCAGTCCTAGGCTTTAAGAAAATGTGGATAAATTGGAGACAGTCCAAAGAAGTGAAACAAAAATTATCAAAGGTTTAGAAAAGTAGATACATGAGAAAATGTTAAAGAAACTGGGTATGTTCAGTCTTGATAAAAGAAGATTGAGAGGGGACAACTGATTAAAAAAAGAGAGATAAGAGGACAGTGATAGATTGTTTTCCATGTCCACTGACGGTGGGATAAGAAGTAGCATGTTTAATTTGCAGCAATGTAGATTTAGGTTAGATATTAGGAAAAGCTTTCTAACCATAAGATTAGCTAAACTCTGGAATAGGTGTCCAGGGGAATTGTGTGGCTATGTCATTGATGATTTTTAAGAACAGTTTCAACAAACACCTTTCAGCAATAGTCTAAGTTTACTTGGCCCTGCTTCAGTGCAGGATCCTTCATTAAATGACCTCTGAAGGTCTCTTCCAGCCTTATATTTCAATGATTCTATGAGTAGGGTTTTGATATTTGAGTTGAGTACTATTAAAAGTTAGTAAAGATGACAGAATCTGATTCTTAAGAAATGTTCACTTTGTGAAAATTGGAACATTTTGCAATTCTAGTTGTCTTTCCACTTGTTTGATGGAAAACTTAGGGAATGTCCAAAACACAAAACTCTAAAAACTATAGCCTCCTCTTTACTCTTATAGAAAATGTCTGTAAAATATAATAAGGATTAAATCACTTACGTTCTAGTTAAGCTGTCTAAAATAAATCCTTTAGAATTTATTAGAGAGTGATTTTATTGGCTATAGAATGGTTAAATATGGTTGTAATATTCTACAAGATTTTTCCATAAGTGTAATTTGAGACATATTCTTTTTGTATCATGCCATCCACGCTTGGTAAGAAATAGGTTTCCAGGTTTGTCACTACCACTCCATAATCAGTCTCTAGTATTAGTCCACAGCAGCCCCTAAGCAATTAAGGGGGTGTTTTTAAAAGATCCACTGTCACTGCAATTGTAGTGTGGCATGTAGCTGCCATTTCTGACCATTCATGAATTTCATAAGTTTCGGCTGTTATTTTCCCAAGGTTTGAGTTTTTCACACAGCTTTACTTCAGAATCAGCAGCAGAAGCAATATCTATCTTGGCTTCTTAACAACTGGACTGTAATTCCATTAATCCACAACCAGCAGCTGGCATGTTTATGTACTGTCTCTTGAACAAGTCTGCAGTATGTTTCCAGCCATGTTTGGTTAATCAGATCATCCATCTGAGCATAAGATGCTCATGTTAAAGGGGATAAACTGTTAATAAAACAACTCAGAGCTTTCAACATAAACATGTCTTATCATGGAAGGAGAGGTTTAATATTGACTGAATTATAAGGCTATGTCCACATTAAAAAAATGAAGGGTTTCTTAGCAGAATTTGAAGTGTTCTTATGAGCGCTTAACCATGATTAACTGACATGATATGTTTTGGTCAGCATCATCCCGTCTAATTCCTCTGCTTTCAGCCATGTTTAAATAAGATCAGAAATGGTCTGGAAAAAGGGAGTAAATAGTAAGATGGCAAAATTTTCAAGTGATACAAAATTACTCAAGATAGTTAGCTCCAAAGCTGACTGTGAAAACTTAATAAGGGATCTCAGAATATGGTGACTTGGGCAAGGAAATAGATGAATTTCAATGTTAAAAATGCAAAGAAATGCACATTGGAAAACATAATCTAACTATACATACAGATCATTTTGAATTTTAGTCCTATCCTTCAAAGCACTTTTAATCTTTACCTGTTTGGTATCATCTGCAAACATTGTAAGTATAGTCTCTGTGGTCTGCCAGACGCAGGTGTTCATTTAGATACAGTTTGTGGAAATGAACACTGAGGTCCGGTCTTAAAGCAACCCTCTTTATTGGAAAACAAGCGCTTACGACAATGGGGAAAGCCAGGGTCCACTATCTTATGGGCTGCAAAAGGAAAGGGGACCCATGCGTTCACGGCACCTCTAGGTCTCCATTTGAAGCACTTGGAGGAGAGGAAGGTGATCAGGAATAGTCAGGTTGGATTCACCAAGAGCAAATCATTCCTGACCAGCCTGATGCCTTCTATAATGAGATTACTAGGACTCTATGGCTATGTCTACACTTGCACTTTTAAGTTGACTTTAACTAAGTCGACTTAACTAAGTAGACTTTAAGTCAACTTAGTTAAGTCAACTTAGTGTGTCTACACTTAAAATTAAAGGCGACTTAAAGGGGAACTTACAAAGTCGACCTAGAGTGTCCAGACTGGACGCTAGGGGGGCTAGGGGGGCCTTGGGCAGGTCCACGGTGACAGGGGAAGGGCACCCCCTGTGTGCAATGGGGCAAAGGGGGACAGGGACCCTGACAGGGCAGAGCCCTGTGTGTGATGCTGTCTGGATTTAGGGAAGCATTTATGATATTATTTTCAATGGATATCTCATAAATGCTATAATCCATAGGAACTTGTCATGTTTGGTATCAATAGAAAGGTAGTAATTTGCTGGGAATGATGATATAGTTTATGACTAGGAATTCTATTTTGATTAGAATTTAGGAATTTGATGTTATATCCATACTTTAAATTGTCATTCTGAAGCAATGCCTTAGACGGGAGGATGTGAATAACCATTGTCCCCTCAATGTTTAGGAATTTTTCAGGTAGAATGGTCCCAGGAAGTATCCTGGTGAGCCATTAAGGACATAAAGAACACAGCCATTGTGTCCTTAATGGCTCATCAGTATACTCCCTGGGACCATATCACCTGGCAGATTCCTTAACATTAAGGAGACAATGGTTGTTCACACCCTCCCGTCTAAGGCATTCCTCCAGCATGACACAAGTTATTGATCTGGGGGATGGGATGGATTGCACCCTCAGCAAATTTGCAAATGACACTAAACTGAGGGAGTGATAGATATGCTGAAAGGTAGGGATAGGATAGAGTGACCTAGACAAATTGGAAAGTTGGGCCAAAACAAATCTGATGGCAATCAACAAGGCTAAGTGCATAGTTCTGCTCAGAAGAATCCCATGTATTCCTACAAATTAGGGACCAACTGGCTAAGCAGAAGTTCTGTGGGAAAGGATCTGGGTGTTACAATGCACAAAAAGCTGAATCTGAGTCAAAAGTGTATCCTTTTTGCCAAAAAAGCAAAAGACATATTTGGCTGCATTAATAACAGCATTGTCAGAAGATCAAGGTAAGTGACTATTCGGCACTGTTAAAGCCACATTTGAAATATTGTGTCCAGTTTTGAGTCCCCCATTTCAGGAGGGATATGGATAAATTAGGGAGAGGCCAATAGAGGAGAACCAAAATTGTAAGGGGGTTAGGGCACATGACTTTTGAGGAAGGCTGAGGTAACTGGGTTTATATAGTCTACAGATGAGAAGAGTATGAGGGATTTATTAATGACCTTCTACTACCTGAAGAGGGTTTCAAAGGGGATAGAACTAGGCTGTTCTCGGTGGGAGATGACAAAATGAGGAGCAATGTGTCAAGTTTCAGTGGGGTTCTTCTATGTTGGCTATTAGGAAAAGCTTTTTCATTGGGAGAGTGATGAAGGACTGGAATGGGTTACCTAGGGAAATGGTGGAATCTCCATCCCTAGAGATTTTCAAGTCCTGGTTTCACAAAGCCCTGTCTGTGATGCTTTAATAGGGACTGGTCTTGCTTTGAGCAGGAACTTGGATTAGATGACATCCTGAGGTCCATTCCAAACCAAATCTTCTATATTTCTAATGCACATTTTAATGGAATACATAAATGTCAATTCTCTGTCCTGTAAAATAGGCAAGAAATGTTCTCCGTCTCTGAGAATGCTTTGCATTAAAGTAATAGAAATGTTAAAAGCTAGAAATACATAATGTGTCCTTTTTAAATATTTCAGTTCTGGAAATCGCGTTACTTATCCTTTTATCAAAATTCTCTTCTGGGTTTCTGCCTGTCACTATTAGCAGAATTAAATCCATCTGAAACTCCTGTATTGTATACTGAAGTGGATTTCAGTAGAAATAGAAGTTAGTCTTAATTCTAAATTCTCCTGAAAATCCTTCATGGCAACAGAATGACAATTTTGCAGGTCTAATAGGAATCCTGTCTCTTATGTTTTTTTCTTGCCAGAATTTTAGTGAATAAATACAAATATGCATATATTTACATATAGATTAGCAGTGTTCTGCAAGTCAGTAGAACTCTCTCTATCTGATCCTCAGCCAATCTTTTTTTCTTTTGTTGTTTAATTATTTCATATTTTAATATCCTTTACAAGAATGAATAGCTTTGCCTTCATTTGGTTGCTTTACAATATCCGTTTATTTTGCCCTGATTATATATTTCATGATATATCATGTAATTAGCTAGTGGGTTTTTATAATAAATGGCAGTGGATTTATAGTGTTTGCTAAATATGTTTGGAAGAGATGAAACAAAAGGTCAGGGTCACCTTAAAATCATGTATCATTATGTCATTCCTATTTAATTTTTTTGTTTCTCAGCTAATATTGCATGCTGCTTTAAAAATAGCATCACTCAATACAGCACTTCATGTGCACTTAAATATGTACAAAAATTGTGTGGAAGTGAAAAATTCATTTTGTCATTGTGGAAATGAAAATGTTTTAAACAATATTTATAGAAACAAGTCCATGTTTTTGAAAAAGAAATAGTTCATAATTAAGAAGAGAAAGTTTGTTTCAGTATCAGAATATATAAAAACGAAATAGACAGGCCAGTATTGTTATCTTACATATAATTTAGGCTAAATTCTGGGTATGATCACCACCTCCACTTGTCAGTCTCACAGAAGGGGGTTAAGAAGAGCAACCAAGTATGAAATTCTCTATGCTGAGATTTTCCCCTTATTGTTCCATTGTAGGAGGAAACAGGACTTTCCCTCACATGGATTTGTCTGTCCTCAACCTTTACAGATCTCAAAGAGTATGCAGAGATTCATTTGAGTCTGTTGGAGGGAACAGACTTGATTTTGGGGCTGAGGCCTTCTCCATACAAAAGTTGTTCATTTAAAGGAAGGTTTGGGATTTTTAAACTACATTGATCTTCCTCTGGTACAAGAGTAATTGTGTGTGACTGTATATGCTGAGACCTACAGTACTGTTTTGCTCAAAGGATAATTCGTCACATAAATGGTGGATCTGAGGAAGAAACACTAGGCTTCCATCTAAGGATGAGCATTGTAAATTAGTGAATCTTAAATTGTTTTCTCTTTCTTTGTTCCAGATAATCATCAATACAAAATAAGTGTGCAGAATAGCTATGCCCTCCCTTCTCTTTCAATGTAGACCTCTAAGGAAGATCCTCAACTGGTGTAAGTTTTCATAGGTCTATTGAAGATGATCTATTCCACAAATACAGGTCATAACAACCTATAAGTTGATGGCCTTTTCTTTCCTTATTTTCCCTTCGTCCATTCCCCACCCCCACACTCCATCTCTAAACCATTCTACTCATTTCTATGATATTTTTCATGTAATCCCAAATGTTTGTGTTTGAGGTCAGTAACTGGAGGAGAGCTGTGGGGAGTTATTCTGAGGGAAATAGGGAAGGAAGAAGACTTTTTACTCTCTCATGATACATGAACAAATAATATTCAATGAAATTGGAATGGTAAATTTATAACCATTTTGCACTTGCACATATGTCTATACACATGTTGGGCAATGGTAAATGTGTCCCTTTGACTACAGAGATACATTGAATTACACCAGTTGAGGATCAGGTATTTTATTTATTTATTTATTTACTTACTTATTTTGTCTTAGTTACAAGAGGCATAAGAGAATTTTATTGATGTTCATGGATGCCAGTTTTTAGGCAATTGTGGTAATCATTACATCATTTAACAAGCCTGGATGTGAGCTTTCCATAACTGTTTCAGTAATAACACCCAAAACATGTTGTACTGAGCCACCACTGGGAATTTTTAACTGTGGGAAACCAGTACAAGAAGTAGAATATAGACGTGTCCAATAGACTGAGTTCTAAAATTCCTTTTTATCATTTTCATTTTTATTTCTTTTATAGAACTTAGTGGAAAGATTGTACAGCATAATAAAGCATTAGAGACCCAGAGCCTGATCCAGCAACCACTGAAGTGATTGGAAAGACCTTAGTGGGCTTTGAATAAGGACCTGTTTAGGAAAGACCCAGTATGAGCATCGATGAAACAAGGCAGAAATTAGTTGGCATATGCTGAAATGAGGACCTGAATTAAGGATGTGTAAGCTATGCAAGAGTTATTTGGTCAGAACCAGGGGAATTATCTTGACAGATATATCCAGAACTGGGGAAATAATAAGAAATTATGTTGTTAGATATGTCTCTGGTACTCCTGGTATATTGTTTATTATTTTGGGACCCAATTTTTGTTGCTACATTGTTGCAGGAAGCTGACGCAGAAAAGTTGGGTTAAGGATCTTTGGGTATGTCTACACTAGCAATTTAGGTTGCCTTAAGGACCTTTAAGTCAATTTAAATTAGTCCATGTCCACACTGCACTTTCATTAAGATGACTTAAGAAATTAGCCAACTTAATGAAAGCTTAAATCAACTTAATAAGTACCCCTCCATCTTAAGCCTTAAGTCATAAGTCGACATAAGGATGGTGTGGACAGGGAGTAGCCCTTAGGTCGACTTTATTAAGTCAACTTAATGCCAGTGTAGACAACTATGTCCAATGTTAAGTCGACTTAATAAAGTCAACTTAAAAGGAGCCACTTTGTTAAGTCGACTTAATAAGGTCGACTTTAAGTTGACTTAAAGTCAACCTTATTAAGTTGATTTAACAAAGTTGACTTAACTTTTTCTAGCATAGATTTACCCTTTGTGCTCTTGTATTTGTCACTGAGAGCTCAGTGGTCCACTCAGTAAGCTAAAACAAACACAGGGAAGCCACTGGACCTCTGCCAACTGAGATTAATTGGAACACAGCAGAATTGCTGTACTTCTGTCATCCAATCACACTCCTAACGTGCTCTCTGTACTGGAGTTCAGCAGGAGCGATGGTGCCTGATTGTCTGGCAACTCTAGGAAAAGTCTAGAGTGGGAAAAAGTTTTAGATCTAGGGCAAGATGAGAGATTAAAAAGATGATGTGTCTATTTTTAGAGCAGAAATAGATATCATGATGAAACAAAGAAATGTGGAATAATGAATGGAAGTGGAATGGCAGTTCAGAGATCCTATTTATCCTTTCTTATAATACAAGACTAGGGTACGTCTAATGTAATAAAAAAGCAAAAGATTTTAACCTGATTAAGCTATATTTTTTCTTTTTTCCCCCAGAAACTGTGTTAATCTGTGGAAATCACTATTATAAGATAGTATTGAGCCAAATAGCTTACTAAGATTCAAAGGAAGATCAGACATTTATATGAATAATAAATGCAGTTACAATATAAATATAAGTATTGATAAGGAATATGAGCTTCCATGCTTAGAACAAAAATTACTCTATGGTTCGAATTCAGAAGCATGCAATAGCAAAGTTGTTCACTGTGGGGTTTGATACCTTCTTCTAAAGTATCTGTTATTGGGTGATCTCAAAGACAAGCTATTGAACTATATGGGCCTTTTGTTTTATCCAATATAGCAATTTCTGTATATTTTTTATGTTCCTAATGTTTTGAAGCAGCTACCTGCTCCCAATATGGCCCTTATCACAATGGTATGTGAAGATATCTTCCCTAAATCTTCTCCATTTTTTTCATACTTTCCTCCATTTCTTCCCTTTTAGTTCATCACATGGCATTCTAGACATACTCTTACTTTTAAAATTTGCTATTCAATTATGTGTTATAAAATATATTTTATGTTCTAAATCTATCTAATTCTGCACATTTGTTAATCTTTCTGTTTTTAGTAACTTAAATTGTTGATAACTGAAGCCCTTTACAATTAACTTCCTCCCCCCCCAACCATATTCAAGTCTAACATATATCTTAGTTACTCATTTCTCTAATCCATTAAAAATTAAGTTAAGTTAACTTAACTGCTGTCTTCCTATACATATGTTAAATTCCTAGGACTGTCCATATACTGAAATGGTTAAAAATTGCACTTTATTTTTAAAAATTTCTTCTGAAACATATATACAAAATTCTGGCTTCTGGCCCTTATAACCAAAATAAGGTACTTTGGTCAAAATGTTCTAATTCACATTTTATTTAAACTTTTCCTTAAATATATTGAAGCATCATTTAAAAAAAAAAAGTTAACAAGTAATTTCTAACTTTTGTAGCTTCATAGAAAGGTTTTAATTAGTTACTTACTGACATTCTTAACAATAATGATAAGTATTGGAAACCTCTCTGAAATGTTTCAAAGACAGTGCAGGTAAACAAAACAAAACAATAACGAATAGGACAAAATAAGGAACCCCACAGAAGAAGAGTACTAAAGTGTCTTTGATATAATTCCTAGTCAAAAGGTACCACAGAACCTATAGCAACAGACATTCTAGTAATTTGAAATATGTGTTAAATGCAGAAGTTGTGGTCTGGGGTTTTTTGTGTGACTAAAAAGTCTGGAATGTTGGGACACGAACTGTTCTCTTGTGAATAAAGAGAGAGAGAAGCCCAAACCAGTTTCTAGCAAACAGTTCGACAAAGAGACTCTTTCTGCCGTGACTCGGGGAAGGCCTAGGGTAAACATCTACATAAGCTCCGTACTCTGTGTAGTACAATCAATGGACACCTAACCAGTGGAATATTGAGTAAGTGGCATTACTTCTACATATGCTGTTTGGCTATGTCTACACTTACAAAATTAAATTGACCTTGTTAAGTTGACTTAACAAATTGACTACACTTTAAGTCGACTTTATTAAGTTGACTTAACAGCAGAGATAGCCATTATATTGGCTTTAAGTCGACTTAATAAAGTTGACTTAGTGTTAATTCCCATCTACACTGGCCTTAAGTCGACTTAAGGAGTTGACTTAAGGCTTAAGTCGACCCAAAAGGAGGTGTTACTATGTCGACTTACGCTTTCCTTAAGTCAACTTCAGGAAATGCTTAAGTCAACTTCAGAAAAGCCCAGTGTGGACGTGGCTTTGTTTAGGTCAACTTAAGCATCCTTAAGTCGACTTAACTTGCCAGTGTAGACGCACCTTTTTGTGAGACCTCTGCTGGAATACTGTGTGCAATTCTGGTGTCCACACTTTTTAAAGGATTTGAAAATTGGGGAGGGTCCAGAGAAAAGTTACATGAAGATCTGCCTTATCAATGCAGAAATATGAACAAACTACTTAAACTTAAGTCACATCTTTTGGGAAACTTCTCTTTTTGAATGAGGAAAATTATAATGAAGTAATAGCCCCCCTGCCTTGTTTAATGCTTTCATGAACAATACTGGGAAAGTCACGGATTCACACTCTGTTCTTTCTTCTAAACCAGCTAAATTCTACAAACTCCCTACTGCCAAAATGAAAGGATAGTTTTCAATCCCTGCAGTCAATTCTGCAATGAGACATCTGCTAGTGTGATGGAAGATAGACATTCTTGTTTCCTCCTGAAATAGCAGCAGCTCAGCCCTTGCATATGAAGTTGACTGTCCATGAAGTAGCCTTTCCCCCAAGACTCACTTTGTAACCTGACATTTAAAACAGTCACATATTTAGTAGCAAGCTGCTCCTGCAGCTACAAAATTAGGTCTTTATCATTCAATATACTGTTTTGCCCATGCATTTGTTTCCTGATATAGATAGGTATCATGGACCCGTCATCTTTGTCACTACTATTAAATATTCACAAAATTATGCAGGTTCCAAAGGCACACCAGGTACAGGTCACAAAAAAAAACAATCTATATAACTAAACCATGTAGAAATCTAAGGGAGGTATAGGATATATAAGTATAGGTATTTCATATAGGATTATAGGTAGGTATAGTATGTTAAGGATAAAGTGTAGTTAAAGTGGCTAGTGTATAATTCTTCGGGCCTACTCTATGCATCTGCCTAGTGACAAGACTAATATAAATACATGAGGCCTTGTCAAACCAGCAAACTCCCTTCTTGATCTTAAGCCAGAACTCGAACCGCCTGCATATATGCAAATAGCCTGAGGCCCATGGGTCCAGGTGTTCAACCACTACTCCGCCTCCCTGAACGAGGTGTGAAGTTTCCCATTCGCCTTGGAACAGATGGTACGACCACTGTCTAGGTGTGATGTCTGGCGCCCCTGAGGTGCGAAGCATCCCATGCGTTCGAAGATGGGGATGTTGTTCACACCCCTGCCTTCGACCAAGGGGTGTGAAGCTTCTCATGCGCCTCTCGCAAAAGGTGTGAACACTCCCATACGCTTGGGGCAAAAAGTGTTACCCCCAACCTAAATGTCAACCAATCAGAAACGAGGTTTTCCAGACATCATGCGGCCACAGTTTCACACCTCACAGAAGGTGAGAGACAGGGCCGACCCAAAAAACACTATAACTGAGGCCCCCAAATGTTGCAGGGGGTCGGAGTCCCAGAGCTTCTAAGACGTTAGAAGTCTCTCGGACTAAGGCTCCTTGATCATAGGGCTCGTCCTTACGGTCTTTGAGTCTGGGCAGAGGAGT
Organism: Pelusios castaneus; assembly: GCA_007922175.1. Classification (NCBI taxonomy): domain Eukaryota; kingdom Metazoa; phylum Chordata; order Testudines; family Pelomedusidae; genus Pelusios; species Pelusios castaneus. The sequence goes on along the minus strand of ML686006.1, from coordinate 2,915,383 downwards.
CAGCGGCCCCGACCTGGTAACAGGTAGTGGGACTGACACGGTGGAAAGGAACCGAAGGACCGGATCCAGATCCTTACAGAGGCGGATTCGACACGAGGCGAAGAGCGCTGGTAAGAAACCGGTAAAAGGCATATGCACAGGACTTAGGCGAATATTGGCCCCCCTCGAAAGAGGATCGGGAATAAATTACTTTAGCGAATATTGGCCCTAGAAAGGGATCAAATTTGGGTCCTGGAATTATAGTAGCTACATAGATATGTTATTAAGTGTTGCACCCGTCAAGCTTAGAACCCCGTAGTCCTGGAGTAAGGACAGAAGTAGGTTAGAACCCCGTGCCTGGGAGAACAGGTAAAGGGCTGTACTGGGCCCCCTTAAAAAGGGGCAACGGCAGCATTGTAACAGGGTGTTGTTTAAGTATAAGTACAAGTATAATGCACATAAAATGTAACGGGAATTTAGTGTACACATAGTAAGTTTGCAAGGAATTATCTACTGTCTCTTTAAAAAGCAGCTGCAACTAAAGAAACCGCATAGGACGGCATAGACTGATACTCGAGCTTTTGCTAAGGAAACGGCATTTCTGTATTTTAAGCTTTATTTCCTGCCGCTCTACAGAGCCATGAAAAATAAATTGTCTCTTTTACTTATGATACTCTTTGTAGTTTCCCTGTTATTTTTTCTGGCCCTCCTTATTTTCCTGACCGTGGTACCACTCCCAACCTTCCTCTCCTGGGACAAACACCCAATCCTGCTACTAATAGCTTGGGTGCTAGGAGGATTTTGCCCTGTATTCTGTTACTCCTACATCCTGACCTCCTATGTTATAACATGGGCCTCCAAAAACCAGTCTCCGAATAAAGACGGGGATATTAACCCCGTGGGAAAAAGAACCCAGGTCAGCACGCCACCTCTGATGAATAAGACCCCGGAGGGTGACCAAAAGATTAGCGGCGAGCAAACCACAGTTGTATATATGCACAGCGGGACGTGGACGTAGCTCCTGCGCGCGCATATAACTGATACAGCTATGCGCGCGCAGCAGCTGAATCCACGTCCATGCCGTACATAAGCCTGTGGATTAGATAGCTCGCGCACAGGGCTGCCCTCCTGCCCACCCAGCGGCTCTCTTACACGAATTCCCGCCCAGCGGCTATAAGGAAATTTTTGATTAAATCTTTTCAATTCACCATTTCATGATTTTGTGGTTTTTAATTTGCATAATTTTACCCTTTGAACTCCAATGTTTTTCTTACTTATGAGTGCAGAAACTCAGGACACTCTACCCTCCATCATTTCTCATCCCTGAAAAGTTTGGAGTAAACACTAAGTGATTACCATTCTTCAATTTGCGATTCTTTAGAGAATCGGGGGTTTACTGGTTATTTTCTAATACAGACATCCATTTCCAGTTTTTTAAGTCACACTGATAAAATGGACTGTACATTCAATGAAAAAAATCACACAGCCTGCCAATACTGAAAACCTATGTTTAAAAAAAAAAAAGACTTGGAAACATACCTACTTCTAAATCTATAGGATTTTTTGCTGCTCTTAAATATTTGATGCTTAGATTTTTTTAAATATGATTTTTAAATACTATGATTTGTTTGTTCAATGAATTATATGATCTCTAACTGAAGAAGACAGCCCTTTAATTTGAAGCAAAGCTATGTAAACCCCCAAACATTTCTGCCTAAATCAATTTACAAATGTGGGAAACACATTTTCCACCTGATTGCACCTTGTCACCCAAATTCTATTTGATGCTATAAATAGAGCTAGCAAGTTGTAAAATGAGAGACTAGTTTTGTCAAGTCCACCCAAAATATGTCACATCAATGCTCTACCTTTGAAGCAGCTGAAAGGGAAAAATTACAGGGATTCCTGCATTACTTGGAAGGAATAGGCATATTACCAACTACCAGAAAATGAAAACAGAATCAATATTGCCTGTAAAATAAAGTAGTTAGCTGCCTTAAATATCTCTTTATGTATATTCATGTTTATTAGGTATAAATTCAGAATACAAGACTAATATTACATCCTTGATAAGAACAGCAAACAAATATCCCAAAATGCAAGAAAACTTTCTATACCACTGCCCACTATTCTTTAAAAACAGAAAACAACTTCAAATCATATGATGACTGCCACCATTCCAAAATCATTAGGTTCTTTTCAGCCTTTGTAAAAATCTTAGTAGGTAGATAAATATTTCAGACTAGTGATATGTCTTTGCCTTAGAACAGACCAAAAATGTATTCTGACATAAAAGATACCAGAACCATAGTAACAACTGAAAAATTCTCCAGGAAAATCTGTCACAATTGCCTCCCCTCTTTGCAGAACTGACTCAGGACATGAATGAAGCCATGCATAGACATTTTTTGTCACCTGAACCTGAAAGTGGGGTGAGGTGAAGCCCCACAGGCAGAAGGAACTTTTTAAAAAGGCAAGACTTTTTGCAATCTCATAATCTCTTCCATTTCCATCTGCAAACACCACCTAGGTGGGGAGAGAGGGAGACTGCCTGGAAAGGAATCTAGCCATCCTCTGATGAGAATCATCTGAGTTTTTAAAGTTGCTGAAAATATTAAGCTTAGTTTAGAATATGATTTGTTCTTTGTTTTCTCTTGATCAAATTTGACTTGATTTCCTCTGATTTATAATCACCTTCAAACCTTTTTGTACATAATACATTTGTTTGTTTGTTTGTTTGTTTGTTTCTTTAAAACTGTGCATTTAGTTTAAAATGTGGTAGTGACTCTACTTGAAGTGACAAGACTGGTGTATATCAATTTCTTTGTTAAACCAATTAATTGATTATGAGTTTGTAATGGGCAGTAGGCAACACTGAGCAGTGCAAGATGGCGATTCCTATGGTTGCACTGGAGATAGTGGTTGAGGTCATTCTGTTGCATGATCTAAACAATGACCTGCCAGGAGCACTTATTCACTTAGACCGTGTACACACGATCACTTTATCGCACATTAACAGTCATTACTGCGCGATAACAGCAACAGCGTACACACGTGCAATAGGGCTCTTGAGTGTCAACAGCCCAGTTGTAGCGCAATAGAAAAACCACCTCGACGAGGGTGGTACCAGTTAATGCGGAACAGCTGTTGCGCCTTTCCACTCGTGTGTACACTTACCGCACAATGATTGGCCTCCGGAAGTGTCCCAGCATTCCAAAGTCATCCTCTCTGGTGTTCCCCCCACCCGCTCTGTGGCCGTGATGAAACAGTCTCCGCCCTGTTTCGATTCCCGGGATTTTCGAATTTCTCCACTGTTTCACTTCCTGTTCTCCTCCTTGTGGAGTGGAGTGCAGCTCCGATCTTACCTAGCAATGGCGGACCATTGTGGAAGACACGCACCCATTTGGAGTATGGCAGAGGTGCTGGACCTGATCAGCATCTGGGGAGAGTCAGCTGTGCAGGCGCAGCTACGTGGAAGCAGGCGAAATTTCGATACATATGGCATAATTTCTCAGGCCATGTCAGAGAGAGGTTATGAGAGACACACTGTGCAGTACAGATCAAAGGTGAAGGAGCTAAGAATAACCTATAACCGAGTGAAGGAGCCAAACCGCTGTTCGGGATCAGCGCCTGCTACATGCAAGTACTACAAGGAAATCGAAGCCATCCTCAGTGGGGACCCCACAACTACTGCAAAGAGTCCTGTGGACACATCGGCCCCCCCTCATACACTGACTGCCAGAGCCAAGCAGGATGAGGACGTGATCGATGAGGAGGAGGAGATGGAGGATGACCTAGAGGAGAGCGCAACAGCGTGTAGCCAGGAGCTCTTCTGCACCCCCACTGAGACGTCCACCCAAGACATGAATTGCAGCATGTCCTCTGAGGTGGCAAAGGGGGGTTCAGGTAAGTTTCTCTTCCGTGCAGCTATGGCTCCTGCTAAAAAATCATTGTCCGGGGCGGGTGTGCTTGCTGTCTTGGTCCCCGCTGTGCACACTCTTTACTATGTATTCATTAGAAGTGCATCAACACAAGCAGTGATTGTCAAAAAATCATCTGTATTTAGGTCAGTAAAGGTTTCCTCGATGTACCTCCAGAGCCTCCTACTCAGGTTAGATGGGATAGTGTATGTGTCTACACTCCCGAATAAGGATACTCGGCCTCGCCAGTGGCAAAGCACAGCACTGGGAACCATGGCAGCACACAAGGCAGCAGCATACGGTCCCAGCTGGAATCCGGTGGCATGTAGGATATGTATTCTAGCTGGCAGGGGCACTCTGTTAGCCCCTGGTAAGGTTTCTATTAGGACGTATCTTGTCCGCTTCGGCAAAGCATAGGATGTTAACTGCCTTGTACCTTCCAGTGGAATGTGCTATTGGAAGGTTACATTGGTTACCTAGGCTATGTGTTAACAATAGCTTTATTATTCTTTTTTTTATTAGATTCGACCTTCACAAGGCTGGTGTCTACCCAGCTGACCGCATGAGAAACATTCGGCGGCGTGCTCAAAGAAACAGGGAGGATATGTTTCAGGAGCTGATGAAAACAACAGAGGCATCTGCGAGGGAGAATCGAGCCTGGAGAGAGGAATCCCAACAGAGTAGGCAGAAACACAGGGACGAACTGATAAGCGTCATGAAGGAGCAAACAGAACTGCTCAAGAGCATGATTGCTCTGCAGACCCCGGTGATTAATGTCCGGGCTCCACTCCAGACACTTCAGCCATGTCTGCCTCCCACACCCTGTAGTCCTTCAAAGCATTTATTTGAAGGCCACCCGTCCCCTGGTATACTGCAACATCCAGTCCCTCATAGAGCTACTTTTTAGAGACCCGCAGCTACACCCACCTGTAACCACTCCAAAAACCCCCAACCACTCCCGCTCTTTTATCTTTTAATAAAAACAGTAACAAAAAATTTGAAGAGTGGCTTTATTTGTACACAGTGAAAATCTCATAAGGTGCACTTGATGCGTCCTTGAAGTGAACTAAAGGAAGGCATCATTGAAATGCTCCCCGAGTGCTTCCCTTATGCGAGCAGCTCCTCGTTGGGCCCCCCTAATACTCCTAGTGGCTGGCTGTTCATATGCTGCCTTGAGGTGCTGTGCCTCCATAGCCCACCCCGGGGAAAACTTTTCTCCTCTATTTTCACAAATGTTATGAAGGACACAGCACGCCATAATTACATCAGGGATGTTGTCCTCGTCCAAGTCGAGCCTCCCATACAAACAGCGCCAGTGCCCTTTTAAGTGGCCGAAGGCACACTCCACAGTCATTCTGCAGTGGCTCAATCGGTAATTGAATCGCTCCTTGCTGCGATCCACATTCCCGGTATACGGCTTCATGAGCCATGGCATCAGTGGGTATGCTGGGTCTCCAAGGATGACTATGGGCATCTCCACCTCCCCCAGTGTAATTTTTTGATCGGGGAAGAAGGTACCCCCTTGCAGCTTCCGGTACAGTCCAGTGTTTCTGAAATTGCAAGCATCATGCCCCTTTCCTGACCACCCAGCATTGATGTCCGTGAAACACCCCTTGTGTTCCACGAGTGCTTGCAGCACCATGGAGAAGTAGCCCTTCCTGTTTATGTACTCGGTCGCAAGATGGTCTGGAGCCAAGATTGGGATATGTGTGCCATCTATGGCTCCCCCGCAGTTTTGGAATCCCATGGCAGCAAAGCCAACCACAATCTCACGAACATTGCCCAACGTCACCGTCCTCCGTAGCAGAACGCGATTGATGGCTCAGCACACTTGTGAGAGGGCTAATCCGACGGTGGACCTCCCGACTCCAAACTGGTTTGCAACAGACCGGTAGCAGTCGGGAGTCGCCATCTTCCAGACAGCAATCTCAGCACGCTTCTTCACGGTTAGGGCTGACCTCATGTTGGTGTCTTTCCGTCTCAGGGCAGGGGCCAACTCTGAACACAGTTCCAGAAAGGTTGCTTTCCGCATTCGAAAGTTCTGTACCCACTGCTCATCATCCCACAGCTGCATAACAATGCGATCCCACCACTCTGTGCTCGTCTCTCATGACCAGAAACAGCGTTGCACCATGTGCAGATGATCGGTGAAGGAACTGAGCAATGCGGTGCTGTTGCTCTGCAGGGCATCGATCAGCCCCTGCTCCTCGGTGTCCTCGTCTGATTCAGAGCTCAATGCATACTGAGCAACCAGCCGAGATGTATTTAGAATGCTGAAGGCGACAGTGGAGATTAGAGCAGGATCCATGCTGTCGTAGTTGTGATTGCTCGTAAGTAGTGCATCACTGCACTGTTAAAAATAGGCGCGAGTTGTTATTGGAACGAGGAAGATGTGAGGGGAACACAGTGCACCACGGGAAAATGAGAGTTTACCCATGGCGCTTTGCGTTCCTTTCCTTCATCCCAGGATTCCAAGCGCCGATTGAGGGAAAATTGAACTGTGGGATAGGTGCCCAGAATTCATTGCGCTACACCGCGATATTGCAAAGAATTCTGTTGCATTGCAAGGAGCGACATGTGTACGCGCTCTCCCGCAATAAAGGTCACATGTTTTTTATTCCGCGATTGCCATGTTGCGCTTTAATCTGATCGTGTGTACATAGCCTTAGTTGGGAATAACTTGCTTGCTGGTGGCTGTGCACAATATATTTAGAAGTGGACACAGCAAAGCAAAGTAAGATGGGCTCCAGGAGTGGGGGACTGAAGTGACACAGTGAATCACCAGCAGAGATTGCAGAGAGGAATGTCACAGTGCTGGCTCCACCCAACTTCCAACTTTTTGCCCTGTGGTAGAACACTCACTTTGGATGTGGGAGACTCAGGCCTTATACACACTACAGAGTTATTGCGCGATAACATTTGTTATTGTGCAATAGCAGGCACAGCGTTCACACACAAATCCATGTTGTTGCACGGTAACAGCCGTCTTACCGCGTAACATGTAAACCACCAAAACGAGGGTGGTAGCGACTACAGCGGAACAGCTATTCCATGATAGTTTGTGTGTGTACAGTTGCCACATAATATGAAACTTCCAGAAATGTCCCAGAATTCCAATTCCAACCCTTCTGCACTTCCTTCTGCGCTCTGTGGCTGCGATGTGATTGTACCCGCCCTCCCATCATTCCCGGGAATTTTTGAATTCTTCACTCTTCCTGTTTGCTCGGTGTGGAGTGCAGCTGCAGCTGTGTTCTCCAAGAGCAATGGCGGCTCAACGCAGCACATGTGCTCCAGTCTGGACCACAGCTGAGGTGCTTGATCTCATAGGCATCTGGGGAGAGTCCGCTGTGCAGGTACAGTTATGTGGCAGCCAGCGGAATTTCAATATTTTTGTCCAGTTTTTTTTGGATAGGGGTCTATCCTGCATTACATGAGCAGTGCATCAATGCATGCTGTAATTGTCAAGAAATCCTCTCCGCTGAGATCACTGAAGGTGTCCTCGATCTACTTCCACAGCCTCCTAGTTAAATTCGATGGGAGAGCAACTGTTTCCCCTCCCCCATAGAGGGATATTCTCCCTCGCCAGTTGCAAAGCACAGCAGCGGGAACCATGGCTGCGCACAAGCCGGCTGCGTACGGTCTTGGCTTAAAACCAGTGACATGCAGGTTATGCATTCTGGCTTGCAGAGACACTCTAAGCAGCGAGATATCAGCTTCCATGGCAGTGCCGTATGTGAACTAATTGCCCAAAGCACTGCAAATAGTTCACGGAGCTGTGTGTCTTGTCTCGGCAACCTGAACCTCCCTTTGCAATAGCCCTTTCAGTCCCCGGCAATGACCTGTCCCGAGAGCACTAGGAATGTGGCGGCAAAACATATTACTGGCTCCTTAACCAAAGTGAGAACAATAGAACTACTTATGATGTTTCATTTTTCCTTAGAAATGACCTTCGCTGGTCAGTGGTCTGCGCCAGCTGACCGGCTGAGACAGATAAGGAGGAGGCCTCGCAGGAGCAAGGAGGATATCTTCCAGGAGCTGATGCAGTCCAACGAGGCATCAGCAAGGGAGACTAGACAATGGACGCAGGAGTGCTGGCAGGAGCACAAAGAGAACAATGTGAAGAGGCAGAAGCAGAAGGATGCCATCATAAGCATCCTACAGGAGCAGACCCAACTGCTGAAGACCATGGTTGGTCTGCAGACCCAGCTGCTCCAGGCTCGCCCCACTCCCCTGCAGCCACAGCAACACCTTCTGTCCCCCATGCCCCATTCTCCCTCAAAGCAGTTCTTTGAAGCCCAGGGACCTGCCTGGTATAATGTTACATCCATTCCTGCACCAAGCTATGGCATTGAGACACGCACCTACACGCATCTATAGCCCCTTCTGCAGGCACTGCTTACTGTAAATATTTAATGTTTTATAATAATAAAATTGAATCACTTGAACTGTGCACAGTGTCTTTATTGATACACAATAAAATTAGTTGTTGCATGTTTAGTATGTACTCATTCGAGCAGAGTACAGTACACATCCACCAGCACCGTCCCCCCTCCCCCCTCAATCAGCACCCAGTAGTGCTTGGGAACACTACTGCACAGTGATGCAATGCGTCCTATGAGTCCCCATCACTAAAATACACCCTAAGTGCCTCCCTTATGCGGCTGTGCCCCCCAATCCTGGTCTGATTCAGAGCTGAACGCATACTGTGCCACCAGCCGAGATGTATTCATTATGCTGAAGGCAACAGTCGAGATCAGAGCTGGATCCATGTTGCTGCAAAAAGGACTTCCGGGAAGCGATGCGCTACTGTTGAAAATGGGCGCGAGTTGCTAGTAGCAACTCTCATGACGCAAGGGGAACAGAATGCACCATGGGAAACCAAGACTTTACCCATGGTGCTCAGCGCTATGCTCCTTCTACACAGGATTCTTAGTGCCAGATCATGATGGATGGAACTGTGGGATAGGTTCAATTGGGTTTCTTGTGAAATCACAAATTGCAAGGGGGGGCTCTGTTCCATCACAAGTGGCTCAGTGTGGACACGATACTGCGCTACAAAAACCACGTGACTTTTAAAGCGCAACAGGCTTGTCGCACTATTATTCCTGTAGTGTGTACTTGGCCCCAGATTCAGTTCAGCCTCTCTGCCAGAGGGAAAGAAAGTATTTAATCTGCCTCTCTTTAACACTGAACTATGGGATATTTTGCTCCTTCAATCTCTTCTGTTGAAGCTGTTCCACTTTGGAAAATAACTTAAATAGTTATAAGAGTAGGGGACTGGAGAGACACTGGGTCTCCCACCTCCCAGGTGAGTGCTATAACCATTTGTCTAATAGAATCTCACTCTATCTCTCTCTCCTGTTCTCTTTCACCTAATGACTATTTACATACTTATCTATTGAACTGAAAGTTATAAGGTAGTTGCCATCCCCTTCAAATATTTTATGTGGTGCAAGGCAGGTGATTAACTCATTCTTTTGTATTTAAGGTCCAGACTCTGAGCAGTTTAAGTATCCATTGACTTCAGTGGAAGTTGATTTTGCTGATTATCTCTAATTGCCCAGCAGAACACTAGTGGTCCAGTGGTCACAGCTCTTTATTGTTGTACAACAGCAAGGGTAGAAATTATACTCTAAAATTGGAAATTTTCATAATCACCCAATGTTAAAGGGCTGTTGATGTCAGTGAAATGGTTGCTATAGAAAAGATTAGGCTGGTACTGCACAACCCAGTGAGTAACCTTAGAAGCCTTATGGCTATATCTCACTTTTGATTTTTGTGTAAAAGTCTGTTTGACTTTTCAATAGAAACTGTGAGCATGGAATGAGGGAAATGGGATCACCACATCTGAGAGGTGTTAGTCACATTGCTGAATTAACCACTGGAAGGTGCTCAGATACTATGACAGAGTAAGAACTGATTCAGAATAGAAGACAAGAGAATATAAAAAACCTGGATCTTGAAAAAGTTTTCCTTTCAAGTGAATGCCTTATAGATACTTTTGAAGCAATAGAGTTCCCATCCATTGATAACCCAGTCCAGTTATAATCACATATGTTGAAATGTGTTTCTCTGATCATGATCACATAAATAGAGCTCCATTTTATGACTGGATATATTTATTCATATAAACAATATTAACCAGAGTATTTCTTATTCTACATAATTTTAAATATTCTCCCCTTTCTCCTGCCATTCTATTTCCCTGAAAATGTACTAAAGGGTTACACTTGTAATATGATTCTGTTTAATACATCTCCTTTTAAAATGGGAAACACTGCATTTACCTCATAATAATATTTTGCTAGAATTATAAACACACTATATCATTATATGCTTTTTTTTTAAAAAAAAGGTAACATTTTATTGTACTAATTAAAGTTGACATGCATTTCATTTTACTTGCTAATATGTAAAATGAAAAAAGTAATATGTTGTGGATTTTAACACAGTTAAATGTAGTCAGTCTTCTATCTTGGGCAACATGAATTGATAACAGAATAATTAAGTATATAATTGCTATCTTTCTTTCTACCTGACCTAATAATACTAATATGCTTCTTTCATGAGATTATACTAAATCCATAAATAAAATAGAATTACAGAATAATACATAGTGCAGTTATCAGTTTTGTAATGAGACATTGGATCTATCTATCTAGCTAGCTAGCCAAATAAAGTACCACCAGAAAGAAGATATATGACAAAGGTATTTCTCAATTTAAAAGTGTGAAGAAAGTATTTTACATTCTTTATTAATTTTTATTAATACATCACAATTGAATTAATAGTAATACTAGTGTTTTGCTTGTATTACAATTTATTGACAGTGGCACGGTTGGATTCCAAGACCATATCTCAAGACAACTTGAAGTCACTGAAAAATTCCATGTGATGGTACCTGCTGTATTTGATTCCTCATTCTGAACTTTTAGTATGCTGCCAAGGTTGCAGGAGATGCAAGACTTGAAACAGTCAAGAGACAAATTCAACTTTTGTTGTGTACATGCTTTAGGTTCACATAGCATACCTCACTGCAAGGTAGAGTATGGGTACAACTTTTGTGCTGTCTCTATTCACCCCAAATTTGTCAAAGTCTCAGAGGAGACTGGGATACGACCTGAGATCCATTGAGAGAGTCCATGTTTTTACTGCTTACACCTCTGACTTTGTTAAATGATGTCTCATGCAACTTTCTTCTGCTCAGGATTAACAATCTTGTGTGCAGGTGTGAGTTTGAGAGCAATGTACGGAGCAGCCACCCGCATGAATAAGGGTCTACATATTTCAGGATGATTTTGATGCACTGAACTCCATAGGTGCTGGAACTAGGAATGCTGGGGGTGAAAATTCACACCCTCTCTTGAAGTGGTTTCCATTTTATAAAGGGTTACAGTTCGCTTAAATCGTTCTCAGCACCCCCACTATACAAATTGTTCCAGCACCCCGATGAAATCCAAGGTAAAGATGCTGAAGACCACTTACAGCTTTACTTTTTAAAGCCACAGACTCACTATATAACTTTTCTATTGCAGTAGAAATACATTTTAAATTATGTTGCGGTTACTTTGAGAGAAGTGGTATGAACATACATTTAACATGGGGTAGGCCAGAATAAAAATGCCAGTCACAGGATTCACAAAGGTATCAAGGCACCTAACTACCACTTTAAGCACATGAGTCCATTATTTAAGTACCAATGAGATCCTCAAAACTCCCATTCAGTTGCTTTCTCACCATGTAGTTGCCAAAAATACTCCTGAAAAAGTCCCCATGGCACCTAAATTCCCACTGGTGGACATGTGCAAAATCACTTACCTCCTGATGCTGCTGAGATGCTTGGTGCCGCAGCTCATGTCTAAACAACAGTTGGATTCTCAAATTAGACTTTCCCCTCATTTTGCCTGTTCCAGCAGGCATTTTCAGAGCATACCTGTTAACTCAGGTCTTGCAGAAAAGACAGCAAGAGATGACCAGATTAGCCGGGTGAGTTTGAGTTTAATAGTTTAGTAGTTAGGGCAGTCAGCTAGGATGTGAGACATTGTTTTCAAGTCCCCCCTCTTCATGATCTGGGACTGAGACTTGAACCCAGGTGATTGTCCAAATCACCAGGATATTGGTATTTTATAGCAAAAATAAAATAAAAAGGCCATTCAGAAAGTGACTGTCTATTTTCTGGATCCAGCCCTTGAACCAGATTTATACAAGGGTTGAGCATTCATAGCTGTAACTGAAGTCAGGCAAAGATTTGCTTTGAACATATAATGTGCTATAAAAATTCTAAGTGTTCTTAAAAATCAGGGCCTAATTACTTCTATTTGGGCACCCAAAATTAATCTCTCTCTCTTTATA
>ML686006.1:2812274-2901981 GCA_007922175.1 Pelusios castaneus | reverse complement strand
GCCGCTGCCCACGTGGGGATCCAGTCCATCTATATAACTAAACCACAGTTGTATATATGCACGGTGGGACGTGGACGCAGCTCCTGCGCGCGTATATAACTGACACAGTTGTGCGCGCGCAGCAGCTGAATCCACATGCATAAGCCTGTGGATTAGATAGCTCGCGCGCACGGCTGCCCGCCCTCCCTCCCACCCAACGGTGATTACCATTTTTCAATTTGCAATTCTTTAGAGAATCGGGGGTTTACTGGTACTTAATAACATAAAGAGAAATATACTCAGATAGGCATTTAACCAGGACACAAAACAAAACTGCTTTACCAGTATAAAATGCCTAAAACCATGTTCTTCTAAGCATCTTAAGTCTTGCATTTATTAACTTTTTAAAATAGTGTCCATGCAACCAGAATGATACATAACGTAGCATTTTGCATTTGTGGGTATTATCTTAATTCAGATTGTCTGGCACAAAACAGCATAGCAAACAGATAGAAACAACTGATTAAGCTCCCTTGTTGCTCTTCTGGAAACATTAAAGAGGAAGATAGATCTTGCAAAAGAACCCATTTCTTATTGTGTAAGAGATATATGGTATTAGGGGATAGCTGTACCAGCAATTTTTTGGTGTATCAATCAAAGTTGCCTCTTAGCAGTTTTATTTCAGCAAACAGATGGTATAGCATTTAGGTCTTCTGCTGTTTGAAACACTTTTGGACTTGTCTTCCTTGGCACCATTCTTGTTGTACTTTTTAAAGAAAAGTACTTTGCATTAATTGACAGCAATTATGTATTTCAGCTATGCACACTGAACTCAGCTTGCTGACTGCTGAGTTACAAGTTTTTAGAGTTTTATCCAGAAAACATATGAAGACTATGTTTATTCTTTGCCTCATAACCTTAAGATGCAACTCCAGAGCTTTAAGGTCAAACATATCTAATAAAAATAAATAAATAAATAAGTTAAAAAAGGATTCCTTTTCCTTAGGAGAATCCTTGGCCTGTGTAAAGCATATGCGCTATGTCAACACTTGCTAAAATTAGTTCGAATTAGTTAGTTCAAACTAACTAATACGAACTAATTTTAGTTAGTTCGAATTAACTTAAATTAATTAGCGAATTAGCAATCCCCATTCATTTCAATGGCTGGTTAGTTCAAACTAAGAAATTAGTTCGAATTAACATGGCCACATTGGTTAATTCGAACTACTTAGTTTGAATTAACCCTTTAGTTCGAATACCCTATTCAAACTTAGTAGTTCGAATTAAGGAAGCCCTTAATTTAAACTAACTAAAGCCTAGTGTAGCCTAGTGTAGGCTTTAGTTAGTTCGAATTAAGCCTCCTTAATTCGAACTAACTTGCCAGTGTAGACATAGCCATGGAGTATATTAGGGTAGGGAAGTGTGTGTTGGAAAAGGACAAGGTGGGATAAAAGCACAGATCCTTGATCAGTGTAATTTTGAGAGGCCCTTGGGATGTTTTATCTTCCACTAAGGCTGTTTTAGTCAACCCCTGATTCACCTGAGGATCAGACCAAATGAATTTCTTTTCCTTCTTCCTGTTGAAAATGTGTACACGGCATTTCAGAACTATGCTTCCAATCTCAAAAGTACAAACACTAATATCTGCATTAAGCACAATAACTCTCCCACCCCCCATCATTAATCCACCATCCAGAAAATACTAACCAACTAAAGAAACAAGTATTGCCCCTCATAAAAATTGCAATATATTACTGAATAAAAATACACATAAAATTCTGAAATAAAAATAAAATTTTAATAATGTACAGGAATACAAATTTAATTCAGGATCTTGCCAAGATTTAGATAATGCCAGATTGCAGATTTCTAAAGGAGTAGGCTCAACAAAAAGACAATGACATCCATGAAGAAATTCCACAAATATAAAATTGTGCCATACAGAAGAATGTCAACATAGAATTCAACTTCTTTCACTTCCCTATGTTGACGTCTTGGTCCAAGAGTTTGTTGGATACAGAAGCAAACACATATCACATAGAACAAAATATACAAAACAAAAGCTACCATAACAACATTTTTTGAAGTTGTTATACAGGAACTGAATACCTTTTGTACAAACATGTATTTATTTTGGAAATCACGAATACACATTCTTGTAGGCTTTTTTTCAAAGAGCATATAATAATCAACATCCAGGCAGGAAAATGAAATCTTTTTGTATAACTTAATACTCTCAAAATTACATGTCCCATCTTGGACTCACTAAGACAGGTATTGCTCTCTTTGAATTAATCTGGTTCCTTCCTAACATGAAAAATTCTCTGTGAAGAAATGGATGAAGGTTTAGAGGAGATCTGTAGAGTCACAGAGTACAAGGTTCAAGAGGAGAGATCCATAGTTGGACATACTAATATATTTTTTTAAGGCTTTGAAAACGACTACTTGTTGGGATTAAAAACACTAGAACCAGGATGGGAAAACACCAAAAGGGGGCATACAGTAGAGAACCTAGGACCATTGGAGCACCAAAGAGGATTTGGGACTGGAGGAATGGACCAAAGAGTAATGGACAAACAAAGACGATGGAAGAAGAAAGGATGTGAAAGATTGTAATGAAAAAGAGAGAGGATAAAAAAACACATTAACACATTTAAGGGGGTGATAGTTGTGGGGTATGAAGGCACAGACTCCGGCTAAGGCAAGCCCGAAATCCTTTTATTAGCAGGTTACAGCCATTATTATACCCTACAAATTGTGTACTCAGTAGCTTTCCATATCACCAGGCTCACATCCAAGTCAGCAATTTTTTCTTCAGTCCCTGACCCGGTCATTTGGCTACAGTTCCTTGGCATGCGGGTGGGCCGTGTTTTTGTTTACCAGACTGGTTCCTTGATTTCCCACGCCTCAGCCATCTTTCTCACATCGAGTTCTTGTCCTTTAGTTACCCTTTAACTATTCCTATTCCCTATTGGTGGGTCTCCACAGATAGATAAGTAAAAATGGGGAGGGGAGAGAAGAGATTTAGTCAAGATTAAAAATTTGAGAAAATTAATCTGAAGGAAAACACAGACTATAAAAGACTGATAACTTGCATCAAGATATAGGAAAAGAAGCAGGGAATAGGAAAATCAAAGGGTAAGGAGAAAGAATATTAGAGAGCAATGTTGAATATTTTTTGAATTTTTTATTGGAGAAAGCTACTAGGTGAGAGACTATTCTTGACTTGATTTTGACACACAGAGAGGAATTGGTTTCGAATTTCAAAGTGGAAGGTAACTTTGGTGAAAGTGATTATGAAATGGTAGAATTCATGATTTTAAGGAATGGTAGGAGAAAGAACACCAAAAATAAATTCAATGGATTTCAAAAAGGCAGACTTTAACATACTCATGGAGTTGGTAGGAGGGATCCCATGGGAAGCATTTCAAAGAGGAAAAACAACGGAGGACAGTTGCAGTTTTTCAAAGAGACATTATTAAGGGCACAAGAGCAAACTATTCCAATGCATAGGAAGGATAGGAAGTATGGCAAGAGACCACCCTGGCTTAACCAGGAGTTTTTCAATAATCTAAAAATAAAGAAAGAGTTCAAGAAAAAGTGGAAACTAGGTAAAATCACAAAGGATAACTAACAGCAAATAACAAAATTGTGTAGGGGAAAAATCAGAAAGGCCAAGGCACAAACTGAGATCAAACTAGCTGAAGGCATAAAGGGTAACAAAAAACATTTTTAAAATACATGAGAAACAAGAGGAAGACCAAGGACACTGTAGGACCATTACTCAACAAAGAAGGAAAAACAATAACAAAAAATGTGGAGATGGCAAAGGAACTAAATAATGTCTTTGTTTTGGTCTTCCCCAAGAAGGTTGGTGGTGATGGGATGCCAGATGTAGGGGAAAGCAGTAAAAATGATATAGGATCAGAAGTTAAAATAGGGAAAGACCAAGTTAAAAATTATTTAGGCAAGTTAGAAGTCTTCAAGTCACCAGGGCCTAATGATATGCACCCGAGAATACTCAAGGAGCTGACTCAGGAGATAATCAGAGCCATTGGATATTATCTTTGAAAACTCATGGAAGACTGGAGAGGTCCCAGAGGACTGGAAAAGAGCAAATAGAGTGTCCATCTATAAAAAGGGAAATAAGGACAACCCAGGGAAATATAGACCAGTCAGTTTAACCTCCGTACCAGGAAAAATAATTGAGCAAATAATTAAGGAATCAATTAGCAAACATCTAGAAGAGAATAAGATGTTAACTGATAGTCAGCATGGATTTGTCAATCATATCAAACCAACCTCATATCTTTCTATGGGGTAACAAGCCTTGTGGATACAGAGGAAGCAGTAGATGTGGTATATCTAGATTTTAGAAAGGCTTTTGATACGGTCTCACATCATCTTCTCATTAACAAAGTAGGGAAATACATCCTGGATGGAGTTACGATAATATGGGTGCAAAATTGGATGGTTAACCGCTCCCAGGGAATAGTTATCAAAGATTCACAGTCATGCTGGAAGGGCATAATGATTGGGGCACCAGAGGGATCGGTTCTGGGTCCAGTTCCTTTCAATATTTTCATTAATTATTTAGATCAGTGGTTCCCAACCTTTTTGGCTCGAGAGCAACAAATATAATTTTTAGAACCTTGAGGGGCCACCAGTCTATTTAATTAATCTTACATTAAAATTAAATTAATTACATTAAAATTAAATTTTAATTAAAATAAATTAAAATAAATTAATTAAATTTAAATAGCATTTTATTAAATAGACTAGTGGCTCTTCAGGGTTGTAAAAGTTGTATTTGTTGCCCTCGAGCCAAAAAGATTTTTTTTAATAATTTGGAAAAAATTGAAAGTTTCTCTTTTTTTTTTTTAAAAAAAAAAGGGGGGTGGTGTGGGACTGGGTGCTCAGGAGCAGGGACAGTTTGTAGGCAGGTGTTTGGGCCCTAGAAACAGGGTGTCCCACGCTCCTGTCCCCCACCCCCACCGTGGCCCTGTCAGCCCATGGCCATGGCCACAGCCCCCCTGTGGCTCCCTGTCATTCTGTGCTCCCCGCAGCCACCCCCAGCAGCCAGCATGCTTGCAGCTGTGCCGGCCTTCCTTGCCTCTTGCTCCCAGCCATGCCATGTTGTGCCAGCCCATGCCACCCCCCAGCACACCCCTCAACTGCACCGGCAGCCCCTGGAACCCTGACCAGGATGGTAGAGGAGGCAGGAAGCTACAGCTGGTCTCCCAGCTGTGCGCCGTGACCTGGCCATTATGGCCCAGCTCCCAGCCATCAGCTGGGCAGTATGGGCCATTTTTAAAAGCCCCACATGCCACTTTTGGCCCATGGGCCAGGGTTTGAATACCCCTGATTTAGATGATGGCATAAAGAGCACATAAAGTTTTCCGATGCTACCAAGCTGGGAGGAGTGCAAGTGCTTTGGAGGATAGGATCACAATTTAAAATGATTTGGACAAGCTGGTAAAATGGTCTGAGGTTAATAAGATGAAATTCAATAAAGACAAGTGCAAAGTACTCCACTTATGAAAGAACAATCCATTTCACACATATAAAATGGGCAATGACTGCCTAGGAAGGAGTACTGCGGAAAGGGATCTGAGTGTCATAGTGGACAACAAGCTAAATATGAGTCAAGAGTGTAACACTGTTGCAAAAAAACAAACAAACACCATTCTGGGATGTATTAACAGGAGTATTGTAAGTAAGGCACGAGAAGTAATTCTTCCCCTCTACTCTGCCCTGATTAGGCTTCAGTTGGAGAATTGTGCCCAGTTCTAGGTGCCTCATTTCAGGAAAAATGTGGATAAATTGGAGGAAGTCCAGAGAAGAGCAACATGAATAATTAAAGGTCTGAAACGCTTGACTTAAAAGGAAAGATTAAAAGAGCTGGGTTTGTTTAGTCTGGAAAAGAGGAGACTGAGAGGGGACAAGATAACAGTTTTAAAGTACCTAAAAGGTTGCCATGAGGAGTAGGGGGAAAAAATGTTCTTTGTAACCATTGATGATAGGACATGAAGCAATGGACTTAAATTATGGCAAGGGAGGTTTAAGTAGGACATTAGGAAAATATTCCTAACTGTCAGGGTGATTAACCACTGGAATAAGTTGCCTAGGCAGGTTGTGGAATCTATATCATTGGAAGTTTTTAAGATCAGGTTAGATAAGCACCTGTCAGAGATGGTTTAAGAGGGCACTTGGTCCTGCCATGAGTGCAGCAGACTGGACCCGACGACCTCTCATAGTCCCTTCCAGTTTCTATGATTCTATGAATATTTTCTATACAAAGTTTGCTTTAGTCAATGTTTTTCTATGCAATCTTTTATGGTGATTGGTTTATTCCCACTAAAATAAATACATAAATAATTACATTTTCCCTGACTCTGAGTAAATGGCGATGCTCTCTTCTTGGACCCCTACACTTCCTCAGGATACTGAAGAGGTGGTGATAATCCATTTTCAGATATGATATCTTTTGAATATTATCTATGATCCACATTAGCTATCTCTTAGTTTAGAAGGAAGACTTTAACTTGGCACAGTAACTGGAGGAGTGGAATTGGCCCTACACCCAAAAGCCCAGCTGCTGCTATAGATTTAGTTATCTGTGACCTGACAGTTTCTTTCATTTTACTTTTTTGGGACTTTAATTTGCCATTAATTTTTTAAAAGTGCTCTCCAGAGAAATTAAGTGTAGATTAATCAAAATAAGGAACACAATCTCATTACTTCATAACACACACTCTGCAGAGTATATGTGCTTCTTTATCTGAAGGCTATCATTTTTTGTCCTATTTCCTAAAGAATTGCCATGGATGAGTAAATTTATGGTTCTTCCTACTAATAGAAAGGCAATTCTCAAGTAAACTTGGACAAATTTTCCTAGTTTTCTGCACCTATCTTCAACAATGAGATTTTAGTATATGTACGTAAGCAGAGAAATAAAATGAGATATGAACAACAATGTACCAATATTATATACAAATTTTACTCTTCTTAATGAGGCACTATCGCTTGCATCAGACAAAGGATTTTTTATGCTTCCCTCTGACTCTTCTTCAGGGAGCTTGAGGTTGAGCTATGTTTTAAAGAGATCTCAGAGAACTGGGGTAGACATGACAGTGTAGAGTTAATGAAACTCTTCAGGGATAACTCCTGCCTCGGATAAATCCTTGAGATCTATGGGTAAAAATAAATGAACATCCAGACTCTTCTTTAAAATATTCAGTCTTTTCTGAGCCCCCTCCTCCCCTTTACTTTGTAATTTTTCCAGAGAAACTCACAAATTAAAAATTAGTGTCTATTCCCCTTTGTGGGCGTAACCTTAAGATAGATAAAATTCCTATTGACTTGAAATAAAATGGATACATTTCTAAAAACTAAAAAAGGGCTTCAGGATTTAGCCCATTTAAAATTTGTAAATATATTTAGTGCTGTTAATTCAATAGGTTAATTTAATAAATAAAATGAGCAATGCCACTTATTTGTTAAAATTTAAAATACAAAATACATTTCCCTGGTCTCCCTCCAGTTACTCCAAACGGTTTCTGAGCAATTTCACTAACAAGTCTTAGGCTCATTCTCAGTATCCTTTTAATGTGAGATTACAATAGTGAAAGGATTTCAAAGAACGCATTGCAATGTGAGATAGCAAAACAATGTATTCAACTGTGCAGAGTACCTACTAGAAAGACATTACAAGGTGAGATAAAAATGGTGAAAGGAATTCAATAGAAGTCTTTCATCTACAGTATGTTTTGTTTGTTAAATCAAGGTTAAAGTTACAATATCCATAG
Organism: Pelusios castaneus; assembly: GCA_007922175.1. NCBI lineage: Eukaryota > Metazoa > Chordata > Testudines > Pelomedusidae > Pelusios > Pelusios castaneus. Next base: position 2,894,194 of record ML686006.1, on the reverse strand, counting down.
GAATAACAGGAAACTCAAATACAATTATAAGTTTTGTTTCATTTTACTTTTTTGGGACTTTCATTTGCCATTAATTTTTTAGAAGTGCTCTCCAATTAAATTAAGTGTAGATTAATCAAAATATGTAAGTACATGCTTAACATAAGCAAAAAGTAGACCATTGAAGTCAGTGTGTATGTCAAAATTGCGCGCGCGCACACACACAGACACACACACACACACACACACACACACACACACGGCAAAGGGATGAGTCTCAGGAATGTCGACACTGCAATTTTTAGCCTCATAGCATGAGTCCCACAAGTTGACCCAGGCTCTAAAATTCAATTTCACTGGTTTTATTTTGCATTGTAGACATAAACAATTGGGTTTAAACATATGCATGAAATTAATTAGAACTTGTAGCCTTTGCTTATATTTCTGGTTTATTGTTTATATTTAGGCCTAGTGTATATGCATATATCCTATTTTAGACATGTATATCTCTCTTTATAAATTTAAGGATTTTTAGTTTTATGTGAATTGCACTTAGCATAATCCAATTAGGAGATAAATTAGCATAATTTTTGTAGTAGTAGCTGAAATGCAAGAAACCTACAGGCCTCATCATAATTTTTTTACAAATTTCCAAGTTGAGTCTGTATGTAACAGCTTTGCAGAATGTAGGTAGATGTAAAGTTAAAAATATCAGAAAAGTGGGTCTGGTCTTCCTGTGTTCAAGCGGTATCAGCTCTTGATATAATACAGGTGAGAGGTAAATAACAAATTTAGTGCAGTATTTAACTTTCAAAAAAACCCAAAACATCGCAAAACCCACAAAATGAGTAAAAGGAAACTAGGGGAAAGGTGACATGGAATAAGCAGGTAGGGAAAATATGTCAATTATATGCATAAACCCCTTAACCAATAATCTGACAATTCCTGGGGTAAAGGCACATGTTTGGGTAAGGAAGTATGAAACCATCAAATCTATTTTTAGAGGGGTATAAAGTGCAAAGTCTGTAATGTAAGAAAAAATGGTATTTAAATCTCTAAAATCTGGTAAGCTATGAAGTTTCCATACCTTTCACTCTGCAAGCATCTTTCCTGGGACAAAGAATTTTTAGAATCCACAAACTTCTTTTCTTTTCTTTTCTTTTCTTTTCTTTTCTTTTCTTTTCTTTTCTTTTCTTTTCGTTAAGTTTTAGTTAAGTTAGGTAAGTTTCCTTGAAGTTATTAGAGCCTACACTCTTCATCTCAACATCTCTATCCTAAAGGAGTGTTAGTGTAAATTACTTGGTAATTATTCTATAGGACATAAATTAAGTTTAGTTTGTTTAAGGTGTATAAGATTCTGTATAAAATTGTGCTAAGTATTCTTTTTATCGTATTTGGTCATTTAATTTTTTCTCTTTTATGTTTACAGTTTTGTCAATAAAATGTTATAAAATGTATTAAGAATCCTTTGTAGTTCTAATTATTCCTTGGGGGCAGACCTAATTTGTAATTTTATCTGTGACCGGATTGGACTAGATTTTTATCTAGTATTTTATTTTATTTAATCTAGTATTTAATTTTATCTGGATTGGATTTCTGTAATAATCAGGTAAACCATTATTCCAAGTCTTTAAAATTCCAAATTTATCCCACATATAGTCCAGTCTACAAACTACTGGGGAGTTCTGCTCTCATCTGGTTCACTTTAAACCTGAATATGCATAGTTTAATAATTAGGCTGATATATTAAGTTTCTAATTTATATAATTTATAAAAAGGTTTGGTGAGAATGTTAAGATTGCTTAGAAAAACAACAGAGTCCTGTGGCACTTTTAGGCTTTTGTCTATAATTGCTAAAATTAGTTCGAATTAGTTAGTTCGAACTAACTAATTTGAATTAATTTTAGTTAGTTCGAATTAGCTTAATGGAATGTTAGTTCAAACTAAACAAGCACTTGCTTAGTTCGAATTAGCGATCCCCATTCATTTCAATGGCCAGTTAATTCAAACTAAGAAATTAGTTTGAATTAACATGGCCACATTGGTTAATTCGAACTAGTTAGTTCGAATTAACCTCATAGTTCTAATACCCTATTCAAATTTATTAGTTCGAATTAAGGAAGCCCTTAAGTCGAACTAACTAAAGCCTAGTGTAGCCATGGCTTTAGTTAGTTCAAATTAAGCCTCCTTAATTAGAACTAACTTGCCAGTGTAGACATAGCCTTAAAGACTAACAGATTTATTTATTGCATGAGCTTCCGTGGGAGAAAATCCCACTTTGTCAGATGCTTTGAAGATGGGAAACTTACAGAAGCATTAAACCATTATACACGCTCCCTTAATTCTGTGACAGGTAGGTAGGCACTTTAATATAGTTATTTCTGACATAATCACATAATAATTCTCAAACAATTTTAGAAATATTTGAATGATAATAAATCTGCCTATTTTCCTGCTGTTTGTCTTTCCCTTCTTTTCTAAACTGTTTATTATACTTCCTGTTTCTTCCATAATCGGACTTATTTCAGAATAGATTTTTTTCTGATGGATTATTCATTCATTCATGAGGACATACTTATTTATTTTAGAAATCCCACTTCAGAATTAGGTGCAGTTTGTAACAAATATTAAGCTAGGATTTGGGGTTATAGTGAAAAAATAAAATAACAAAATTCTACCAGGAAGCTAAAAAGGTTAGCAGGGTAAGTGCAACTGAATATGATTTGTATACAAAAGCTTTATGTACAGAGAAAAAATAGATATCAAATAATTCTGGATGCATAGGCAGAAGCAATAAGCACCATTTTATGAAATTAATAATTCTCCCCAGCAACATCATTATTGGTATTATTTATTATGTATTATATCATAGCAGCTAGGAATTTCAGTCATAGACCAGGATCCTTTTGTGATAGGTGGTATGTATAAATGGGACGAAAAAGACCACTCCCATCCCAAAGAAGCAATTGTATTGCAGATAGTGAATAAAGATGAAGAGTACACACAAATACTTAATTTTGTATAGAACACTAGACTGAGACTCAGCATACCTCATTTCTACTCTTTACTGGCCCAAAGTCCAGCTTGGTGACCTTAGAAAAGTCATTATATCTTACAGTGTGCCAGTTTCCCCTATTTGTAACCCTTGAAATCTATTGATCAATACCACTATATAAAAGCTAGTTAATATTATTATTGTTATATAACATTTTGTGTATGGAACTAAATGCTAGCTTGCTTATGAAGTAAAAATGTTCCCCAAAATCTGAATATACACTTATAAACATATTTTAAAGTATTATTAATTACTACTACTACCACCACCACCACTACTACTTGAAGGACTGCTCCAAAGAGGAGGGAGCTAGGCTGTTCTCAATGGTAACAGAGGACAGAACAAGGAGCAATGGTTTCAAACTACAGCTGGGGAGGTCGAGGTTGGATATTAGGAAAAACTTTCTCACTAGGAGGATGATGAAGCATTGGAATGGGCTACCTAGGCAGGTGGTAGAATCTCCATCTTTGGAGATTTTTAAGGCCCGGTTAGACAAAACCCTGGCTGGGGTGATTTAGTGGGAGTGGTCCTGCTTTTTAGCAGGGGGTTGGACTAGATGACCTCGTGAGGTCCCTTCCATCCCTATTATTCTATGATACTACTAAGGAAAAATATTACCTTCATGTTCAGAGGCAGACTATTTCTCAGCCATTCAGCATAGCTCTACTATGTAAATAATTTCAATGCTCTATTGGGAGGAAGAATACATTCTCTGGGAAAAAAATAAATGAAAGTATTATTATTATTATTATTATTATTATTAATTTCTCTGTGATTGCTTAATAAGTAGTTTGTGTTTGTTAAACAGGGGGTAAATTACTTTAAGTAGTTCTCAGGAGAACAGGCGTGTAACCTATAGAGATCTGTCAAAATGATTATTCAGACATTTATATTGTGCTGAAATTTTCCCTGAATTTTCAGCTGCAGGTGCTATTAATCACTCCCTCCTGTTTCTTTTTAATAGCAATGTAGAGTTCTTGCATGGTGCTGGTTTTATAGCTATGCAGACAAAAATCCTTAATTGACTCAGAGAATAGAGATAGCATGGATAATGACAGTACAGATATCTCCAAACTGCATCATTCCACTATCAAAGGGAATGTTACTGTGGTGATAGAGTGGTTCCTAGTTTTTATTTAGTTTTTACTTACCTACTGAAACTGATCGGATGGTCAAATCTCGTATTAGTAATTTATCTAAAGAAGATCAATTGACTTCATAGAGATCATCAAAAAGCAGAAAGTAAGTTTTGGTCACTCTTACCCAACGTTATTACTGAACTGAAGACTACTGCTAAACACTTCAGTTCTTCCCTTACTTCCCCTCTTAAAATACTTTTGTGTAAAATTGCTGATGCAAAATGGCTACCACTTTTCCATGCCAAAGGGAACTGCATTTGAATGGAGGAGTGAACTGATAGCTAGGTATACTCTATCTGTAACAGTAAAACAACATGGAATGAAAGGGTCTATGTAAATGTAATACAATATTATAATTTATATACCAGGTATATTTGGATATCATTTATTTAAATATGGCATCTATACATTTTGTGAAACAATTTTGTTTCTGAGTTCTTCATTAAGGTTTATTGGTATAGGAGAAGGTAAAAGGTTAAAATAGAAAAGACAAATAGAAACAGTCAGGAATGAGGCCTAACAAATCAAAACATTAGGCCTGAGTTGGATAAATGGTCAAATTGGCAGGAGTCAGGCTAAAGAAGTCTGACATCACAGAAATTGGCAATAAGTAAGTTGCAGCTGCAGTAAGACAGGAAAAGTACCTTGAAGGTAGGAGGTGTTGGTTGGCCTAGCACCAAGGAGATAAGAAGTGATGTTTCAGCCAAACCATGACACCTTGATGGATAGAGTTGTTCAGTGGCGCATGGAACTATCAAAGTAATGGGAGCATCAAAAAAGGGGTAGGTGGATCAATCAAGGAAAATTTGGACCCTCAACAGGGTCAGTAGATCCAAGCAGGGTATAAAAGTAGGAGACCCAGGGCCCAGATTTCATGCATCCGAAGGGTTATGGAGAGTCCTGCCATCAGAAGCACCTCTTTTCAAAGATGATTCCCCATTAACAATGACCATTTGAGATCTAGCATTTAGCCAATTAATACAGTTAACAAGTGCTTTGCTTAATCGTATAGTACTAACCTTTTAATCTGAATGTGTAAATACTTGCTTTCTCCCATCTATTATCTATGTTGATAGTAAACTCTTTAGGGACAGGACTTTCCCTTTATTATGCATTTCTACAGCACCTAGCACAAAGTGCTCATGCTCTTAGTTGGATGTGAGTAAAAATAATTAATATATTCTCATTATTTTTTCTTGCAGTGCGTGAAATTGCAATGTGTAAAACTTGTCAAAGAATAATTCACTATAAAATGAGCACTTTTAAACAGTGAAGCACAAACACTTTCACAGCTGTTGGTACCAAAAAATGTAGTATCAGACGTTTAATGTAGTTATGGAATAGAATATATGATGCAGGGTTGTCACTCAATATTATCTGGGTTAATAATGAACAAAATAAACAACACTAGTAAATTCTCAAATGCAAGGTACTACACATCCTCCCCCCCATGACGAAAACATGAGGGCAGAGATCTGAAACATGTCAAAAATTAAAAGAATTAAAAAAAAAACATGCACAATTAGATTAGTACTCCTCTTTTAATATTAATTAATGTTCCCTTTTAAAAATTCCCTTCAGGTTTTGGTCTAATTTCCATTTAGATCAGGGAAGACTTTGAAACTAAAGTACAAGTAGCAAACAAGTAGCAAACACAACAAGCTCTCTCATCAGAAAATAAGGACTGCTTCATTTGGAGATAGCCCTCTTCCCAACAACACACATTGCACTACAGCTGCTAGATGTGCCTTTCTTCAAAACCCTCAGGGTACACTGAAAATCAAAGTTCAACTCTTTAACAAGACAGTTAATTAAAAAGCAAAGAACAACAAACAGAGAAATAAAGCAAACCGTTAATGGGATTTGTGTAGCAACTGTCAGTGGTTCAGACCAGCATGCATCCAAGTTAGTGGGAGTTTTACCATTGATTTCAGTTTGATCAAGTGCAGGCCCAGGGTACTTTTAACATTCCAGCATGGAACTGATCAATCTAAAAAAAAAATGGAAGAAATGTATTATTATATTAACAGTAGATTAAGATGTCTGTAACCTGATCCTGCCCTTTTTTGAGTCAATGGCAAAACTCCCACTTGACTGGAGTGGGAGCAAGATAAAGCCTAAGGCTATGTCTACACTGGCAAGTTAGTTCAAATTAAGGAGGTTTAATTCGAACTAACTAAAGCCATGGCTATACTAGGCTTTAGTTAGTTCGAATTAAGGGCTTCCTAATTCGAACTAATAAATTCGAATAGGTATTTGAACTACGGGGTTAATTCGAACTAACTAGTTTGAATTAACCAATGTGGCCATGTTAATTTCTTAATTTGAATTAACTGGCCATTGAAATGCATGGGGATCGCTAATTCGAACTAAGCAAGTGCTTGCTTAGTTCGAACTAACATTCCAGTGTGACCATGATAGTTTGAATTAAGCTAATTCAAACTAACTAAAATTAGTTCGAATTAGTTAGTTCGAACTAACTCATTTGAACTAATTTTAGCAGGTGTAGACATAGCCTAAGATACCTGTTTCAAGTTCCCCATGGAAAACAGAGTCTGACAATAATTGTGTCTTTGATTATGTACATTTCAATACACTTCAAAAAGTAACCAAGCTTTTTCTTAAATTCAGAAAAATAATTGAAAAGCATCTTCTCTCACTGGAATGAGACAGAGTAAAGTTAATGGTAATGAGTCACAGGAGATGTAATCAATGCCACTGGATTGTCTTCCCCTTATTGTTTAAAGTCAGGCTCTTAAAACTATTTTAATACAGTTTTATGAATGAAGATCTGATCTGTTTAGTTCATACCTCAATCCCATCCTCTGGTACTGTGTGTGCAACCAAAGCTGCTACATTAATATTTATGGCTGTGAGACAGCAGACAAGTCTCAGGAAGACCCTCATGCATGCACAGTGGTTCTCAACTTGTTGCCTGGGGAACAAAAGTGGCCCTCCAGGTCTTTCAAAATGCTCCATTGCTCCTATTCCAACTGGCTGCTGAAGGGAGCCCCTGCATAAAGACTTAGAGGTAAAGTGTGTTTCTGTGGGGCTACAAGACTAGTGCAGGTTCCTTGCTGCAGCCAAGGGGAAAGGAGATCAAGACGGCCCCCTCCCCAGCTTCAGCAGAGATCAAAGTGCTCTGCCTGGGCTCCTAGGCACTGGAGTCCCTGCTGGACTCAGGGGATAGGACTGAAGGTCACTTTCCCTGGCTGCCGAAGGGAGCAACTGCCAAGGAACCTAGGTGGAGTGCATGAGATTACAGGACACATGTGGTTTACCTGCTGCAGCTGGGAAGGACAGGAGATCAACAAGGACACAGTCTCCTCACTGAACCTCTTCTGTCCAGTTGCATTGCGTGGTTGGTGAGGGGTGCAGCTGTTTGTGGAAACTGCTGACCCTTCAGAGTTGCAAAAATTATATTTGTGGCCCTCAAGCCAAAAGGGTTGGGGATCATTGGTCTAGCACATGCTCCCATGAGGTTCCATCCATCATCAGATACATTACCACTATGAACAGAAACCAAAAGATAAACTCCTCAAAAGAGTGTTCCTCCTCTTTGATTAACTCCTCCAAGTTTCCTACAGTCGTCTGGAAAGTAGAAAAAAAATACTTTAAGAAATATTTCACACTATTCCTCAACTGACTCGCTTCTACCCTTAGGGGGCATACGATTTAAATAAGTAATAGATCTCCCACTAAAAGCCCATCTAAAGCTGCAGCAAATTACAGGATTTTGTTGTGCACTTTTCTTCACACTTTAAAAAAAAATAATTTAATTCAAAACCGGCTGGGTGTGTGTTTATGTGCCTCATTCTACAGCTGCTTCTCAGGAGAAAGCAATTCCTGGATAAGTAAGCCATGTTCTAGCTTCCCTAACTAGTGAAGACAGCAGGGGCAGGCTGTAATATTTCTGTACTTTCATCCCATATTTGTAAAATTTATATATATAAAATAAGTATAGTATTTCCCATTGTCCAGGAGGCTATCAAAGGGCCATTTGTAGAACCGAATTGTGACTTGGACTATATGTCCAGGTTAGGGACTAATGGAGAGTAAGAACTCTCTTTGAACTCTTCTTAAGGTTCCTGGAGCTTGAGTCTGAGCACACAGGAATAAGGATCTGTATGATCATTTACTCCCCACCCCTCCCACCTCCACCCCCAGAGATGCAGGCTTGGCTCCACCTCCATCTCTTGCATGTCAGCACAGCTACACCAGTGCAGAAGTGTTAAAATGTGCTCCTCGTATACGCCAACAGCAAGTTACTATTTCCTGATCTCTAGGAAAAAGGAAAGAACAGGGCAGAAACTGAGCCTCCCACAGATTTCTCACTGTGAAAAAATTAATGCCATTTACCAGATTTTGTCTAGATTTCTGTCTAAAGTCAAAATCTACCACTTTGCACAAGTGAAAAAAGAAATCAGTGACATAAAACAAAGACAGAGACAGATGAATAGATTTATTACTGTAAATCTTAATGTATGTGGATTTAAATCTCAACTGGAATATTCCATTGATTTAATTTTTTGGTATTAATAAACTGTGATCCAAACTGGCACTATTTGCATCATAACGTATTTGAAATATACTGGCTTCTAAGTAAGGAAATAATGAACTGTAAATTAATTCAAAATTAATTTACAGATCCAGATTTTGTTAGAATTTTTTTATCAAATTTTGTTGACACAAATAAGGAAATCACATAGCAGTCTCATTTGTCAAGAAGTACTTGTTGAAGGGTCCCTCACTGATAGTGTCTAATTTAGCATGACAAACCTATAGTCTTCACATATTTATTGTGATATCTGAGAAGGAACAGAGTACTTGCTGTACTTTGCTGTAGAAATGAAACAATAAATGCCTTTGAAGGAATGCTTCAGGAATTGAACTTCATGGATGAACATTAGCAATTTGCCATTTGTTAAAGTAACTTGTATCTGTATATTGTAAAGTGTACTTTAACTTCCTTTGCTGCTCTATCATGAAAAACAAAGCCCTTACCCATTAATTTCTACTTTACAAATCTATGATCTCTAGGATTTAATCCAAATCCAGTCAAAGCCCGAATTCTGTAACTGTGATGGGCAGTCAGTCGTTACCTAGATGGGTACAGCAAGCTTCCCATACAATGTCAATTTCTGAATTAAAGCCCAAATCATATGCTTCAATATTACCGATGATCACTTTTAATATGAAAGTTACAGTTGTCACGATGGGACAAAATCTGTCCTCATTTGCACCATTGTAATTCAATTATCTTCAGTAGGGTTGCTTAGTTGCAACTAAGGAAGAGATTGCTCCAATGAAACTTGACATGGAAGGAAAACATGCATCAGATATTTGTCTTATAAAGTTCTGTCTTCAGGTCTTAAATTTATTTTCCAAAAAACAAACAAAAAACATAATTGCAAACCAAAAACTTGTCAATATGTCAATAACTGGCATATTCCACCTCAGACCAGAAGGAAGAGGACCAAAACTTTATCATAGTTCCTCTTTGACACAAGTTCCCCTCTTTTTTTGTATTTCAACCAATGTAAGCAGGGACCCTGTTAATCCTTTACTGTCTGCAGTGTTTTACCTGATCACAGTTATATAATAATAATAATAATAATAATAATAATAATAATAATAAACAAACCTATTTAATATAATTTTGTTTTTATACTAAATCTGCCCCCAATTGATTAAAATCTTTCCAAATAGCTTTTAATTAATCTCCCTGATATGTAGCAAACAACCTATCTGGGTCACAGCTTTTATCCTTTAATTGGGAAACACAGATCATGATTCCAAAGGAAGAGCCATTATCATTCAGGACTTCGTTAACTTGCTAGATTTCTCTTAATGATAGGAACCTGGCCAGGAAAGGCAAAAATTAAACAGTATCCATTTCTATATGTTATATCTCTTTTAATTTAATATTTCAGCTAATCATTTTTGATGCAGTGTGTCTGCTTCTAAATTTGTTATATGATGGGGAGAGGAAATATTTGTTGAGGAGAGGAGAAGGAAGCAAAGAAGCATGTATTGTTGAAAAGGGACTGATTAATAAAGGTAAGGGCAGATATAGGAAGAATAGGGAGAGAGGGGAGATCAATAAAAGATAATTATAGAGGAAGGAAAGACATGGGTTAAAGAATCTAGCATTAGGGAGATTGTGTGGACAGGTCAGAAGGCTGGGGAAGTTCTGGACCAGCAGACAAGGCAGAGAGTGAAGTCCAGATCAGAGTTTGTCATTGCTGTGATGGTCTCTTCTTTTGTGGGGTTGGGGAGCAGTGCCTGGCTTGTGCTTAAAATGAGGAGTTGTGGGAAGAGGCCAGTCATCTCTGGACTATAGAAGAATTGGAAGTTGTCATCATTTACATTTGAGCTAAGGGGATATGATTTAATTGCTTTCACAAATGACCTGACTTTAGAAGAGAAGTTACAGCACATTTTTGCTGCTACCTAAGAAAGACCATCACCGTTCTTGATCTTGAAAGGATGCTAGGATTTTTCACTTTTCTGTTTTTCATTTTTCTGACAGTGTTTCTGAGTGTGGAAATAAATTCATACATTGCAAGGACTAACTTCTAGGTACAGACTTGTCCACTTTAGAGCTATAGATTATAAGCCAAAAGATATATTGGCTTATACTTTAGTTTCAGAAGTATAATTATTAAGCAGCACACATTTAAGATATAGCTTTTCTTCCTTATTAGAACATTCATTAAACACATTGTAGTGTTATCAGTAGTATAATGTCAGTGATGTGCTGTAGAAGACACAAAACAAAATTTTGTATATCTTGGATGCTTGATATGAGGCTTCTGAATCTTTCTCTAGGCACTTAAATGCTGATTTTCAGAACTACCAAACAACCTGGCTTCCTTCTAAAATCAGTGGGATTGTCAGATTTTCAGTAACTTGTAAAATGAGGCCACTTCTATTTACTGCCTAAACAGAGTTTTAGGAATCCCAAGTATAGTCATGTAGGAATGAACATATTGTTTATCATCTGTGCCTCAAGAAGCATTAAGTATAAAAAAAATGCCAAACATTAATGCAGTGCTGAATAATGTAGAAAGGTTCTTTACTCCCTTACTCCCACCATATGTACTCTGTTTATCACTATGCAGCAGACTTTGTTTTAGTTACTTTGGGATTATTCTATCCTGACGCCCATATCAAATGGATAGGGGTGGGGGAAAAGTTACTGGATATAGCTGGCATTGTGTATGTATGTTTTCCGGAGAATAGGTGCTCACCTCATATTCCTCTTCTTATATGGATGCTTTTATCACTTACCTTCCTACAGCAACAAAGAGCTGGAATGTTGCATAGTATCTTGAATTGCATAGGATCTCTGCACTGCAGTGACTTTCAACTATAGATACGGCTAAACAAGCTTTCCAAGCTGACTTGAGATTCATATATTACCCCAGACATGCAAAAGCACTAGTTAAATCCTCTCTAGGAGGGAAATGTGTGACCTATCACATCACCTATACCACTTCTTACATTACCTGGAATTTTATCTGTCGCTGGAGCTCCTACAGAGCACTGACCAGGCTCAACGCTACTCAGCATATGAAATGTTACTACATCAAAGATATGCCTGCAGTTCCTATAAGACTTATTATATAAACATTTTTAAAAGAAATATTAAACCAAATTTTTGCTTAGTATAACTCCTTTGACTATCTTGTTTATTTTTGTTCTTGCATTAAAATATTTCTTGTCATATCTATTATACATGTGACTTCTAATACCTTTGTGAAAAATGGAAGTATTTAAACTTTATATTGATTATATTTTGGATGTTATTTGCTGATCACCTAACCTGGGTTAACCCACACATTTTTTGTACCACTGAGAAATCTAAAGGTGTTTCACGTAAATTAGTTTACTTTGTTCTTTGCCTGTGATATTCCAAAAAAGAGGACAATAAAATATTTGAAATACCTTAGGGTCACATTGTTAAACTGTGTTGCTAAGTACCTTTATCATAGTAATCTGTGGTTATACCATTGACAATGTAATCTGTTCTCATTACAGTTTGAGCCATCACAAAGGTGATATGCTTTCTTTAATTTTTTGCCAACAATGTTGTTTTCTTTAATAATTATTTTGAGTAATAGAATGTGACTCTTCAACCCATTTGTCAGGATTGGAGGCAATGGGGAAATGCTATTCCTATATATCTAGCTCAAGAAAAGGAAAGGTAGGTTGTCCTCTTGCTTTATTGGGCTGTTAATATTGGTCAGAGATAGTTTTTTCAAAGTCTTAAAACTGATTTCAAAAAAGCCTAGAAAGTGCATTTCTTTATATATATATATAGATATATTTGATTACAGCTATGGAAATCTTTAATCACCCTCCTCCAGTGGAGGGCTGCCAAGCCCGGGATCAGCGGCAACCCAGGAGGGGCTGCCAAGCTGGCGGCAAGTGTCTACAACGGCCTCTAAAGAGCCAGAGCAGGAGTGTCCTCTGGACACTCTCCTCCGGTTTTATTATGTCTATGTGTTAACATCAGCTTTCGGTGGCACCCCCAGGGCAGACATGGCCTTGGATAAAAGATTTCTCAGACTGCTCTGAAGCACACTTTCCAACTAAACTTTTTATAAATTTTCTCTGGACAAAATTCCTAATAGCCCCTAGGAAGCAAAAAAATTATCTAGCATAGCCAATAACAATTTATTATTTTCCGAATTAGCAAAGTCATAACAACAACAAAACTTGCATGTAAGAAGCACATGAGTATGCAGATATTAGGCTTTGCCTTCTCAAGCTCTAAGATGATTTCTAGCAATGTGATGTTTGGTTTATCATCTGGCCATAGGTATACACACAATATGGATGACTTCTATTTTATCAAATTTTGGGGGTACATCCAGGAATATGAAAGTTGGGGGCTGCAAAAAAGGTTACCATAATACTCTGATCTCATATGTAGTATCTATGGCTATGTCTATACTGGGGAAATTAGATCGACTTTACCAAGTCAACTTTACTAAGTCGACTTTAAGTCAACCTTAATAAGTCGACTTAGAGAGTCCACACAGGACTCCAAAGTCGACTTAAGGTGGGCCATACTAAGTCGACTTAGAGAGTCTACACTAGACTCTACACTAGGAAGCTCTGGGCCTCCCCAAACAGCTGGAGCACTGGCAATTGCTGGCAGAGCGCGCTCCAGCTCCCAGGAAGCCTCTGGAGGCTTCCCGAGAGCTGGAGCGCGGTCCCGGCTAGGAGGGAGCAAGTGGTCCTGGCCTAAGGGAGCCCCGCGTTCCCTCCTAGCCGGGACCGAGAGGTCCTGGCAAGAAGGGAGCTGGAAGAGCCGCCCGCCCCTCCTCGTCCCAGCAGAGCCAGCTGAGTGTCAACTGGCTTTACCAGGATGAGTCGGGAGCGGCTTCCTGGTCCCGGCACAGCCAGCTGGCACGCGGCTGGCTCTGCTGGGACCAGCCGCCTGCCTCCCCAGCTCTCCAGCCAGGGTTCCAGTGGGGGATCCCTTCTCCCCAGGACCGCTGCTCCCTGGCAGGGAAGCCGCAGGTCTGGGGAGAAGGGAGCAGGGGCTTCCCAGGACAAGGGAGCCAGAGTGGCTCCCTTCTGCCAGGGAGCCATGTGGTGCTGCCTTGCCCCCCTGCCCTTAGGGCATCCACGCTGCTGAAGTCGACTTAAGAAGTCGACTTAAGCAGTAAAGTCGATGTAAAACTAGGTTTTATAAAGTCGACTTTACTTTTCCTTAAGTCGACTTAATTTACAAGTGTAGACACGCCCTATAATCACCATTAATTTATGTCTACAATATAGCTTGTCTTCAAGCAACATATGTAATGAAGACATCACCTTAAAGACATTTAATAATATGCTTAAATATTTAGTAGATTGGGTCTAACATTTTCTTGCTCGGAACTTGATTTCCAATTCTGGTAAAAGCTAGCATTTAAAATGTTTTTGTCAGTTGTTTCAGTCTACACAATAGCATAATGCGAAACCATCATTTTGGTTCAATTTCTCATAAATGTCATTTTCTGTTGAAGAGAACGATTTCAGTTTTTGTTCACCAGAGAACTGAGAACACATTGGGACAAATTCTCTGCTTGTTTATACCAACACAGTGCTGTTAAATTCAGTGGGGCTGCACCAACTTATAATAGAGAATTGGCCCATTTTTTTTTTCAAGTTTGAGAAAACAATTCGATGATGTAAGGTGTTGGCCTGTCCCTCTCTATCTGTCTGGGACATATCAATCACAGCGGTTATTAGTGGGGCTGTCTGAGGACGGGTCCCTTCTGTGGGGCCAAGAGGGCCTGTGGTCAGTACCCCAGCCTCAGGCTATGTCTGCACTTGCACTTTTAAGTCAACTTTAACTAATGGTTGTCTTCCTTATGTCCTTAATGGCTCATCAGGATACTCCCCGGGCCCATTCTACCTGGAAAATTCCTAAACATTAAGGACACAATGGTTTTACACACCCGCCTCTCTCAGACATTTCCATAAAATCACACAAGTTAAATTATAGATATAACACCAAATTCCTAACTAAACTAATTTGTAATCTGAATTCAATTCCTAGACATAAACTAGATAATCATTCCCAGCAAATTACTACCTTTCTATTGATACCAAACATGACATAGCTCCTATGGATTATAGCATTTAGGATATATGGATAGAAAATAATATCATAAATGCTTCCCTAAATCCAGACAGCATCACACCCTGCCCACATGCCCTGCCCTTTGGGGGGCATGCCAGGCTCCCCCCTGTACCCCTCCCAGTAGGGAGGGCATTGGTGTAGCCCTGGGGTAGCCCTAAGTCGATTTAGGGCTACCCCAGGGCTACACTGGTTTAAGTCGAGTTAAGCCTTAGGTCGAGTAAAAAGCAGAATTAATAAAGTCGACTTAATTTTCCTTAAATTGACTTTATTTTCCTTAAGTCGACTTAAGCAAGCTGCTTAAGTCGACTTAAGCAAAGTGTAGTGTAGATGCAGGGTAAATTAAGTTGACTTAATCTACCAGTGTAGACGCAGCCTCAGTGAGGGAAGGCAACCAAAGTTATCTCTAGCACTTGGTGGCTGAATCCACATGCTATGTCCTTACCCTGGGGCAAATAAACTATAAACCCCTGGTTGGGCAGACAAACTGTCTATAGCCTTAGGATGGCTTTATAGGCCAGGATCAAATAACCACGCCAGGGATGGTATGGGAAGTAGGGCGGGGGATGCAGGCCCTTATGACTTTGTTTATGATTCCACTGCATCTCAGCCTAAGTCTCTATTCATAGCCAGAGTGGTCTGCCATTGGGTCAGTGGGCTCCAGGCACAATGCACTGACTTGGCTTCTGGCCACACGACTGCCGGACTATTGCCCCGCTCCCCTGAGATACTTTCTGCCCCCTTTACTGGTGGCACTTGATTTGGCTGTCAGTACTTGGCTTCCTCAGGTAGTCACCTGGGGCAGATTGTACAGCCCCTCAATGTCATCGTGGGATGGTAGATGTGGTAATTCCTCTGGGTCATCAGAGGATGGCAACTTTCAGGTCGTAGCCAGTCAAGGGCATATTGTCATCACCAGCTGCTGGTAGTTCATCCAGGTCCCAGGCAGCTGGCAGCATCCCCGGGTCTCTGGTGGCAGGCTGCTCTAGTACATCCTTGAGACCCTAAGCTGTGAATGGCTTCCCAGGTCATCTATGGCGGGCAGCTCTGGCAGGTCCTCTGGGTCCCAAGCTGCTGGTAGTGTTCCTGGGTCTCCAACAGTGGACAGCTCTGGCAGAGCCTCAGAGCCCTAGTCAGCAGGTAGCCCCAGAAGGGCCTTGGGACCCAAGGCTGCAGGCAGCACCTCAATCGGACAGTGGTATGGCTGGGGCCCTGGAGGTACAGGAGAGACACCCTTTCCCTCTGGGGCTCAGCCCACACTGAGGGGCTCAGCCCTTTATACTTCCTGCATTGTTCCCTGACTTCCAGTCTGACGAATAGGAAGACTCTGGCTCCACCTATCTGGGGGCAAGCTGTCCCTCCCTGTCTATCTTTAATGGATGCCACATGCCCCCACTACAAATGACTATAGATATATGGGTAATGTATTTTGAATAAAGTATTTAAATATATTTTAAATCTGATTGCATTTGTTTATGATCGTATACTAATATTATTGTAGTGTGACTTCACTGACCATCCTGGAGTAATGGAGGTAAAAAAACCTAACTAGCTTTAAGACTGAATTTCCTAAATTTATGGAGGGGATGGCATGATGAAATTGTCTACAGTGGCAAGTAGCCAACCCGCGACTGCTAACATCAAACATCTACAATGTCTGGTGATGGGACTGAATTACTACGGAGAAATCTTTCCAAAGCATCTGACTGCTGAGTGTTGCCCACATGCTCAGAGTCCAACTGATCTGCCATATTTAAGATAAGAAAGGCATTTTGTCTTATACCAGATTGGCAAAGTCCCTAGAGTTTTTCCACCTATCTGATAGCATGGGACATGGGTCACTTGCAGGTTTAAACTGTAAATGGTGGATTTTCTATCATATGAAGTCTTTAAAACA
Source organism: Pelusios castaneus (assembly GCA_007922175.1). Lineage (NCBI taxonomy): Eukaryota > Metazoa > Chordata > Testudines > Pelomedusidae > Pelusios > Pelusios castaneus. Next base: position 2,877,482 of record ML686006.1, on the reverse strand, counting down.
TTATTTCAGGACTTCAGTAACTCAGCCAGTGGTTAGGGATCTATTACAGGAGTGGGTGGGTGAGGTACTGTGACCTTCATGCAGGAGTTCATACTAGTTGATCATGATGGCTATGTCTACACTTGGAAATTTAGTTAAGTTGACTTAGTGAGTCTACACTTAAATTTTAAGTCGACTTTGGGGGGAACTTACAAAGTCAACCTAGAGCATCCACACTGGATGCCTAGGTCGACTTCTAGGGACTAGGGGGACCTAGGGTAGGTCCACGGGGGTGAGGGGACACCCCTTGCCCACTGCCAGGGGGCTCAGCCTTTGCCCCATTGTACATAGGTACAATGGGGCAAAGGGGGACAGGGACCCTGGCAAGGCATAGCGGCAGGGTGGGCAGGGCAGAGCCCTGCCCTTTGGGGGGCATGCCAGCCCCCTAAGTCGACTTAGGGCTACCCCATGTCTACACTGGCTTAAGTCAACTCTAGGGAGTCGACTTAAGCCCTAAATCTAACTAAATCTAGGTTTAATAAAGTCGACTTAATTTTCATTAAGTCAACTTTATTTTCCTTGAGTCGACTTAAGAAAGTTGCTTAAGTCGACTTAAGGAAACTGTAGTGTAGACGCAGGGCAAATTAAGTCAACTTAAGGAAGCTTAAGTCGACTTAATTTACAAGTGTAGATGCAGCCGATGATCCTATCTGACCTTGAAGTCTATGAGTCACTCCTAATTTGCACCAGCATTAAGTAAGATCAGAATTGGACCCTCTATGTATAAATGGAAATATAGTGTCCTTACACTAAAGCACTTAGATCTCTCTCTGTGCTATAACGAAGGGAACTCATTTTTCACTGTTTCTCAGCTCTCAAATATCTGTTAACATTTTGTGAAATTACATCCACATTCACTAAATGTTATTGAGTCTGATTTCATTTGAAGTAGATGAATTTTCACCCATATTCTGTGAAGCTAGAAAGCTTCAGTTAGTTTTGTAACATTCTTCATATACTCTGCACTTCATCATTCTGAGCTAAGGTAAACCCTCCGAACCATGAACAGAAGTCTTCTTTTTTTGCTGTTTCTCGAGAGGACTATACTTATTCAAGGAAATGTCACAAAGATCCTTTAGAGAAGTGGATTGTTTTCCTACAGATTACAAATCTCTCTCTGTTATACTTACAGAAGGCTGGGAATTTTTAAAAAAATTTTAACAGAAAATGCTAATTTATCAGAAACAAAACTTTGTAGGAAAGGCTCAGTTTTGACAAACTTTCTATTTCTAAAATAATTATGAAAACATGTTTGAAAATGTCAAAATGGAATGTTTTTACATTTTCAAAAGGAAAAAAATCAGTTTTTAAGTGGTCAATACTTTTAAAAAATAATTTTTGTTAATTTGTACTGGAAAAAATAAATTCAAAACATTTTATTTTAATTTTTATAAAAATAAAACTTTTTAATTGATCCAATCTGAAACTTGTTTCAGATTTTCAATTGTGAATACTTGAAATTGGCATTTCACCCCTGTTACAAGGAACTTTTGCCTTCCTTGTAGCCTGGGCCCGAGGAAGGGCCTCAACGCCTCTCCTGGACAGACCCAGGCATTGCAGGACTCAGGCCCCAGAAGTGGAGGGGCAGAGCCCAGAGAGGAAGGGAAAGTTTAAAATACCACCCTACCAGATCTGTAGGGCCTAAGCTGCTGCAGGGGAAGGATGCTCCTTCTCTGAGGCTGTGTTCCTGGCAATACCTGGGTCCTACTGTGGAGCTTTCCCCCTCCTCACCTGGTGGGAGGACCAATGGCCTATCCAGCTTACCCGGCCCTAGTGACTGGGAGGGGTACCAGGAACTGAAGACTAGGGTAGATGTCCCATCACCCTCTGGACACCTGAGGGGCTGTCCCTCAATGGGAACCCACTGGAACTAGGGGTAGCCAATGACCCAGAGGAACCTCTGGACCCCTGTGACCTGGAGGAGCTTCCTTCTTTGGAGGACCCTTGCCCCCAGGAGGAGAAACAGCCAGCTGCTGAGGAACCCTGCAATCTGGAGGAGCTGCCCTCTGCCAAAGGATGCGAGGAATTCCCAGACCTGCCATTGTGAACAGTGATGGCCTAGTAGGGATCCCATGGGCTGTCTACCTTGACGACTTGGAGAGTCCCCTTTGGAGAAGGTACCCAGGCTCAGCATGGGAGGAAGTAGCACCCAATGTGTCTGACTTGTTCTCTTTCTTATTTATCATTCCACCAATTTTTATATAATCTGGAAAATTGCAGTGATGTTTTCTTCCAAGGCAATAATAAAAATTGTTAAATAGCATAATACAAAGAACCGGTTTAATGATGATGATGATGATGATGATGATGATGATTTCCCATTTACAACTACATTTTAAGAGTTGTCTGTTAGACAGCTTTTAATCCGTTTAATGTGTCATGTTAATTTTATATTGTTCTGGATCTTTAATTAAATTGTCATACAATACCAAGTCAAATGCCTTACAGAAGTCCATATACATAAGCATCATTATCTTTAACAACCAAACTTGTAATCTCATCAATAAAGATACCAAGTTAGTCTGACAGGATAGATTTTCCCTTAAACAATGTTGATTGTCATTAATGATATTTTCTTCCTATAATTCTTTATTAATCAAGTCCTATTTCAGCCACTCCACTATTTTACCTGGGAGAAATGTCAGGCTGAGAAGTCTATAAATACTTGCTGTCAGTTGTTAGTCTAGAATCCTTTTACATTTCATATCCATTTTCAGAGTTAAAAAGAAGCCTAAACAACTTGCAGGGAAAAATTCTTTTCAGTGTCATTGGTTTGTGAACTAGATTAACTTCAGAGCTGCAAGATGTTCCAAAGAGAATACAGTACAGGTTATGGTTCTCCCCCATAACACCCAAGGAGAGAAAGGAATGGAAAATAGGCAGCGAGTAAAATTCAGTACAACTGAAATTTGCTCCATAGCAAAGGAGACGCAGTGAATGTGAAATGAAATGCAAGTACCATAACTTGAAAGTAAAATACAGATAGATACAACATAGCTGAGATCAGAAGCTGACACTTTTATCAGGAAAATCTTACTCATAACATATACACAATTCAGTCTGGAAAAGCATGTTCAAGACCCAAATTAGGCTAATATAAAGTATTATTCAGAAAAGCATGATGAGAATAAAAAATATACCTGTAGTTAAGCTAAGTAACTATGATTGTTACAATGGATCTGCTTACCTTGTGAGTCAGGACCAATTTTTGGCCTAGGAGCAAAGAACCAGTGTAGTTTTCCAATGCTAATTGTTGCCAGTGTAGAAAGGGTGGAAGATCCCAAAACCTAGAAATCCAAATATTCTATAGCTAATCCTTGGGAGCGTGATAGCCATTCATGTTGCAGTAAATTGTACCACAGACCAACCCCTGTGCAAAAATACCCAAGGATAAAGGAAGCAAAGCTGGTTTTAAAACATAATTGCAGTCCCTCCTGACCTGGGATGTGTTGCTCTTGTCCACAGAAAAATAATTAAATATATAACCCCATTAACTACAATCATACTTATTCAATCATAGTGCCTGGCTACTTATTAATATTCCTACAGATTTATTAGAAATATGTCTTTGAACAGACTTTGCTGATCTCTGCCTTTCTTTTCTTTTTTAAAGACAAGAAATGAGATGGAAATGAGACTATGGCAGTGAATTTGGAAGCTAGCCAAGAGTATGATTTAATTTATGATCACTAGCACTTATAGAAATACTTCTCACTCGATGCAATAGCAAGTTGCCTACAGGATGTTGAAGTGACTATTTATCTTTTTTTTCCTTGTGTTTTTCTTGACACTGAAGTAACATAAACTTCCAATATCAAATTTTGCCCTCAAATATAGAGACACAGTGGCCACACACTTCAGTGAAAGATGCATGTATCTGACCTCAAATTTCTGCTTGAGATGAATGAATCATAGGGACAATAGATATGAAGATGATATGATTTCCACTTGGTTCTGGCTGACTCTCTCTGACTATCCAGCCCCATTTCAACTTGGGAACCAACTATCAAATTTGTCCCAGCAAAGCTTCTGAAACACAAACTGAGAGTCAGGACTTGAATACTTGGAAAGCTGGAGGATTGCTTCTGATTGTTCATTGAGGGATCATCAAAGCAACTGTGGTTAGGAAAAGGAAAAACCAAGAACATGAAGGATGATTAATGTGACTATATAATCATGAATTATTTATTAGCCTGTATACTTTAGCTATCAGAACTGCTATTGCCTGCCTAGTATTTTTTTTCCTGCACTATCACAAGCTTTCCATTTCTAGCTCTCCACTACTAGTTATATTTATTTTTGTATACTTTTAAAAAACTGTTGAAAAAGTCCATGCAACTCTTTCTGGCATATTTCAAGCATTTACAGCTAGAGGCAAAAGGAAGGGCCTGATAGATATAATACTTAAATCAGCTGCAAAATGGAAGGAAACTTGTGGCTTGACTTTAGGAATAAATGTAGCAGAATGTGTAACATAGTTTAATGTACAGAAGATTTTACTGCAAACAGAATGAAATCCCTGCCATGGACAACTAGGCAAATACTGCAAACCCATTTTGTATAACATTCATTTCAAATTAAATATGAATTCACTGTTGCTGGTCTGAACTTCTTTGTGTGCTGTTTCCAGGAACTTTCAAATAATCAAGCTTTTGTACTTACAGAAGCACTTATGGAAAGTGATTTTTAGATTCGGGTTCTGAGGTGCATAAATTTTAAACTCACACACGAATATTTACTTCAAAAAAGATGCAAAATAGGGCATAGATTTGCACCGTAAGAGATTACCACTCCCAAAATCCTAAATCAGAACCTTGCCAGAACAATAAATAATTAAGAAATAAGGTTCTATTCATGTTTTCCCAACAAAGTATGTGTGCAAATGCCCTTGCTTGATTGTGAACACCCACACTCTCACATACCTCATATGTGAATGCATGAGAGGGAACCAAAGGATAGGTCTACACTTGCAACTGTACATGAGTCCACGTGCAAGCTGATGCCATAATTCCACTGATGTCCACACTTAAGCCCCTGAAGCATACAGAGACTATGAGTAAGCTAGCACACACTAAGGCTGGAGATTAGTACATACTTTAGCTCTTGCACAGCCCCACACCTTGCCAGTTTGCACTATGAGCAGTGATAAGGTGTCTGTACCAGATCTTGAATTTCAATAACCTTCCACATCATTCCCACAATGCACTAAACTGCTTTCTTCTTGACCCTCACACAGTCTAGATCCTTGTCCCGCTCTGCATTTCTCAACTGGCACTCAGAGGCTGCGTCTTAAGTCGACTTAATTTACCCTGAGTCTACACTACAGTTTCCTTAAGTCGACTTAACCAGCTTGCTTAAGTCGACTTAAGGAAAATAAAGTTGACTTAATGAAAATTAAGTCGACTTTATTAAACCTCAAAATAAGTCTACTTAGGGCTTATGTTGACTCCCTAGAGTTGACTTAAGCCAGTGTAGATGTGGGGTAGCCCTAAGTTGATTTAGGGCTATCCCAGGACTACACTAATGCCCTCCCTGATGCCATGCAGACTTACTGGGGGTGAGTCAAAAAGCCTGGGATGGTGAAAGGAACACAACTGTAGAAAACATAGTTGTCCGTCTAAGGAAAAGATAGTTAAAACAATCTTTTCTCTCTTGGAAGTTAACTTTTTCAATGCTTCTTCCATCCCGCAATATTCCCATCCCCTTAAAAACTGGAGCTGCATGGAAATGTCTCTTTGGGGGGAGATTTCAATGGAACAAGGTCCCAAATGGGAAAGGGAAATGAACACATCTGTAGAAAACTTACAGTTGATTGTCTAAGGAAAACTTAGATATAGTGGTCTTCTCTTTCGGAAGATTACCGAGTCTTTACAATCTCTGTCCTTGGCTTTCAGTGACAGTCATTGTCCCCTGTCATTCACACCTTCACATGAGGAGGGGAAGAGACAAACTGTGTGTGGAACTCTTGGTTGTGAACACTTATTTTAGTAAAGATATATTGTTTTGATCTCAAAATCTTTTCATTAATTCTTCTATCTTATATTTTCAATAACTGTTTTGTTTTACTGTGTTTTGATCCTCCTTCCTAATAATGAATGAAAGGGTTTTTGTTTTGTTTTGTTTGTTCTCCTTCCCCCCCAAAAAAAAAAATTGGCTGCACAGTTCCTATCTCATGAAATAGAATAGTATGTAAAGATCTGGTTCCAATAGAGTGTAAATATTTTTTTTTTTAGTTTCTCCTCCTCCCACTTTTTCCAAAAGGCTCAGAAATATTTTACAGGTACAAGGGATGGATGAGGAAAGTATAGTGTGTTATGCATTTTAGAGAGCCCCACTATTGTGCAGCATAGCAGATGTCTAAAACACACAAAAAGGGTTAATCAGTCTTTTAAGAACAGTATTAAACATGCTGAAAATCAAAACCAAAGAACTATAGAAGGAAGAATGAGAATACTGTCAATAACAGCACCTGTCCATACTATGTACAGAAATACCCATCCCCCCACCAAAGAAGCATATGCAATTTCAACCATACCACAGATCAGTGCTCTGTAACATCTGTCATCATTGCAATTAGCACTATTGACAATAAAAAGTAAAAACCAAACCAAACCAAAACAAAAACCTACAACTGTGATACTCTGTGCCCCAAAGCACACAATCAGAAGTTCATTACAGAGGTTTAAGTGCTCTCCAAAAGAGAGGTTTCTAAAGAGCCATGAGTAGTGTAGAGTATCAAATCCATTGAAAAATGACTGCATAAGAACTCGGCCACTGCCTTCCATAGCACAGTTCCAACCACAAGGTGATAATTCAATGCAGGTGCCGTGCTATAATTGTCTTTAATGTCTTCAATGTAACAGGAATGAATGAATGAATAATTATCTTTGGCTTTAGGAAAAGAAAATCATTACAAAGTTATGTAGCCCCATTGATTTTAAACAGTTTTAAACATTTTTTGATATTTTAAAAATAAATTAAGATTAAAGAAAAATTCAAATCAAAAAGTCAAAACATCTCATTTTGAAAACATTAAAAGGATAGGGAGGTCATTTATGTCAGGCTCCAGTTTCATGATCCTTGGAAAGAGTGAGTTTGTGGGACTCCCCAAAATAGCATTTGGAGATGGATATGGTGGAGATCACCATACAAAACCATATAAATTCTGGGAAATAAATTTCTTTCTTCCTCCAATCAAGTACAATCTCAATCTATTCAGTACCTCTGTGTCATAAATCTTTCCAGAGTTTCTTATGTTTGTATTTATGAATCTGCTTCTGTGATTCCCTAATCCTTGCAGAATGGCTAAATAGTAACCTTTTCTGTTCACATATTCATTTGCCCCATGTGATGGGCATTCTACTGGGATAGGAGTGTCAACAATGCCCCTCCACAGTTTATAAACTCCATCTTTTGAAATACAGCTATATAATTTTCTTATGGCAACCTCCAACAGGTAAATAACAGTGTTAATTGACTCATAAACCTGCACAACCACAACCACAACACTCTACTTTCCAACCCCAGCATGGTTTATAATGGACTAATAGCTATCTGGTGTATCCACCTTCCACAGGGCAATCTCAGTCTGTTTCTGAACTGGTATGGTTTCTCTGAACTGAATGCTGTGACACTGAAAAATTTGTGCAAGTTCCTCACACAATCTCATGAAAGTCTGTTTCCCTATTTGGAAGTTCTGAAGCCACTGCTAGTCATCCCATATTTCCAAGACAATATGATCTCATCACACTGAACTCATTCTCCTGCCCCAAAAGTAATGCCCTCCAAAGGACGTGCCGTGACAATACTGGCATCTACAATATGTATACAGTTTTACTTAAACCTATTGCCATTGACTATGGTGAGCTATCTTTGATGAGTCAGAACATACTACTCAAATTCCATCCAGCATCTTGCTGAGCAACTACTGTACTCTGTAATCATTTGTCTTGCAATCAGGAGCAGGAGCATAACCACATCATCACATAATTGGTCCATGTTTTCCACCCAGTTGAGCAGGGAATAACTGTGAGGGGGAAATTATCAGAAACTGCTATTGGCAGATGTGTGAAAAAGGGGGCAACAAAACAGAGAAAGCAGTTCCTAAAGTGTGTCCCTGGAATGTGCAAAATGCGGCAATTCAACCTCAGAAATAGTAGTGCTAACATTACATTCCTACAGTAGAAGTGTGGGCACAGATATACACGTGTACACAGCATTGACCAGGTCCAGAACACTATATGTGGAGTTTTAGGTGTGTATCCGAGGAGCACATGTGGCCACAAATATGATCTATTATCTGGGTAGGCATACAGTTGTAAATACGGTCTAACCTTATATTTTGCATTGAGGCAATTAATGTTATTGGAGACTATTTTTCTAATGAAGCTTCAAGCAAGACCAATTTACAACGATAATAGCTGAAAATGTTCTACAATTATCTACTTCTTCTAATTTGCTTACAAACTCTGAAACGTCTTATTAGTTTGTTCAGGCTGTCCTCCTAACTATAAAAATTATGCTCATCCAGTCATGGAACAGGCATGTTACCAAATGATTTATGTGATCAATCCCAGCTACTCAATACAGTTCAAGTATTATCAAGTATTCTTAGTGAAGTGTGCATAGAGTTGGCTGGGGATTTTTAGACTTTTTTTTCAATCAGAAAATGCCAATTAATTGAAATTATTCATGGGAAACATTAAGGGATAGAATCAAAATGAAACATTTTGGAATTATTGAAAAAAAACACCTTAATCCATTTTTTTTCCTGGAACATTTCCAAGATTTTGACTTTTTCATTCTGATTGAGGATGGGGAAAAAATGAAATCTCAAAAGTCCTTGTGAAATGTGAGATAGAAAAAACGTTTCTCACTCAGCTCTAGTTTTGCATGATCAGTCCACTGAGTAGACAATAAATGTGTAAGAACATAGGAATTACCACACTGAATCACAGAAGCAGTTTATCTAATCCGGTATCCTGTCTCCAGCAATGCCCAAGCACCAGAAACTTCACAGAAAGGTACAAAATCTCTGCAGTAGGATGGAATAATTGCCCCTCCATGAATATTTCATGCTAATCTCTACTGTATATATAGACTGGCTTAAAATGTGAGCATGAGGTTTCATATCCTTCTCCACTGCTATCTTCTTAAATGTGTTCAATCTATTCATGGACAATATGCAAATATAAAAAGAATCTACATTCACCAAGTAAATGACTTGCTGCAAAATATTCACTGTAATGTATTTCTATGTTCTGCTATAGCTGATGCCTCTCCTATGAACTATTTTACTCTGAGGTGGTATAATGGCTTTTATAACCAACAGAGGGCCAAGAACAGTCTGCTTATCTCATCAGCACAGCTCCTACAATGAGGACAGCATTTTGTTCTTAGATTGTAAGTGAGAAGTTACTGAGGCAATGAATGTAAAATTAATAGATTTGGAGACTGCCATTTTTAGCTTTGGTTTTTCTAATAATTTGAAGGCTTCATATTGGTTTTTTTTATATAATTTCTCATTAGAACAGTAATTATAACAGAAAAGTTTATCTGATATTATTAGACTATGATTTTCAATGTTCCTGTAGTATTATTCATGATATTAAGTGTATATTATAATCAGCACAATCATTTTTGTAGAACACAAATGCAAGAGATGACTTGCTTCGAAGGAAGCTAAAGAAAATCTGGATTCGGGGTTTGTCTACACTAGTGGTGGGATTGTAATTTGATTTTGGGGAGAAGTTGAATGAGCACAGCAAATTGCTTGCTGAGGGTCTCACATCCCTAATGCTCACATTACTTCCTGAAAGGCACTCCACTGTGGGTAGTAGGCACAGGGGCTTGTGGGGATGTAATTGTCCTCTGCTCACTCTTCCTCCCCTCTTCTCTAAAGGAAAAAAAAAGCAGGAGAAGCTTTCTTTGCTGTTTCACTGCTGCAAGCACAACAGAGGCACACTGCTTCATGCAGAGAGAGGAAGTAACTGAAAACTTCCCGAGGCTGCAGACAGGCGAGGAGCTATGTTGCTATGGTGAAGCAGACTGGAGAAACCGGAAAAGCAAGATTAGAGATCTTTTCTGGCTACATGGACCTAAATTTGAATTGTAGATTTCAAGCTCAGTGTTACGCTATGTGCAGGGTTGGTATTTAGAGGTCAAATTATAGCTCTTTTTTTTTTTTAATTTACTGCTCTGACAGTGGACACACAGGCTGCAGAAGGTTAAGGTATGCTGCGCTATGTCGAACTTCACTGTCAGTGTACACCAGTGATCAGGCTTTCATGTTTACAGGTCTAGCTGCACCTTTGTCCCATTTTCTAATCTCCAGGGCTATGTGTACACTTACAAAGTTAAGTCGACTTTGTTAAGCCAACTTAATAAGGTCAATTTTAAGTCAACTTAAAGTCGACCTTGTTAAATCGACTTAACAAATTGGCTACAGTAGAGATAGCCATTATATTGGCTTTAAATCTACTTAATAAAGTCGATTTAGCATTAATCTCCACCTATGCTGGCCTTAAGTCGACTTAAGGAGTTAATTTAAGGCTTAAGTTGCCCCAGAAGGAGGTGTTATTAAGTCAACTTAAGCTTTCCTTAAGTCAACTTAAGGAAATGCTTAAGTCGACTTCAGAAAAGCCCAGGGTGGACACGGCTTTCTTTAGGTTGATTTAGGCATCCTTAAGTTGACCTAACTTGCTAGTGTAGATGCACCCCAGGTGCACTTCCATAGGTCTCAGCTCTTGTCTCTTTACTTCTGCTGTGATCAAAATTCTGCAATTCTCCCATTTTTATACTCTTTCTACACTATGAGCTGGGGTGCGATTCCTCGACTTATGTGCACATACTTGCACTAGCTTGATGAGAGCTAGTGTGAATATGGATGTAGACAGGGGAATCATGCCCCTAGCTTGTAGTGTTGGCATAACCTTAGACCAGGCCCTGGACCTTGCTCCTTTGCTGTGGCTGGGGCATTTTAAATTTTCTGCCACTGTTACCACTGGCATCAAAATTGCTTGAACATAACTTTCACAATAAGACTTCCTCTGATGAACCTCACTCTAAGAATAGATTAACGTTCGATCATGCTGGCCCAAGTGCTTCCTCATGCATCTGACGAAGTGTGTTATAGCCCATGAAAGCTTATTCCTGAAGAAATCTGTTAGTCTATAAGGTGCCACAGGACTCTCGTTGTTTTTGCTGTACACAGACTAACATGGCTACCCCTCTGGAAATTTCACAGGAATGTGTAGTATGCCATCATTAAGACCATTACAGCTAGTATATACTGGCTTTATTGACAAAGTGTCCATCAGGTGTTCCGCGTAAAGTAATTAATACCTTTAGGTGTTCCCCGGTCCACTAAAGTTTGAGAAATGCTTATATAAATCGTGCTTACCCAACAGGTATAAATGAATTTGGACACCAGAGATTCTTCCTTTCAGGAGTTAGTGACCAGCCGTGTATATAGTGATCAGACAGCCTTCTTAAAACCAAATATTGCTTATTTTAACAGAGGAACAAACCATTTAGAGAAAAAAGAATTTAAAAAAAAAAAACAGTCTACACACATATCTGTCTTACCAAACCCATACCATCATATGATGATGACTTAAGAAGCCCTAGCTTTTTCAGACATACCCAGCAGATCTTGTGTGTCAGTCTTGTTTCCCTGGACAACTGCTCCCTCTTTTGAGAAAGAGTTCCTTTTAAATTGCTTGCCTTTTTGATCTTCAGTGTGCATGAGCCTTTTCTTATTCTAGCATTGTATTTGTGTTTGTAGAGAAGTTGCTTATCATAACTCATTCTTTTTTCCTTTCTGCTTGTTTTTTTTTCCTTACAACTACCTACTATCTAAACCCATATATTCATACCATAAACATCACAAAAATAAGGTCAAAACGTAATATTCACTAAATTAAATTAATCTATAAATTAAACTTACAATTAATACATGAATACAGAATAGCTCCAATTTCTTTATATTGATTACATTCAGATAAATGATGGTGGACTACATAGACCAGTAATGTGAGCTGAAACCACTCTTTGGCTGATCTAGTGCACCATCGCTTATCTGGATGTAGAGAGTGTGACAGTTTCTATGTTATTTTCAGTGCTATCTGCCCTAACTCCAAAAATCAAACTTGGATGGATTGTAATTAGCTTCTGTGTGCCCCTGAAAGAGGATAAAGAGGAATCAGGTATTTTCCCCTCCACTTCAGAACTATCTTGAATTTCTGTTCTAGGTGTCAGCTATGAGAGCTGGCTCTATACAGCATCTACTTCACCGTGCATGTGATTGGAAGAGATGAGGCAAGAAGGTGCAAGAAGTGGATAGCATCTTGTCTGTTCCTAAGGTACTGGCAAGCAGAGTTCAGTTCATGTGAGAGAGATGGAATAAAATGTGCTAAACCTGCCAAGATCACTACAGTGCCTACTGAAGAAATGTGGTTATACACTACCTCACGGAAACTGAACTGAGACCAAAGGTACAATCCATCCCATAGAAAATAAAAGTTTCAACCAGAAAAATGAGGAAAACAACTCTAATATCAAGGCTACACAATAGCATGAATAAGGATGCAAAATGGACATTAAATTTTAAGGTCAACTTGGATGCCTAAAGTTATGGTGAAATCATATTTACACACTTAAATAATGGCCTTATTTGCAATTTTTTTTAATACCTACCAGCTCCCATTTATATCAGTGGGGACAAAAAGCCATGATTTTAGGAGCCTATTTTAAACAACCATGTTGACAAGTCTTGGCTCCATAGACGAAGCTATGTTCCAATTTGGTTCTGGTTGTTAAAAGTACCTTGAGTTGATCATGACATCATTTTTTCTTCAGTCATGAAATTCCAGTTTGTGTCCAGATGGTTAGATTTAGCTCTTATGGCTCTGGTGAGACAGATATAATTTCAAATCATTCTCAACTAGAGTTGGGAGGGCGGGGGGAATTGGACCAAAGGACAAAATTTTCATCAAGATTTGTATTATTTTTCCCCATTTATTTACAGCTCTATTCATAACCAGTATTTGAAAGTTCTAGGTATGTGGCAGGTTAGAACACAGTTTTGACCTGCCTCAAGCTATTGAAGGATTATTTTTAGGTGCTTGGAAATTATTACATATGATTCTAATAAGTTACAGGCCTTTCCAGTTGACTTTCTGCTATTGATCACTTCTGTTCACCTATTTCCCACTAGAATTATGTCATCAGCAATTCTGATTTTAGGTTAATAAATTTACATATCCCGAAGAAGTGAATAAGAGTTCATCCTTAAGAAATATGTTTTCTGCTATCCAAAAAACTATATATATAAAATAGAAGTTATTTGAAAGAGATAGGGAATCTATTATATTAAGTTACATTTTGTAATTTATAAAAAGACTCATATTAAGGGCAGTGTAGAGGTCAATCTTCAGTGATTGGACATGACAGTGGGAATCTTTGAGGGACTCTTTGCTTCCTGGTTCCTCAGCTATGTTTTGAATGTATCATATATGAACTGAAAAGTGACAACCAGGAAACATCTATGGGAAAAATGTAAAGATAATTAAAAAATCTGTAAGGGCCTATATTGTTTGATTAAAGAGAGTATAAAATGCACCAACCATTACTAGCACGTTCTTTGTTCAAGAGGCTACATAATATTATTATTAAAGTTGAGATTAGTGAATCACACAAATAGAGATACAAAGACTCTATTCAATACTTAGATACAAATAAGTCTAAAGCAATAATAGAAAAGCAATATAACTATAACCTTATGGAGATCATCACAAGTGAAGAAAGAAAACATTGTAAGTGGAGAACACTATAAGTGGAAAATGATGATCCAGTTTGCACCATCCTGTTTCCTCAATGTACCCAGCAGGGGTTCACTTAACAACCTTTTTATACCTTTTCTCCATATATCCCCTATATATCCATATATCGCTTAGACAAACGGGAATATATTTAATTAAATCTAATCTTCAATTCCAATGTTCATCTTCTAGCTATGTGTGTAGCAGCAGATGACAAAGATTGCTACATCTTAAAACTCCAAATCAAACATTCAGGTTAACTGCTCAAGTCCTCTAGCCTTAAACTTATTGAAAATCTTACTTCAAATCCTTTTATATCTATTTTTTCTCTACTTACATTATAGCTTTAATTTTTTGATTATCACATTCTAAAACATTTTAGTTTTTTCTAACATATAGATTATAGTTTAATTTTAAGTATGAGCCTTCCAAGATCAGGTCTGAGTCAAAGGTCAACAGGCCTAATCCAAAACTCAATGAAAAGATTCCCATGGATTTCACTGGATTCTGTATCAGGGCAATTATAATAGAAATCCTCTTGGAAAAAAATGAAACATGTTGGGAGGGTTTAGGATGACTCACATTATTACAAAGGGGTAGCCATGTTAGTCTATTGTAGAAAGACAACAGAGTCCTGTGGCACTTTTAAATCTGTTAGTCTTTAAAAGTGCCACAGGACTCTGTTGTCTTTCACATTATTACATTTTTTTCCATTATTCCTAGAGTTCACTTTTATCCTGCAATGTTTATATAATTGTTCATAGAACTATGCAAACAATCTCGTTGTTATGTCTGCCTAGTGAGTATGAACTATAATGTTTTCCTTCAAAATCATGGAATAATTTAATAGACATATAACAAGAGGTTTAAATGAAGTGCATTTCCTTCTGTTCAGAGCACATCCCAACTAAGGGACAGCAGAGTGAAGTTCACTTCCAGCATTGGTTTTTGTGAGCAGCATGGGTGCACTTTGAAAGCAGCAAAAGAAAACTATTGAATATAAAGCTAATGAACAATCTGTCCTCTTCACAAAGCATCAAGAAATTGTCCTTTGATGTTTCTTTTTTTTCTATTACAACTGATTTATGTGCCATGAAAATTAACAGATTGTACTGAAGAATAAAGCCTGTCGTGTGTCGGAAGAGCCCCCCCCCCCCAAAAAAAAAAAAAGAAAAAAAGGACAGCAATTCATCTGATGAGGCCCACAAGATTGAAATTTTTGAAATCTTATGGGAGTAATGAGAATGAGCTAAAATAGTATCATTTTCCAGTCCTACCATTGTCCCAAAAGGGATTCATGTTGTGTTGTTTTCTGTTCTTCTTACAATTTGCATCACAAGGAAGAGATATTCTAATCCTTCATGCATTTTATGAAAAATAAGACTCCACAGGACTGCCTGTGGACCATAGCAAAGCTGTATAATTTGATCAGCTAGAATAAGGGCACTGGAACAAATATATACTTGAATATGAATATGCAGGGTACATCTGAAGTAGCAGAACATGCTTCTGAATTCAGATGACCTATTATTTTCTGTAAAATATTTCATACTTTTAAGAAAGGCTTTAATCCTTCTCTTGCCACTGTTATACTAATTAAGCACTTTTACATTATTGTCACTTCTGAATGACAGACAAGAATATTTGCTTTTGGGAATGCTAGTTGCTCATGGCACCTAAAGGATAAGAGAAAGAGTTGTAAAATAAAAGGAAGGTTATCATAAAGTATTTGGTTTTTTATAAAATATAGCAAAGGTAAACATGGGATTGTGAGAATAAGATCTGGGGAAATGGGACATAAAAGAGGAGAATTTGGAGACATAAGGGGAAACATTGATTTGAGAATTATAATCTCGTAAGAGGTATACTTTTCATATGAAATGCTGAAGCAAAACAAAACAGTTTCCTTTGAAGCACACTGCTGAGAATTTGCACTGATTGTGCTCATTATTTATGAACTTCTTAAAAATTAAACACCTCTAAAATTAAGGCACAGTTTTATTTTTCTTTTGCTTCATCATTTTAAAATTAATGTGGTCATTGTTCATTTGTAAATAGTGATGATATTATTTGGGGATAGAAGTTTAATGAAAATTTTGAAAAAAATTACTATTCATTTTTTCTTTGAAAATTGAAATTTTAGCAAAAAAAATTATTCAAATTTGAAAAATGCTGAACAGTTGTACTTGGGATGCAATAAGCAATCTAAAGGTGCTGTCCTATAGGTCTGATCCAGAGTGTAGAGATGCAGCTGCAGAGTTCACCTTTCATCCTGTCTGAGGAGGAAGAGGGAAAGAAGTCCCTTTAGTCTCTACACCATTCAGCTGCTCTGCCAGTCACCCTGCTGACCACTTGTTGCTCCACAGGCCACTCTACCATCCATTCTGACAGATGTTCTGATACATACCATCACCATCTACTACTCCACTATGACCTTTGCAGGATCTCAGCTCTCATTGGCTATGTCTACACTTGCACTTTTAAGTCGACTTTAACTAAGTTAAAGCTTAAGTCGACTTAATTTACCAGTGTAGACGCAGCCATTGATTTCAGTTTTTAGTGGGTGAACTTCCGTGCTGAAGATGGTCAGGAGTGTTGCCCCATAGTAAATGATTTCTGTTACAGTGAGCACTTAACAAAATAAAAGACTCCAAATGGAACCTTAACTAACTCTTTTATTAACAGTTGGAGCGGGAGGTTAAACCATGCCTGGAACTCTTAAGCTGAACCCACACTTCCAGGCAGGAATACCTGTCTCCAACCCCTATCCATTTGGGCAAAACAGTCTCAACATGCTGAGCACCTAAGCAGGGTGGGTATGCTCATAAAAGTGCTAGCTCAGCAGGCAAGAGTCCATTCTGTTTACATATATATTTGTAAACTAAGGATAAAAAAATAGACAACATGTGGATATAAACAGATGGATGAGCATAAGGAAATCATCTTATCCACATTTTGTTTCTTATGAGCCTGTCTATATTCTTATCTTATACCTCTTTATCTAAACCATCTTATCCACATTTTGTTTCTTATGAGCCCGTCTATATTCTTGTCTTATACCAATTTATCTCAAAGATGTTCAACAGAATAGTGAACAAAAATAAAATGTACTAAAACATCAGTTTCTTTAATGTTTCTCTTAGAAAATATCTGTAAGTTAATCACAGAGATGAAAGTATATTTTTGCAAAAGTAATAGCATCCCTACTATAGCATTTCCTGTTATATTAAGAAGTGTATTATTGATTTAGCTGTCTAGCTGTTTTAGAGACAATATTAAAGTATTGGAAAGTACCATTTTATCCATAATTAATTAATAAATGGCATATTATACATTATTTTAAACAGACATTCAAAACTTTCATCAGGCAACAACCTGTTGAAACTACCAATTTCCTGCAGGATTATTGATTTCATATACTACATCAAAAGTTATATTCTAAAACTTAATCACTAATGGTGCATCTACACTTACAATCAAGTCGACTTAAGCTTGCTTATGTCGACTTAATTTAATCTGCGTCCACACTAAATTTTCCTTAAATCGGCTTAAGCAGCTGCTTAAGTCGACCTAAGGAAAATTAAAGTCGACTTTACTAAACCTAGTTTTAAGTTGACTTTTCTGGCTAAGTCGACTTTATAAAGTCGACTTAGCCAGTGTGGACGCAGGGTAGCCTTAAGTCAACTTTAAGTCGACTTAGGGGGCTTCAGGGCTTCCCCACTGCCCTCCCTGCCAGGGTGGCTGGCACAGCCACAGCCTGGCATGCCCCCCCACAGGGCAGGACAGAGCCCTGCCCACCCTGCTCCTATGCCCTGCCAGGGTCCCTGACCCCCTCAGCCCCCATTGTACCAAGGTACAATGGAGCAAATGCTGAGCCCCCTGGCACTTGGCAAGAGGTGCCCCCCTGCCACCGTGGACCTGTCCCAGGTCCACCTAGCCCTTACAAGTCGACCTAGGCATCCAGTGTGGATGCTCTAGGTTGATTTGGCAGGGTCCCCTCTAAGTCAACTTAATTTTTGAGTGGGGACATGCTAAGTCGACTTAACAAAATCGACTTAAGGTCGACTTTGTTAAGTCGATTTAGCTAAGTCGACTTAAATTAACAAGTGTAGACAGCCTAAGACAGCAAAGTGTTAAGTGCCTAAGAAATAAAAGCTAGACAAATGATACAATGCACAATGTAAAAACAGAAAAACAATGGATGGTCAAATTTAATAGCATAGATCAAGTTATGCTCTGAGGTGCAATTCCCTTTGAAATAAAGGCTTTATTTACAGTAGAACATCAAAAATATGAACTGACCAGCCAACTGAACACCATATGAAACTGGAAGTAATATATTAGTCAGCAGCAGAGAGGATAAAAAAAGAGAGCAAATACTGTACTGGGCTTGTATTGCATCTTAATAGATGGCATGCAAAGGAGAAACAGCCTGTCATCTGTGCTGTTTCCTGTATTCCAAGGACGCTGTTTCACCCTTCTCATCAACAGGGGGAAGCTGTTTTCCCCTCCACCACCCCATCAGGAGGGGGACTAGCTTGCAAATTCAGTTCAAGCCTAGAGAAAAAGCTGCCTCAGCAAGCTGCTAACTAGGGCTATGTCTACATTAGAAAAAATTAGGTTGACTTTGTTAAGTTGACTTAATACGGTCGGCTTTAAGTTGACTTAAAGTCTACCTTATTAAGTCGACTTAAGAAAGTGGACAAAGTCGACTTAAAGTTAAGTCGACTTTGCCCACTCTGTTAAATCGACCTAACCGCCCTTAAGTCGACTTAATAAATTCAACTTAAGGATTGCTTCCCATCCACTCCGTCCTTAAGTTGACTTAAGGAGTCAACATAAGGCTTAAGTCGAGCTAATGGGTGGTTCTTATTGGGTCAACTTAAGCTTTCATTAAGTCGACTTAAGGAATTTCTAAAGCTGACTTAATGAAAGTCAGGTGTAGACATGGAGTAATTTAGGTCAACTTAAGAGTCCTTAAGTCGACCTAAATTGCTAGTATAGACATACCCTAGGATGGGAACTGCTGCTGTTGCAACTGAAGACTGGCCTGGAGCTGGAGTGGGAACCATAGTCCAAGCTGCTCTCTGCACACTGTGCTCTGGAGGAGTTTTAAATGGCCAGAGCCTGTGTACCGATGTAGCCCAAGCTTTGCCCATGGGACCTGCCAGTACCTCTGGGAGTGCAAGGGCAGAGGAGGAAGATTGCTAAAGTCAGGCTGGCGTGAATCCCCTACCACATGCTGTCTCTGAAATTCAATGAGCACTGCACAGAGTAGGGTAAGACCTGGGGAGAGGCAGCTGAGGGCTGGGGCTTGCAGTACCAAGAAAGCAGAGTAGCACACCTCCAGTTCAGCAGAAATTGGTAAGGTGGAATACAAAAGAAATAACACAAGCATGTAAGGGAAAAAAAAAAAAACAGAGAGGCAAAGAACAAAATGAGCTACACCTAGCAAGGGACATAAACAACAATAAGTTTCTTATAATACATTGGGAGCAACACAAAGATGAAAGAAAGTGTTGGTCGACTACTTAGCAGGAAAGGATACTGAATAACTGCTGAGACTAAGAAAGCTAATGTATTTAATGTCTATTTTGCTTCAGTCTTCTCTGAAAAGATTAGTGAAGAAGCAGCAAGCAACCGGTATCGGGATTCAGCAAGACACTTTATTTCAAACGGCCATATGGAGAGCCCATTGACAGAGAAAAACCCCATCAGGTTAAGTGCTCTGCCTGTAGGCATATTTCAGAGATTTTTATACAGAAAATTGGGATTAGGTTATGAAAGTGGGTACAATTAAAATTTCTTTAACCTAATTGGTCAACAGTTACATTCTTAATTATAATAGAACAGAGACATGTTTACAGGACATGTAGTTAAATCACAAGGGTATAACAATAGTCAGGGTCTTTTTGGCTACAAAAACAAAAGTTCTTGTTACTTACTTAAGATAACAATAAGGTTAGTATGATCTTACATTAGTTAGTGGAAATGTACAGAAATCAGCAAAAAGAGCACAGCCACTTATCCGTGAAACATTACCTTGTTATCTTTAGATTTGGCAACTCATCAGCAACTCCAGCAATTTTTTTTCCTTTATAATTGTGCTGCTGTTTAAAATGGGTTTGAGGCCTACAGCTGCTTGAATAAGTTTGAGGCCTACAGAGGTCTGAACCTGATTCCACATTAGTGGTGACCAAATAGGAAGGGAGGGAGGCGGGCAGCCACAGCCCAGTTCCCAGCTACATATCGGGACCAGGTGGGAGGTGGGCCACTTTAAAAAGCCCTGCTTTTGGCCCACAGGCAAGGGTTGGGAACCCCTGGACTAGGTGTTAGTATGACTATAAGGGATCTTGGATTACAGTGAACCACAAATTGATACACTGTGATTAACACACTGTGATACAGCTGTGAAAAAAGGTGAACATCATTCTATATTAACAGAATGTCATATGTCATAGACAATGGAGGTAATTTTCCCACTTTAGTCGGAATTGATGAGGCCTCAGCTGCAGTACTGTGCCCAGTTTGTGGCTCCCCAGTTTGGGAAAGATGTGAAGAAATATAAGAGAGTTCAGTGGAGAGCAAGAAAAATGACTAAAGGTTTAGAAAACCTGACCAGTGATGAAAGGTTAAAAAAAAATGGGCAATTTGAGAAAAATTGTCATTAGAAAATAAAACCGATAACAGTATTCAAATATGTTGAGGCTGTTAAGAAAAGATGATGATCAGTTGTTCTCCATGTCCATTGAAGATAGGACAAGAAGTAATGGGATTAATCTGCAGTAAGGGAGATTTAGGTTACATAATAGGAAAATCTTTCTAATTATAAGCTATTTGAATAGGCTTCTAGTGCAGGTCATGCTATCATCATCGTCCTCATCATCATCATCATCAGAGATTTTTAAAAACAGGTTGGAAAAACTTGGTCCAATCAGGACACTGGAGGATCAATGCAGACTTTATGACTTTTCAAGGTCCATTCTACCTCTACAATTCTATTATTCTACTATTCTATCTGATATGCGTTGAATTGTAAATAAGTTGAAGTATTCACTTTATAGCCAACTAGTTGAATCATCTTCAGCCATAAGTGATTTTTTAATATAAGCCTTGATCCAATTGATATGGACCTTAAGTTGGACCTTAAGGCCACATTCTTTCTTATGGGGAGAGGCAACTGTGAAAGTTGTAACCCACAGAGCTACCTATATTCTTCCATCAAAAGAGTGAGGTTTGCACTTCACCAAGAAACAGTGTCCCCACTTGTCCCTTGGACACAAAAATCTAATACAACCAACTACATTTCTTTCCCACTTCTAAGGACAAGACACAATCACCCAGATATGCAAATCAAGCAATGTTTAATCTTAGCAAGATACCATCTGTGAATCCAGCCAACATTCTATTTCCTTTAAAACAGTAAGAGGACATTTAACAAGGTATGAGCCTTGGTGCACATGCACACATACCAGTATGACACTTATGGCCCTTGGAGCCTTCTAAGAATTGTAATTCACACGAGCTGCCAAACTTGCCACCCCCGACGATGCCGAGGGGCTTTGTAATGTCCCCCAGGGCGACTAGCCTGAGGAGGCCAATGATGGGAGCCCAGAGCAGGTACCGCTAGTTTTGGGGGCATGAAGTGGCCCAGGGGACTTGGAGTCCAGTCCAGAGTCAGTCAGGCCAGGGACCAAGCCAGTGTGTTGTGGTGGGGACCCCGCCGGCTCCATGGTGGACCCCTCTGCTACGGATAGGAACCTGGGCTGGGACGCAGTGGAGATGGATAGGCCTGCATCCCCCTGCCTCCCCCCTTCTGGATCCCCTCCAGAAGCACCTACCTACTCTTAATCCTCCTCCCCGTCCTGGTGACCTAGGAAAAGTTTTTGCTTGCCTGCCCTGCCCGAGGGGCCAGAGACAGTTTTGGCTGCCTGCCCTGCCTGAGGGGCCAGAGAAAGAGAGAGAGGAGGAGAGAGAGAGAGGAGTCCTTGGGAGGACTGAGATGCCTGCCTTACAGGGCTAAAGCAAAACTTTGAGCAGTTATTTAGTGTTTGTAAAATGAACTGGGCCTTGAGGGAAGTGACTTGTCTTTGGAATTTTCTTTTTCTTTCCTCAGGTGATTAATCTATTCTCCATTTTATAATCAATTAAACAGTATAATTGCAAATCTTGAACAATTTGCGTAGATAGTCTCCTAAATAATGATGGAAAATCATGATGTTTAACAAAACAAGGGCCTCTTGATTTCCCAAATGTGATTGTCTCATTTAATTCATACTGATCTAAAACATATCTAAACTCCATCATATCATAAATCTAACATTATGCAGAATTTTCTTCAGAAAAATATTGGTGATTCTATAGTTTGAATTTGCTTTCTTGATGTGAAACTCAGAATAATTCAAAACCTTACATCCTTTAAACAAAAAACAAAAACAGAAAAAAAAAATCTTAAGACACAATATACCCTGATAACTTTAGGCAGATTTTTCTAAATTCCTCTGTTTTTGTTTTTCCTTTGTGTATTTGGGGGAAGGATCTCTGCTTGTCACCTGTCAGAAATTATTCTTTGAACTTATTCCAGGAAGCTGGAATATATTTAACTACCAGAGACAGAGTCCATGATCTTCTTTTCATATCTTAGTGAAGAAAAACAACAGCTGTGCTTGGATGACTGGTATTTACCAGTGCTGAGCAAGAAATCCTTGGTTTTAGACCACAGTAAATCTACATGCAAGCTAGTAAACAATAATCTTAACATTGCCTCAAGGCAAATTCTTTAAGATCGTTTCATATTCTGCTTAATTTCCACTTCCTACCCTTGTTATCATTGCTTCTATTGCGCTAATTATGGAATTGGCCTAAAGCATTTTGTTTAAAATACATGACACACTGACATATCACAAAAAATAAAATACAATTAAATTAAATTAAAAAAAATCTTTATTTTGTGAGATTTTTGAAAGAAGAAAACATATATAGCCTTGGCAAAGTGTTTTACCCCTCCACTTCCTGCAAAGTCCTCCTTCGATAACTGGCAAGAAATTTACTAGAAATATTATTTGTGAAGCAATAACAAAATCAGCCCACATTTTTATTTTGTTTAAAGCACAGGATTCTAATGATGCAAGTAGCAAACTGGTTGTTGTAAATAAAGTCATGCTAAAAATAATCAAATATAGACTGAAATAAGCCTAGATTTAGATACTTTTAAGCATGGAACTAGCCAATACAGGTCAATTAAATGTCTTTATTATTATTATTATTATTATTATTATTATTATTATTATTTTCTGTAGAGGTTCCACCACAGGCAATTTTTTCCCTAGTAGTTTCAAACCCTTAAAAATTGATGAGGCATGCACCCTTTGGAGGTTTTGATAATTTTGTTTACTATACAAACAATAAATAACAATAATTAGAGACCCAGAGGGTAAAAGTCTGAGTGATAGGAAAGAGGATGCTTTTTTCTATGGTACGTCTACATTGCCATGTAAGCCCATGGTTAGTGGAACTCAAGTCTGTTGAGTCTGTGCTAGAGAACCAAAAGCTTGAGCACCTACACTGATTGTTTCTAGGTTAAGAATTTTCTGTCTTGGGTTTCTAGTAGGCATACCACAAAGACAGGAAGACCAACAATAGGTCTGGTGCTGAACTTCAGACCTGCCACTTTTACGACCATGCCATACTTGGTGAAGACCCCACCAGCACCCCACAGAACAATGTGGATATCTCCAGGGAGCCTGAGAAACAGATCACTGCCAAGAACAGTAAGAGGAGGAAGATGGAGGACATAAGACCGGGAGGTCTATCTAAGACTCCATAGCAGTATAATCGATTCTGGGAGCTAAGCATGCATGAGCCCAGTGCAGGGTAATGAACCATGGGTAAGTGCCTGAATGCATTTCCAATTACAATGTTTGAATGTATGGATGGCGCCCAATTGCAAATCAGCTGAAGACAGATATTGAATTTTCATTATTTTTCTCATTCTAGAACAGGTAGCTGTATAACAAAAAAAGGTAAATTTGTTATCTATTTGTTATCGGGGGGGGGGGCGGAGTGCAGTGCACTTTATTTATTTACACAAGTATATCCACTGAATCCTCTTGAAAGATCTCCTTGGAATTTTCATGAAGGTAATCTGCAATTCTTTTCTGATGGTTTCTTCTGATGGCAGCCTTATTTCTTCCTCTGTGTTAGGACACTTTCTCATGCTAGCCCCCAATGAATATGGCAGGCATCATTGCAGTAAACTGGCTAGTGGCCCAGGCAGCTTCAGAATGCCAACAGCAACTACGGTTTCTGTATCTTTGTTAGCCTCAGGAATGAGGTATCACCTAAAATCAACACTGCCTATAGAAAAATCATATCAGAGATCAGTTGGCACTGTCCTTCCTTCATACTCATGCAAACAGGGGATGAAATTTTACTATCTCATGCAACTGAATGACTCATTCTATCCCACTGCTCTCTGAAGCCATGCCCCTGATGGGACATACTCACCATTGCTAGAGAGTAGTACTGTGTTCAGATGTTCAAAAGCTGAAGTGTCAAAAAACATGTCATTAAAATGTCAGGGGAAAAAGGTAAGAGAGCTCTGAAACTTAACTTTTGCTTTTTATTGTGACTATACATACAATGTTGCCTCTGTGTGCTTTAGCTGTAGCTACTGGCATTGTTAATAGATGGGTCCTCCTGCTGCATCTGTGGAATACCTGCCCACGATAATGCGGAGAAAGAAGAAAACACTGGAGGATATGTTCAGCAAGATCCTGCAAGCTAGTGCTGCATCATGACAAGAGGGCCTGGAGGGTGAATACAGCAGACAGTGTGGAAAAGGAAAGGAGGAAGGTTCAAGAATCCATCAGGAAAAGGAAAGGGAGTTGCATCAGGACATAAGGTGGCGTCTCTGGCAGCAAACACAGATGCTTCAGACTCTTGTTGACCTACTGCTTACCAAAGCCTGAGCTTGCCTTTTTTTGCAATCAGTAGAGAATTCCACATGGTATCAGGGGACACATCCCCACTCCTATCACTCCATGGTGGTGGAGGCTAAGGAAAAATCACAGCTTCACATAAATTGACTTATGAGAGCCATTGTTGCTGTATGTATGTAATCTTTATTACTTCACATCATATTGTGCGGAATGCCTTGCACTATTGAAAGCACCCTCTAATTATTGATACACGGCAAAAGAACTCAGAGGATCAGTAACAAACTCAGCATACTAATTGTAAATTGACAGCAAATATTGCAAAATAAATTAGTGTAGTAACAGACAGTGTTATAGCATAAACGTACACCGAGCATCCGCACAGTTCCTAACAACTCCGAAACTTCAGGATCAGGTAAAGCACAGTTCACCCCACCTCATTATTGTGGATGACTGTGGAATTGCTCTTTAAAGACATCCCTCAGTCACATACTTCCACACTGAGCTCTTCCAGTAGTCCTTGTATGTGACTGTTCAAGTTCAGGAGATTGCTGCTCTACCATCCACTCCACTCACAACTTCCCTTCACACTCTTGCCTCACAGATATTATGCAGGACATAGCAGACATCTTTAACTAATGGTGATAAATTCCAGAGGGGTTGCAGTGTTAGTCTGTATATAGCAAAAACAGCAAAATTACATGCATCTGACAAAGTGAATTGCATCCCATGAAAGCTTATGCCTGAAGAAATGTGTTAGACTTTAAGGTGCCACACGACTTTTGTTGCTTTAACAAATGAGGTATTTTTCTAATTGAGGCAAGTTTTGTGAGTAAACAGTGCCAGCTTCCTTTCAATGTACCAAAAGCACATATAACTATCATCCCTGTACCTGCTGAGCTGTAGCTGAAGTAGTTGGACCTTTCTTTGGTTCTGTTGAAATGGTGGGTGTATGGATTCATGAGACAGGAGATAAAAGGGTAGACTGGGTCCCCCAGGATGACTACTGACATTTCAGTACTCCTAATGGCAATCTGCCATTTGGGAAAGAATGTCTCTCCTTGCAACTTTCTGAACAGACTAGTTTCTTAAAGACACAAATGTCATGCACTTTTCCTGGCTGATCAACACTGTTGTTAGTAAAGTGTCCCTGGTGATCCACTAATTCTTGTATAGCCATAGAAAAGTAGCTCTTTCTGTTAATGTATTCTGGGGCAAGGTGGGGTGGTCCCAAAAAAGTATACGGCCCTGCAAATTTGAATCACAATGCCCCCTACCCCTGTTTTTACAACTCCAAAATGATTTTCCAATTTGATATTGCAAGTTTCCACAGTATGATTGACACTTCCTTCTCCACTTCAGTACAGCTCTGATTCTGGTGTCCCTGTCATGGAGGGCTGGGATGAAGTTGACCTACAGATTCAAGAATGTGGCTTTTCACCTCTGAAATTTCTGCAGCCACTGCTCATCATCCAAAGCCTAAATTATAGTACAATGCCACCAATCTTCTCTAGCCCAGAAGAGGCATTCCACCATCTGCAATTTCTCCTTGAATGCTAGAATCATTGAATTGTAGGCCTGGAAGAGACCTTGAGAGGTCACATCATCCAGTCCCCTGTAATAAAGGCAGGATTATGTAATAAATTGAGCATTCCTGATAAGTGTTTGTCTAAGCTGTTCTTAAAAACTGACAACGATGGAGATTCCACAATCTCCCTGCACAATTTGTTCCAGCACTTAACCATCTTGAAAATTAGCAAGTTTTTCCCACGTCCACTCTAACCTTTCTGCAATTTAAACCCAATACTTCTTCTCCTATCCTCAGAGGTTAAGAAGCACAATTTTTCATCCTATTCTTTGTAACAACCTTTATAATGTAAATGAAAACTGTTTTCATGTCCCACCTCATATTCCTCTTCTCCAGACTAACCAACTCCCTTTTTTCAATCTTCTGTCATACATCATGTTTTCTAGGTCTTTAATCATTTTGTTGATCTCCTCTGGACTTTCTATCATTTTTCCATATCCTTCCTGAAATGTGTCACCAAGAATTGGACACAATATTCCATTTGAGGCCTTAGCAGCAGCAAGTGAAAGAATTCAGAGACTTTAGGGCCAGAAGGGACCATTATGATCATCTAGTCTAATTTCCTGCACAATGCAGGCCAGAGAAGGCCTCCCACCCCTCCTGTCATAGACCTCAAACCTATGATTGTGTTATTGAAGTACTTAAATCATGGTTTAAAGATTTCAAGCTACAGTGAATCTATCAGTAAGTGACCCATGCCCGATGCTGCAGAGGAAGGTGAAAAACAGGATGGGAAAATTTCTTCCTGACCCTAAATATAAACCCTGAGCATGTGGGCAAGACTTATCATCCAGACACCCAAATAAGTATTCTCTGTAACTCTGAGCTTACCCATAGAACATCCCAACAAAGGTCATTGTACATATTTAGCACTAATAGTAAAAACTCAGTTAATTGCCAAATTACGTTGTCCCATCATATCATCCCCTCCATAAACCTATCAAGCTCACACTTGAAACCAACTAGATTTCTTGTCCCCACTGCTCCCCTCGGAAAGTCTGTTCTAGAACTTTTCTCCTTTCATGGTTAAAACCTTCCTCTAATTTCAAATATAAACATCCTGATGACCAGTTTGTAACCATTTGTTCTTGTGTTCTTAGTGATGAACCTAAACATGCAAACCAAAATTGCACACAGTATTCCAGACGAGGTCACATCAATGCCTTGTACAACAGTATTAACTCTTCCCTATCTCTAATGGAAATACCCAGTGATGCACCCAAGGACCACATTAGCTGTTCTCCTAGCTACATCACATTGACGGGTCATAGTCATCCTGTGATCAATCAATATGCCCAAGTCTTTCTCCTCCTCTTTCACTTCCAACTGATATATCCCCAGCTTATAGGACAAAATCATGACCTTGCACTTCCCACTATTAAAATTTATCCTATTTCTATTATCCCAGTTTGCAAGGTCATTTAGATGTTCTTGCATGATATTCTGGGCCTTCTTTATATTGTCAATACCTCACAACTTTGTGTCATCAATAAACTTTATTAGCACACTCACATTTTTGTGTCAAAATCAGTAATAAAAAGTTTGAGTAAGATTGGTCCCAAGATTCATCCCTGAGGAACCTCACTAATAATCTCCCTCCAGCCTGACAGTTCACCTTTCAGAATGACCGATTGTTGTCTCCCATTTAACCATGTCCTTTTCCACCTTTCAAATTTCATATTAATTCCCATCTTTTCCAATTTAACTAATTATTCACCATGTGTCACTATATCAAACGCCTTACTGAAATCAAGGTAAATTAGATCTGTTGTATTCCCTTTGTCTAACAAACCTGTTGTGGTGTCAGAGAAGACCAGGCTGGTCTGGCATGATCTACCTTTTGTAAAATTATGCTGTTTTTTGTCCCAATTACTGTTAACCTCAACGTCTTTAACTACTTTCTTTTTATTTTTTTTCCTAAGAGCATGCATACTGATGAGATCAAGCTAACAGTCCTGTAGTTACCTGGATCATTTTTTTCCCCTTTCTTAAAAACATGAACTATTTTAACAATTCTCCAGTCATACAGTTCAACCCCTGAGTTCACAGATTCATTAAAAATCCTTGTTATTGGACTTGCAATTTCATGTGCCATTTCTTTGACTATTTTTGGGTGGAGACTATTTGGGTGCCCTGATTTAGTCCTATTTTTTAGTTTGGTTTCTATCTCAGAGGTGGTAATTTCTAACTCCATATCTTCATTGCCATTATCTACTCAGCCATTATTCCTAAACTCTTCATTAGCCTCAGTGAAAACTGAGGCAAAATATTTGTGTAGCTATTGGGCCATGCCTAAATTACCTTTAATCTCCACCCCATCATCAGTGTTTAGCAGTCCCACTTCTTTGTTTGTTTTCTTCATTTTTATATGGATATAGAAACATTTACTATTGGTTTTAATTCCTTTTGCAGGATCTAATTCCACTTGGCTTTTGGCATATCTCACTATATCCCCACACATTCTGACATCCAGCAGGTAGCTGTCCTTGCTGATCACTTTCATTTTTGATGCCTTATAGGCTTTCTACTTTCTCTTAATCACTGTCTGAGATGCTTTCTCATCCAACTTGGTCTACATCTTGTGTCTTGCTTACTGCACTCCTGCTAATACATCCCAGAATAATGTTTGCTTTTTTGTTTCTTTGTTTGCAACAGTGCTACACTATTGATTTATATTTAGCTTGTGTTGCACTGTAACTCCCAGATCTCTTTCCACAGTTCTCCTTCCAAGACAGTCATTTCCCAGTTTGTATATGTACCATTGATTGTTACTTCCTCAGTGGGTTATTTTTTAATTTGTCCTTATTGCATTTAGAATCATAGAATCATAGAATAATAGGGTTGGAAGGGACCTCATGAGGTCATCTAGTCCAACCCCCTGCTAAAAAGCAGGACCACTCCCCCTAAATTACCCCAGCCAGGGTTTTGTCTAACCGAGCCTTAAAAATCTCCAAAGATGGAGATTCTACCACCTCCCTAGATAGCCCATTCCAATGCTTCACCACCCTCCTAGTGAGAAAGTTTTTCCTAATATCCAACCTTGACCGCCCCAGCTGTAATTTGAAACCATTGCTCCTTGTTCTGTCCTCTGTTACCCTCGAGAACAGCCTAGCTCCCTCCTCTTTGGAGCAACCCTTCAAGTAGTTAAAGGTTGCTATCAAATCTCCCCTCAGTCTTCTCTTCTGAAGACTAAATAAGCCTAGTTCCTTCAGTCTCTCCTCATAAGTCATGTGCCCCAGCCCCCTAATCATTTTTGTTGCCCTCCACTGGACTCTTTCTAATTTGTCCACATCCTTTCTGTAGTGAGGAGCCCAAAACTGGACACAGTATTCCAGATGCAGCCTGACCAGTGTTGAATAGAGGGGAATTATCATATCCCTCGATCTGCTGGCAATACTCCTACTGATGCAGCCTAATATGCCATTGGCCTTTTTGGCAACAAGGGCACACTGTTGGCTCATATTCATCTTCCCATCCACCATAACTCCCAGGTCCTTTTCTACAGCGCTGCTACTTAGCTGATTGGTCCCCAGCCTGTAGCAGTGCATGGGATTTTTCCATCCTAAGTGCAGGACTTTGCACTTGTCTTTGTTGAACCTCATGAGGTTTCTTTCAGTCCAGTGTTCCAATTTGTCCAAGTCTCCCTGGATCCTGTCCCTGCCCTCCAGATTATCTACCATTCCCCCCAACTTGGTGTCATCCACAAATTTACTAAGCACGCAGTCTATTCCACCATCAAGATCATTAATGAAGATGTTGAATAGAACCGGCCCCAGGACCGACCCCTGGGGCACTCCACTCGTTACCGGTTGCCAACCAGACATCGAGCCATTGATTCCTACCCACTGAGCCCGTTGATCTAACCAGTTTTCGATCCACCTTACGGTCCACTCGTCCAACCCATACTTCCTTAACTTGCCGACGAGAATGCTGTGGGAAACCGTAACAAAAGCCTTGCTAAAGTCAAGGTATACCACGTCAATGGCTCTTCCCGCATCCACAAACCCAGTCATCTCATCATAGAAGGAAATCAGGTTGGTCAGGCACGATTTGCCCTTGGTGAATCCATGTTGACTGTTCCTGATCACTCTATTTTCTTCCAAGTGTTTCAGGATGGATTCCTTGAGGACCTGCTCCATGATTTTCCCAGGGATTGAGGTGAGGCTGACCGGTCTGTAGTTCCCCGGATCCTCCTTTTTCCCTTTCTTAAAGATAGGTACTATATTTGCCTTTTTCCAATCCTCTGGGACCACCCCCGTTCGCCACGAGTTCTCAAAGATAATGGCCAGCGGCTCTGCAATCACTTCCCCCAACTCCCTCAGCACCCTCGGATGCAGTTCATCCGGCCCCATGGACTTGTGCACATCCAATTTCATTAAGTGTTCCCTAACCTGACTTTCCATCACTGAGGGCCACTCTTCTCTCCATTCCGCATTACCCCGTGTAGTAGCCTGGGAGCTGGCCCGCCCTGTGAAGACTGAAGTAAAAAAAGCATTGAGTATTTCAGCCTTTTCCGCATCATCCTCCACGAGAATGCCTGACCGATTCAGTAAGGGACCTACACCACCTCTGATCCTTTTCTTGTTGCTGATATACTTATAAACCCCTTTCTGTTATCCTTCACATCTCTTGCTAGCTGCAACTCCAATTGTCCTTTGGCCTTTCTGATTTGATCCCTGCAGTCCCAAGCAATATCTTTATACTCCTCCCTTGTCATCTGTCCAAGCTTCCACTTCTTGTAAGCTTCCCTTTTATGTTTCAGCTCCCTGCAGAGTTCCCTGCTAAGCCACGCTGGTCGCCGTCCACATTTGCTGTTCTTTCTGCACATCGGAATGTTATCTTCCTGTGCCTTTAACAGGGTTTCTTTAAAATACAGCCAGCTGTCTTGGACACCTTTCCCCTTCAGATCGGCCTCCCATGGGACCCTGCCCATCAGCTCCCTAAGGGAGCCAAAATCTGCTTTTCTGAAGTCCAGGGTGTGTGTTCTGCTTCTTTCCTTCCTTCCATTGATCAGGATCCTGAACTCTACCATCTCATGGTCGCTGCTGCCCAGGTTGCCATTTACTTCTACTTCCCCGATCAATTCTTCTCTGTTTGTGAGCAATAGGTCTAGAGGTGCAAGGCCCCTAGTTGGTTCCTCCAGCATTTGTACTAGGAAGTTGTCCTCAATATTCTCCAAAAACTTCATCACTTCATCCTATTAACTTCATCTTATTTCTCCAGTTTATCCAAATCATTTTTAATTTTAATCCTATCTTCCAAAACACTTGCAAATACTCCCCGCTTGGTATCATCCACAAACTGTGAAAGTGTATTCTCTTTGTCATTATATGATCCACTGATGAAAATATTGAACAGATTCGGACCCTGGATTTACCTCAGTGGGCTCCCACTCAATGGCTATGTCTACACTTGTTAATTTAGGTCAACTTAGGTAAGTCGATTTAACAAAGTGGACTTTAAGTCGACTTTGTTAAGTCGACTTAGCATGTCCACACTTACATTTTAAGTCAACTTAGGGGGGGGCTACAAAGTCGACCTAGAGCGTTCACACTGGACTTAAGCAGAAAGTCGACTTAAAATGAGGTGTAGTAAAGTTGACTTAAATTTTCCTTAAGTCGACTTAAACAGCTGCTTAAGTCGACTTAAGGAAAGTGTAATGTAGACACAGAGTAAATTAAGTCAACTTAAGCAAGCTCAAGTCAACTTAATTTACAAGTGTAGATGTACCCAGTATGCCCTTCCAGCTTGACTGTGAACCTCTGATAACTACTCTCCGGGACTGATTTTCCAACCAGTTGTGTACCCAACTTATAGTAGCTCCATCTAGGTTGTACGTCTCTGGTTTTGTATATGAAGGTCATGAAAGACAGTAACAAAAGCCTCAACAAGGTCAAGGTACACATCATCTACCACTTCCCCCCAACTACAAGAGTTGTTACCCTATCAAAGAAAGATAGTAGGTTGGTTTTATATGATTTTATTTCTTGACAAATGCATGCTGATACTTATCACTTTATTTTCTTCTAAGTGTTTGCAAATTGATTGCTTGATTATTTGCTCCATTATCTTTCCAGATATTGAAGTTAAGATGGCTGGTCTGTAATTCACTGGCTTGTCTTTATTCCTCTTTTTATAGATTGGCAATATATTTGCCCTTTTCAAGTCCTTTGAAATCTCCCTATCGTACATGAGTCTTTAAAGATAATCGCTAATGATTCAGGTATTTTCTCAGTCAGTTCCTTGGGTATGTCTACACTAGCAATTTAGGTCGACTTAAGGATACTTGAGTCAACTTAAATTACTCCATGTCCACATCGGGCTTTCATTAAGTTGACTTGAGGGTGTCTTTAAGTCAACTTAATAACTACTGGTGGTTAGGTCAACTTAAGGTCTAAGTCGATCTTATTGAGCCAACCTAAAACCGGTGTGTATGCCATAAGTTGACTTAATTCCTTAAGTTGACTTAGGGCTGCGGGAAGGGAGATGTGGCTCGGGGAGCCTCAGCTCAGGGACAAGGGAGCCCCTGGGGCTCCCCTGGACAAGGGAGCCTGGCGGTTTCCCTGGAAAAGGGAGCCGCCCAGCTCCCTGGCTGAATGGAGTCCCCAGGACTCTCCTGGACAAGGGAGCTGTTGGGGCTCTGTGGATAGGGGAGCCCCGGGGAAGAGAGCTTCCAGCATTCCCCAGACAGGGGAACCTCAGGGCTCCCCTGTCCAGGGAGCACCGGCATCTCTCTTCTCCGGCACTCCCCGGACAGGGGAGCCCCAGAGGTTCCCCTATCTGGGGAGTGCCAGTGGCTCTCTTCCCTGGGTTTCCTGGACAGCGAAGCCCCAGAGGCCACTTCTCTGGGGCTCCCCTCTCTGGGGAACCCAGGCAGATGGCTTCTTTGGGGCTCCCCTGTTCAGGAAGCCTGGGAGGCTTCCTTCCCTGGGCTCTGAGTCTACCTAACGACTTCCTGTGTGGACACAAGCAGTTAACTTAGAGCGTCTAGTATAGACACTCTAAGTCGACTTAACAAGGTTGACTTAAGTCTGATTTATAGACATCTAACCTGTCTAAGTAATTTTAACTGGTGTTCACTAATGATATGTGTTCAGTTGCTACTGACATTTTTAGTGAATACTGGGTGAAAAAAAAGTCATTTAGTGCTTCTGCTTTTTCTACATTTTCTATTATTATTTCCTTCCTCATTGAATAATGGACCCATCCTTTCCTTCGTCTTTCTACAGCTTCTAATCTATTTGTAGAATATTTTCTTGTTACCCTTTATATCTCTAGATAGTTTAAGCACTACCTTCTAATTTTATTTTTAAAAATGTTAATGAATTACTAGAATTTATTAGAGAATCTCGGCCCTGCTGTATTAATTTCCTAATTTTGAAAAGCACAGCATCAAGTCCTGTGCTTTTGGTGATTTTATAATTTTTTTTTTAAGCCACCTCTTCCTGCTGGTTAGGTTGTATACAGGAGACTGCGACATCATTCTTGGTTTTTTTACCCTTTATCTTTACACAGAGACTTTCTCTTATCTCCATTTCAATG
This sequence comes from Pelusios castaneus, assembly GCA_007922175.1. Classification (NCBI taxonomy): domain Eukaryota; kingdom Metazoa; phylum Chordata; order Testudines; family Pelomedusidae; genus Pelusios; species Pelusios castaneus. Next base: position 2,843,556 of record ML686006.1, on the reverse strand, counting down.
TCAGTCCAAGTATATACATATTTGCTATACAAAGCAATACCTCCTCTTTTTTCCCCCACTGTAGCAAGAGATTTTGTTCTCAAACTGCTTAAAATTGCCAAAGAGAATATTACGGAAGGAATTGGTAGAAAAGCTTCAAAAGGGATTTAAATCCCTGAAAGGCAATAGTGAATTCATTAAGTGGGCATAAGATGGTGACAGTACTAAAACATCTTGGCTATGTCTACACTTACAAATGTTAGTTCGAATTAGTTAATTAGAACTAACTAATTCGAATTAGGTTGAGTTAGTTTGAATTAAGTTAATTTGAACTAGCATGGCCACACTGGAATTCTAATTCGAACTAGCATGGCCATGCAGGCCATTTGCTAGTTCAACATAGGAGGAGTGCCCCATGGGAAGTGTGGCAACATGGCAGGCGAGATGGCCCATTTTCCCAGCCAATCCCAATAAAAAGAGAAGTGAGATCAGCAGACTCTGTTGTGCCTAGCAGCATGCAGCACGAGGAGTTCATGGACTTTACTCTGTTCATGCAGCTCATCAGGACAGTGCTGGACACTTGCTATGCAGTGTCCAGCACTCTCTTTGCTTGGATTGCTATGTTCCTGGATCCCAACACCATGGAGGCAGACATCAGCACCACCTCCATGCTGGCCCTGCAAGCTGCTGTGCTGATGGAGCCCCCTGTGCCCCATTGCCTCTGGTTACAGGAGACCAGCAGCGATTGATGGGACCGTGTCGTCCTCACCACCTGGGATGACAATCAGTGGCTGAGGAACTTCCTCATGAGCAAGCGGACCTTCCTGGAGCTGGTCTGTGAGCTCACCCTGGTCCTGCAGCGCACGGACACCCACCTCCAACCCGCCCTGCCTGTCACCAAGTGAGTGGCCATCGTGCTCTGGAAGACGGCAACCCCAGACTCCTTCCACTCCATGGCCCACCAGTTTGAGATCGGCAAGGCCACCATGGGGATTTCCCTCCTCCAGATTAGCAACCTGGATGCCAGCAGGGAGCTCTTCAACCGACGGCTGAAGAGGTGCTGCCTCGGCATCGAGCAAGCCTTCGGACGGCTCAAAGCATGCTGGAGCTCCCTCCTGATGTGCCAACACCTGTTCGAGCACACCATCCCATGAGCACCTGCTGCATAATCTGTGTGAGCTGCGGGGGAAAGGGTCCCCCCTCACTTCGGGTAGGCCGAAGGCCAACACCTCACCGGTCACTTCGAGCAGCCCACCGACATGCCCCAGATGCAGCGAGTCCAGCAATAAACGGTCCTCATCTGGGAGGTGCTCAAGGACCACTTCCTCACCGAGGAGCCTTGAGGGGTAGCCATGACACCAGACACCCTCACCTCCCCTACCCGCCAATGCCCGACCCCCATCCCCTCCCCACTCACCCATGCCTGACCCCCACCTGTCCCCCCACTTACACTAACAGCCTGCTCTTCATCTGCCCCGTCTGTCTCTTAGCTCCAATCACAGGGCTTGGGCACTCCATGGCCCAAAGTGGGAAGGCTCCTTCATCCTCCACCCACATAGTCCCTATGAGTCATGGCTTCTTCTGGCAGCCATGCACTCTGTCCCTCAAGGACCTTTCAGGCAATCTCCCCACAGTCCTCATTTGCCCCTAACCTGACAGGTGACCGCTGCCCTCATTCTTTTCCATCACTTGTGATGGGGTCATGCCTCCTTCTGGACAAGTGCCTCCTGGCAAGGTGTTGCTGGGGAATGTAGCTCAAGTGGTTGTCCATCCAGCTTGTGCTCTGGCTACTTGGCTTTCTGGCTGAGTTCCACAAGCTACTCGGCCCTGCGATTTAATACTTCAGTCTATTGATGTCCCCCTTCCAGGGGAAGTCCACTGGCCACTATTTAGTCATTCAATGGCCTGGGAATCTACTGCCACCCTGGAACTGTGGGGGAGCAGGGAGGGATCCTGGCCCAGCCACTTCTTGGGGCCCCAGTCCAGAGACCTTAAGTGTCCTGACTGTACCCCTGCCTCCCTCTACTATCTCCACTCCCTCCCTGCGCCGCTTTCCTCTCAGCCCCCAGTCCAGTCCATGCCCTCACCTCAAGGCCACTCCAGTCTTCTGATCCCATTGTCCCGCAGCGTCTCCACAGACTTCTGTCCAACACCCTCACCGCTGGACCACTCCCTGGACCTCAGCTGCCTTCAGCACCTCCAGAACTTCCGGGCTCCTGGTCTGCTCCCAGCGGTGCACTGGGAGCTCTCCAGAGTGCTGACTTCCTCAGTCAGTCAGCCAGAGGGACTACCTTCCCAAGGCTAACTGAACCCCTGGTCTCTGCAGATCCACTCTTATATTGGCAGTTGCTCCCTGACTGGCTCTTTCCTCCTCGCAGCCTGGTGGAAACTCCCTGGACCTTCTTAACCCTATAAAGGACAGTGCAGGGCAACCGCTCCGTTACAAGCCACCTTTGACATTTTCTACTTTTAAAGAACAGTGACTTAATTTCAAATAAAACAATGTAAATTATTGTGTTATCAATAACAGAAGCTGTTTTTGAAATGTTGTGGTTTCCTCCTATAATGATTAAATGAGTAGAGTATGCCTATGGACTTAAACATTATTCTTTCTTCAACTCTAAAACAATTCATTGTATTAGTTCTTATGTTTTTTTTAAACTTGAGACTCTATACTACAGAAAACTTTCAGCATGGAAATTTTTTTTAAAGTATTAATCTTTTCCGGATAAAAAATAAATTCTTTTTTAGCCATATTCATGAGTATCAATGGCACAGAATATCAGATTGCAAGTTAGATTCATTTTGCCAAGGATGACCCAAACCTGTTTATATCTAAAGATATTCATCTGAATTCATATCACAAATGAATGACCCTTCAGATTCAGCATCTTTCTTGTTCTAGTACACTTTATTTTTTAAATAAAATATACATCTGTAAAAAAGAAATCTGGTTTTGAAAAATGTGTGTCCCTGAAGTACCAGTAATTATTATTCTCTTTTAGGAATTTAACAATTAGGTTATCTTAAAGAGTATGTCTTCTGATTAACTTTAAATCTACTATAACTAAAAGATATACAAGTTAGATCAGAAAATATATTTAAGAACTGTACAGAATGTTTTCCTGATTTATATTGTTAGAGCTCATTTCTGAATTTACTGCTATATGTGAATTTTTTTGTTTATTTTTTAGTCTAGACAACTATCTTAATTGCTGTATTTTAATCATAGGCAGTATTATATAATGGTATCTAGATAGTTTTAACTTAATGGCAATAACTTTTATGAAAATAACTTACTACTTTTTTATGTATTGACTAACAGTTTCAAGGTATTGACTAACATGAGGTCTTATCAATAGAGTGTTTGAACAACTCAAATATTGAATAGATTTATCCTCACAAGATTCCTGTGAAGTAGGGAGTTATTATTCCTATTTTATAGTTGGGAAATTGATGCAAAGAAGATTAAACAACTTTTCCATGGTGTAGGGGTGTCAGCCGCTTGTCTGGGTGACCCTACCCTTCCTTGGGCTCAGCCTGAGGGAAATCGTAGTACAATTCTGTCTGGTACAGGGAATCTCACTTGCTCTTGTGACAATCTGTCAGCAATCAGCCAGTCCCCAGGCAGGGCAAGGCAAATGTCCAGAAGTCAGTTATCCTTGGTCCCTAGGTAGGGCGGGGCAGGCAGAAAGTCAGTTGCCCCCAGCCCCAAGGCAGGACGGGACAGACACAAAGTCAGTTGCCACCGGCCCCTAGGCAGGGCGGGGCAGGCACAACCCTCAAACTCCTCGGCAGGATCTGTGGGGTTTAAGCACTTGGGTGGTTGGGTCACCAGATAGGGGAGGGAAGGAAAGAGGGACGCAGATCCACCCGACTCCACTGCGTCCCAGCCCAGGGCCCTACCCAGTGGCAAAGCAGACTGCCACCGGGGTCTGCAGAGCTCCCACCAGGGCGGAATACAACTTAGACAGTATGCACCCACTACCCCGGGCTACTTCCTCACCCCCGCCTCCTTACCGGCGCCCAAATACCTGTCCATGGGGGATTCTGCTGGGTCTGGAGGGTAAATTGCCCAGGGGATCCTGCTAAGTCCCTCATCGTCTGGGGGTGGCAGAGCAGGGAAGGCTTCTGGCCCATCAGCCGAAGGCAGCTCCTCGAGGTCACAGGGGTACTCTGCAGCCAGCTGGTCCTCCTCCTCTGCAGAGGGAAGTTCCTCCAGGTCCCAGGGGTTTGGCAATCCCTCAGGGTTGTCAACCCCGTTTGGCTCCTCGGATCCCTCGGGTCGGGTTCTCTGGGCTATGCGAGTCTTGAGGGTGTCCACCCCAGTCCATAGTGCCTGGGATCCCCTCCCAATCCTTAGGGCCAGGCAAGTTAGGGAGGCCTTTAGGGCTTCCAGCAGTTGCAGCCAGTGGTGGCCGTGCAGTGGGGTCCCGGTCTCGTCCGGACAACCACCTCCAAGTGGGAGCTTCTTTCCCCTGTGGCAGCCAGCTCCCAACAGAATGGCCTGGTTGGCCTTTTATACCTCCCCTTCTTGTCCTAGCTCCGCCCCTCTGTCTCCGGGCTTTGACCGTGTAATGTCTGGGTCTGACCAGGGGGGGGCGTGATGGCCCTTCCTCAGGCCCAGGTTCTGATGAATGGTACAGCTCCTTGTTACACATGGTTACCCAAGAGATCCAGGAACCATACCCAAGTCTCATGAGTCTCAAACCCGTGTTCTTATCCACAAGACCATCCTTCCTTTATAAGCAAGAACGCAAAAGCATTATTTTAACCAATCATCATTCTATGACAACATATGCATGAGCTATTTGTAGATGATCAGAACACTGAACTACTTTGTCCCCAGAAAACCTTAGACATTGCAATTTGCCCCCAGAGTTTCTGAGATAGCCAATATGTGGTGATCTCACTGATAATGATATGTGATTCTGTTGCTAAAAGCACCTTTTACTGCCACTGCTACCATACAACCTCAGGTCAATCCAGAAAGCAACATTTATTTCTAGGTTTTTTTAAAAAGTGCATGGAATAGTGCACAGGCACCTCTGTGTACACCTGAAGTGAGAAAATCCAATTTATGTTTCCAAATCAAGGTTGTGTAAAATCAGGGAATATCCTTGCTCATATTTCAACACATTAGTCATATGAAAAAATATGCACACTTGTAGAAAATTGAGCCTGTGGGTTTTCTCTTTTCCCTGGATGCAAAGGACCAATGCCTAATAAACTCTTAAGTATTAACTCTTATATACCTATGTGGAGTACAATAAATGGTTCACCTACCATAAAGCAGTTTGCTTGCCCAGACTATAATAATGTATAAAGTCCTTCCTTTTCCCAAGATGCATTCAAATTTTAAGTGCAAATGTCTCCTGTTCCAGGGTTCAAGCATGAGAGTAGCATTCACCCTTCCCTTGAGCCTGGAATTCCCCTGTGCTTGCTTCCTAATCCCTTTATAGTGAACATCTGAGCTTGATAAGTTTCTGTGCTCAAGTACATGTGTTCTACACATCTGAATGCTTCCCTTTTTGACTCTATACCCTTGGAGAGCTAATATAGAACCACAGTTCTGGTCATACCAGTGGATCCAAGGCCCTATATTCCTGGAAACAGAGAGGAGCCATATGGAGAGTGCAGATCATTACAGTTCCACATTCTCTTCTCAGAAAGAAAGCTAGTCATGTGCCACAAGAAATGAAAAACCAAGATACGTCACTTAGTACTCAAAAATACTTGGCTGCAACCCCAATGACATTAGTCCCAGATTGACTTTGTTCATGTATAAATCCCTTACTGAAATGCCATATTTCAGATTCTTATTCAAACTCCATAATAAATCATCCTGGAAAGAGTATCTCACATTTCAGATAACTACTTATAACAATTTCTTCGGTTTTGCAAGTTTGATCCCAAACCTGCTGAATACTCTGAACAGGATTTGGATCATACACTGGCTATCTTTGCACAACTCTTTTAAATCATCCAACATTTTATCTGAAAGCTTAAGACATTATCTTTTGACTTCAAAGTGTGCTGTAAACTATGCACACCTCAATTTGTAGCTTAACTGGAACATATAAGTTACATTTTAACCTATTATTCAGTATGTACAATCAAAACATGCAAATATCATTTTAGATTCTAATGTTATTAAAAAAAGATTTTCTTGTCACTGCTTAAACATCAATCCTTTTAAAACTTTTATATGTTAAATCACAAAGGTATCCAACATGTTAACATTTCCAAGGGATTAAAAGAAGAAAACTCAAAGTCTGTATTCTTCTTTACCCTTTAAAATACACATGGAATATTTGTCCTTGATTTTTTTTCCACAAAAAACCTCATTTATCAATTAAAATAATCTTTAAATCCTTAAAGAAAACAAATTCGTTTTTATTTTAAGATGCACAATTATTGGACATTTAATAATTGGAAAGAATTATAGCTTCCATATTTGTGTTTCATTAATTCACACAGGAAAAGATAATTTAAGATATCTTAGACCATTTCATTTTAAAATATTTCATTCTAACTGCATTATAACATACACAACCAATATATATTTAGTGTGAATTCACCACCTGGATAGTCATTATCAAAAGCTGGTGTTCTGTAAGAGTAACAGGAGAGATGGATCTTACGGACAGATTTGAATGAGGATAAGGTAGTAGCTTTTCAATTTTGGTTAGTTTTTGCCTTTGTATAACCGGTGACATGAAAGAATATAAAATGATATTTGTGAAAGAAGTGGCTTGATGTACATTAAAGTCTGCCAACATGGGCACAATGAAATAAACAGGAGGGAAGACATGACTGAGACAATTTCTTACTCCACTGTTTATTGTTCTAGTAGTGGTGGCTGATGTCAGAGTCTTAGTGGCAATTCCAACACTCAATATTTGCTTCTTGTCAACCAGTTCAGTATTGGTGTACTAAGAAAAAGTTACAATTCCTACCTCTGCCATCATCCCAATTATTTGGTGCTAACATCTTTGAAGCATTACCGATCTGATGCTTGTGTAAAAAAGTTTCTATGTTGTTTCATAGCAAATTATTAGAGCTTCAGCTGTAGATAAGTGATTGAAAACAACCTTGCCCCCAGTCCTTCTCCCCAGAGCCACATAGTCTCTGATGGCATATAGCACTTTGATTGTTGTTGAGTATATATTTTATTATTAGAAAAAGAAATGCTACAGTAATATCAATGATGTATAAGTGAAGCACTATAATATATCTGTCCCCCCGACCTCCACCAAACTAGGTAATATGCATATATCAATTGTCTTTTGCTTTGTAGAGATTAAGGTGACTTTTGAACACAAAAAGTGCCCCAACATTTCTCATTCAAACAGAATTTTTAATCAAGGCTTAGCTGTTTTTTTTTGAGCTTTACAGATTCTTCCATACAGAAAAAAGGATTTTAAAGGATATCCTCAGGCAATATTTTAAGGGGTTGCTGAGACTGTATCACTTGAAACACTAATTTACATCAAATAATAAAATTACCATTTAATTTCATTGCAATCTATAATTCATCCAAGACAAACTATTTCAGCCACAAAATGAGTAACATATACTAAATAGACAGAAAAAGTTGAATAATTATAACATCCATGTCTGGCTGAAATGAGTAGGCAGCATGTACGGAAACAGGATTTTTAAACCTGGGTGCCTCAAATTGAGTTCCAAAATTCTTATTCAGGTTTCTAAAAGTGTCCAATTTTCAAAGATGCTGAGTACCTACTATTAGCTCCCATTAACTTCCATAGGGTTTGATTCCAAAGGGGTAGCCGTGTTAGTCTATTGTAGAAAGACAACAGAGTCCTGTGGCACTTTGGGTTTGAGATTACTCAGCTTTCCCAGTTCTTCTTTGTGAAGCACCTCCCTGCTTCTCTCTTCACCACTGTTCCTCCTCACCCATCCCTATATGTTACCAACCACTTCTCATTTTTTCCCCACTCCAACTCCCCATTTCATCTTAACCCATTTCAGACACCTTTGGTATTCCTCACCTTACAACTAATTTTGCTGCCCCCATTCACATATCAGCATGTCAAATAGCCACCTCTGGATAGGGAGATGGTTAAAAATCCCAGCCTTAGTTCCTGCTACCAGCTTTCCTCTGGCTGGAGGAAAGGGACGCCGTTTGCGAATGGACGGTGTAGCTTTGACATAGTGCTGTTGGACCACATCAGGCTTAATGTTTGTGCTCCAAGCTGGATGATATGCCCACTGAGCAGCCTGTGACTGTGGTTTCCATATTCCTGGATTATATGCCATATGAGAAAGTGCAAGAAGCCAGAGAAGGAGGCAATGTGATTGGTAACTGAAGAACTGTTGTGCAGAGGCACTTGGGCTATTTCTTTGGGTGCGTCTACACTTACAAATTAAGTTTACTTAAGGAGACCTAAATCAACTTAATTTACTCTGCATCTACACTGGCCTTTCCTTAATTCGACTTAAACTGCTCCTTAATCCCTTCTCCGGGACTCGAGTGGCTCCAGGCAAGAAGGGAGCCCCAGCCTGAGTTCCCTTCTACAAGACCCGCATGGGTCCCAGCAAGAAGGGAACCCCACTCTCTTCTTCCCAGGACTGCGCGGGTCCCAGCAAGAAGTGAGTGCGACTCCCTTCTTGCCAGGATCTGCAGGTCCCGGCGAGAAAGGAGCCACGGCTCTGGCTGGGAGGTAGCCAAGGCTCTGTCTACACTTGAAAAGTTAAGTTGACTTAGAGTCTACTTAGTTAAGTTGACTTAACAGAGTCAATTTAATTTTTTAAATGTAGACATAGCCTAAAAGTGCTGTTGTTACACTCCAACCTATAACAAGTCGTTTCCCTTGACTGAAATCTACTGAGATAAAGCTCTTGAGAAACTGGTATCACACACAGCATCTTTAGCTTCAGGTTAATGGGATAAATAATTGAGCCAAGCATGCTGGATAATGAGGTGAATTTTAACATTTTAATATAATAATCCATTCTAACCAACAGCCAAGACTCTACAACCATTATCTGCCCTGGGACTTGTTATTTGCAACACAGAATGCATTCAAGAATGCAAATTACTGAAGTAAGATCATGACAGAGGGCTGAAGTAGAGACTAGAACATTTCTACTGTGGCTGCAAGAAAATGTACATATATTTCTGAAATCAGTCTTTGCACACCTGTACCAGACTGAATTGTATAAATAGCATCTGTTCTGGCTAGTGGTTAATAAATGTTAATTAACTCACCTGTGGAATTCTGAGCCCCAAATTAACTTGTTGCCTGAAACCATAAACATAGTATAAAATGGGAAATATTATAAAGATTGTATATTATATAAATGGTCAGTGAAAACAGTTCTATTCCATTTTATTGGTTCAAGCTGGCACAGCATATGCCCAGAATTTGAGGAGCATGAAAGCAATGTGTTTCATTTTGCAATATGTTCCTGGAAAAAAATCTACAAAATATCAAAAACAAAGTATTAATTGGTATAAAAATAGCCTTTTAAAGTCAGAGACTCCATCATTTATATTAAAAGTAAAACAACATTCTGCCACTTAACTTAGTAGGTGTGTTTTCTGGGGGCTGGAGGAACATTGAACCCTGATCTTGCAGATACAAATATACATGAGTATTCCCATTGATTTCATGAACACATGTGTTTGTAGGGTGTCTTTACTGAAGTTTGTTTTTAAATAGTGTTCAGGAGGCCTTTTTGCACAGTTGGTGGCTGTGGTTTGTAACACAAAGTTAACGTAGGCTGCTGTACTTCATCCTAATAACTATAATTCATTTTAAAATTACAATTTATGTAAAATATGCTTTTTATTATAAACTTGATCTTGAAAGATCCCCACACCAGTGACAGTTTTATGAAATGGGATAACTTGACCTTTGAGAAAAATGAGAAAATAAAATAAAAATAAAATGCATTTATCTTTAGTTTAATTAATCCCAATTGACTCTGGCATCCTGAACACTTCGGAGCCCAGTACAAACTTCTAGGCATCCACTGGTTTCACTTCTTATTAATACAAACACTCTCCTTATCTTAATAGTTTTCTCTTATCTAGCTTTATGGATTTGAGATGAAATCCTGGATACTTTTATGTCAATTGGAGTTTTACTATTGATTTAATAGAGCAGGGTTTCACTCATCATCTTCAAATGGTAGACTATTTCTATCCCTTTCCCAGTCTTTGCAGAATGAGTGGTCAAATGCTCCTATATTGCATCTACACTCTGGAATTGCTTCCCAATGCCTGAATCCTTAAATTTGATTTCAATGCCATCTCAAAATCAAAGCGCACTTCTTCCTTTGATCTATGACTCATAATCCCTTTCTTTTACTTTGAAAGCACCTGATATACCTTTGGCCCTGGCTCTACATAGGGATTTACATGTTGCAAAGCTTGTTGCCTGACTTTTGAGTGCCTAGAAACTCACAAGAACAATGTTACAAAACACAAAGTTCGTGCTCGCACACACATGCACACACACACACACACAAACCCCCAACAACCACTAGGTTTCATCTGGTTGCACTTATGGACTGTGATCCAGACACATAGATCAGCCCAGGTATAGTTTAAATTGGAACTAGTATACTAGTTTCACTCAGAAAGTTTGTAAAACCTTAACTTCAACATCACCAATAATACTGTTGCATCAAAAAGCCATATAGCAAAAGGTTAACAAGAATCAAATAACAAGCAAATATGTAAAAGTGACTGAGCCAGTCAAGACTATATTTTAAGCTTATTTTAATCTTTATTTTAAGCTTTCTAGAAAGCCTCCGGGGAAACTTGCTGAAGTCTTCTAGGAAATTGTATTAAAAATGGATACAGGGTGCCCCCTAAAGAAAGTCACAAGGAAGCTTTTTTTTTTTTTTTTTAAATCACTTCTTCCATTCCCTGACAGATGAGTTTTAATGTTAACTCACTCCTTCCCTTGTGTCAGGTACAAGAGAAGATGAGAAGAATTTGAAAAATGCTACTTAGATAGAGCAACTGCAGACAGAAGCTTATAATTGCCTAAAGATTGACCTAATAGGCTGAGATCTGATCTGATAATTGGGACCTCTCAGAAATTCCCAGCGGAGTTGTAAAAAATATGGTAAGATTCAGTCATTAATGGGCCATGAGGGACTGAGTTTGAAGTACAAAGTTATATCTGGAACTCATTCTACTTATATCCTTGATTAAATTTGTCACTTATAACTCCGAACAATGAAATCACTGAAATCTTTTTTGCCGGTGGTTGGAAATTTGGGAGGTAGGCCATTGAACTGTAAGAATGGAGGAAAAGTTGCCAGACTAAGACTCTTTCCTCCCGATGAAGTAAGAGATATACAGACCCATATTTCTTCATTAAAATTATATGTTGGTTTTCATAGTGCCCTCAGCCTTATAGGTGTTTACAAATGGAAAAAAGTGTTGCAGCTCTCTCCCTCAAAAACTCAGAATCTAAACAGAGATACTCAAAATTATGATGAAAATGTACAACATCCTAGAGTTGTCAGGGTGATTCTTGGTAAAACAAGGTAAAACCAATTTTTAAAGATTTCACTAATCACAGCTTTTACCTATTTATTTTATGCAGAGCTGGTTCATAGAAGAAATGATCAATGTACATTTTATTTTTGATTTCACCAATTATATTTTATTTATTTTTAGGCTTTTAAAAAAAACTGCTCTGATTGTCATAGTCTTCCATAAACATTATCCTCTCATCACCCCTACATTATTGATGGTGACCCCAATACATATATGGCCTATGGTCAAAATTTTCAGAAGTAATTAGAATTCCTTGACTGAAGACACCTTGATTTTTGAGAAAGAGTTGTGCACACAATCTCTGAAAATCAGAATCCTTTAAGGTGTCCTATGCTAGGCACCTAAAGAAATGTGATCTCAGAATCACTAGTCTCTTTTGAAAACCTTGGTCTTAATGACTTGTGAAATTACACTGATAGTTATTTTTTTTCTGCTCCCTTCTACCTAAAGCCTGCAGATATTCACCAAAGCCTCCTGAACAGCAGAAGAATACATTCAGAACATTCAAGGTATGTCTGCACTGCAATTAAAAACCCTTGGCTGGCCTCTGCCAGCTGACTTAGGGCCGTGGGGTTGTTTAATTGTGGTGTAGATGTTCAGGCTCAGGATGAAGCCTGGCTCTGCAAGGTAAGAGGACCCAGATCTCAGGAAGCAGCTCAAGTGCAAACATGTATACCATATTTAAATAACTGCTTAGGCCAAGTCCCACAAGCCTGAATCAACTGGCCTGGGCCAGACATGGCCATCTAAATACTGTGTTGACATGTTCCCAGGGACTTATTGTCTGAGGGGATACTGAGCCAGGGGAAATTACTATTTTGTAAGGTCGAAAAAATGCAGCATATTACAAAGGAAAAACACACTGTGATCTCATAAAAACTCAAGGGGTGCGTCTACACTTACAAATTAAGTCGATTTAAGCTTGCTTAAATCGATTTAATTTAATCTGCATCCACATTACATTTTCCTTAAGTAGACTTAAGCAGCAGCTTACGTAGACTTAAGGAAAATTAAAGTCGACTTTATTAAACCTCGGTTTAAGTCATTAAGAGTCAGTCATTAATGGGCTATGAGGGACTGAGTTTGAAGTACAAAGTTATATCTGGAACTCATTCTACTTATATCCTTGATTAAATTTGTCACTTATAACTCTGAACAATGACATCACTGAAATCTTTTTTGCAGGTGGTTGGAAATTTGGGAGGTAGGCCATTGAACTGTAAGAATGGAGGAAAAGTTGCCAGACTAAGACTCTTTCCTCCCGATGATTATTAAGTCGATTTATTAAGTTGATTTAGCCAGTGTGAACACAGAGTAGCCCTAAGTCGATGATCCAATTCTTGCCACTGCTGGCCCCAGGTCCCTGGATCTGGCTCTTGCCACCAGTCCCTGGTCCCAGGCTGCGGCTGGATGCTGTCACTAGCCCTGGGTCTGGGTCAAGGCCAGATGCTACCCCTAAACCCCTGGCTGGGTCTAGTTGCTAGTGACTGCCCCCGCCCGCACTTCTGAGAAGAGGAATTTAAATTTTCCTCCTCCTCTCTTGCTATGCGCCACATGCCTCAATACGTGCTGCAAAGCAGACATGGGGGGGGGGAATTCAGGGGATTTGCAGGCTCTCTGAGCCTGCACTGCCATGGCTATGGACATTCGTGGCACTACCTCTGGTACTCGAGGCTCATGCCCTCCCCTCTACGCTCAATGCCAATGACAACCATTGTGTATGGCCAAATATCTGAAGAGCTCCATTGTTCATGTCAGGGACTGTTTGCCTATGGAATTCACACAAATCCTGGTTGGTGGGAAAAACAACAGAATATCAGAGATACATGTGTGCTATCTCTGTATTTTGAAGGGAGAAAAGGGAGTGTGATCAGGGAGAAAATAAGTAAGTCATACCTATAGACACACTATGTTTAGGCTCTCCACCTCAATGGATAGACATGCTAAATGTGTATGTGTAACAAAGTCTGTTCCACAGAGCGGCCCCGGCTCCTGGGCCAGGCCGGACAACCCTCTGGTCCTGTAGTTTGCCGTCCCCAGGCGGGGCATGGCAAATGCCCAGTAGTCGGTGGCCTCTCAGCCCTCAGGCAGGGCGAGGCAGATGCACAGGAGTTGGTGACCTCTCAGCCCCCTGGCAGGGCAAGGCAGACTCACCGTAGTCAATGGCTCTCAGCCCTCAGACAGGGCGAGGCAATGCACTGTAGTCTGGTTCACCTCCAGGTGGGAAAGGTAGACTCGTTAAGCACGAGGGGAGGGGAAAGGAGAGGGACCACAGGCCCGCCCAACACAACTGCGTCCCAGCCCAGGGCCCTATCCAGCAACAGAGAGGTCTGCCACTGGAGTCAGCGGGGCTCCAGCTGAACCCCGTTTCCTGCAGGTTGTCTGTGCCATAATCTGCTGCCCCTGGGCTGCTTCCTCCTTATCCCTGCCCGCATACCTCGTCTGTCTGACCCTCAGCCTACAGGTCAGGATACATCCCCAGAGGCAGTCCAGTCAGGCCTTCCGAATCAGCTGGCAGCAGGTCTGGCAACTCCCCCAATAAAGATAGCTCCTCCAGGTCACAGGGGCCCTCAGGGTCCTCCACCAAGGGGAACTCTTCCAAATCACCAGGGTCACTCCGGGCTGGCTCCTCTCCCTGGTTCTCTGGGGACTCTGTTAAGGGTAGTTCCTCCAGGTCCTCTCCTGGGGGATAATACAGAGAAGGTCCTCACTCCTGATTGCCCCAGGGTTCTGTTGTTCTTCCTGGAGGGGCGGTAGGGTCTTCCCAAGGGAGTTGCTCTTGAGGGCTGTCCCTCCACCGCTGGGGAGGCTCTAGTGGTAGCTCTGTCCGCCTCCTAGGAGTTTCCCCCTCTGGAGTTTTGGTCCGTCCCTTTATACGGCCCCCTCTCACCTTGACTCCACTCCTGGAGTTCCTACGTCAACCCAGTGCGGGGTTGTCCTCTGGCCAGCAGGGGGAGGTAGGAGTCCCCCTGGGCCCTGCTCCCAGGCCCATTGCTTTACTGTGCTACAGTATGCAAACTATTCCATCTCAGAGCTGGAATAAATACATTGCAAAACAGTGGAAAAGGAAGGCCGATTTTGGGACTGGAGAGAGCTTAGCATATTCTAGTCCAGTGTTTTTCAAACATTTTTTCTTGGGACCCAGCTGAAAAAATAATTTATGCATATAACCGAAAATTACATCTTTGAGAAATGCATTGCAGTCTTTTGGTGGCAGCAACAGGAGGCGCTGCAACCCAGTACTTGATGATCTGTGACCCAGTACAGGTTCCCAACCCTTGGTTTGAAAACCACTGATCTATAGTGATTTTCTCTACCTCTTGGTAACAATGGCTATGTCTACACTTACTAAAGATAGTTTGAATTAGTTAATTCGAACTAACTAATTTGAACTAATTTTAGTCAGTTCAAATTAACTTAATTTGAACTAGCAAAATTTGGTTCAAACCAAGCAAGTGCCATTCATGTCACTTGCTTAGTTTGAATTAGCGAATTGCATTGAGTTCAATGGGCCAGTTAGTTCGAACTAAGCAATTAGTTTGAACTAACATGGCCACATTGGTTAATTCGAACTAACTCTTAGTTCAAATAGTATATTCAAATTTATTAGTTCGAATTAAGGAAGCCCTTAATTCGAACTAATGAAAGCCTAGTGTAGCCATGGCTTAAGTTAGTTCAAATTAAGCTTCCTTAATTCGAACTAACTTGCCAGTGTAGACATAGCCAATATGGCCTAGCTCTATGTGTGAGATATCTTGGAACTGTAATAATGTGTAGTAGTTGTGGAAAACAAATGAGTTTCTAGATATCACCCTGTACTTCATTCTGCACAATCTGTGCTGTTTCGGTGATATGTACCTTTATAGCACATGTAGCAGTTGTGCGTAAAGTCAATGGAAATACTGAGCTAGGACAGATGTTTCATGTGTATTAATTAGCTGGTCCATTATAACTACTAAAAATGTTAGAAATGATACATAAATCTGAATCTCTATTTAAAGAACTGCAGTTTATAATCCTTACCTTCAGTTTATGAACAGTGTTTATTTTCCTGTGTGTATAAGTAGGGGATGTTTTTAGAAAGAGTTTTAGATTTATAGCTATAAAAGAAATGAAGTAAACTAATTCATTGAACCAATTCAATTTAATACTCATATCTTAAGCAGTTAATGCTGCAGGTAACTATCAGTGAATTGGACCAGTGAGTACTTTAAGTAAAATTCAATTATAAAATAAACCATTAGATCAATCATAACAAGATATTGACATGTGGATGTCATTAGCAATAGTTCACTAGCTAAGGAAAGTAACTTTCATAATATAACTCCAAAAGGGAGAAAATGAGGAAGAAATGGAGATACAGATCTATTTATCTATTTATCTCCATTCAGTTAACTCACTGAGCTCTATAATAAGATCAATTAACTCTAGAGCTAGAAACTACTTCCTGTCATGAGGATATACATTTCCTTCTTTGCTGATGCTTCTTAATTCCTCTCTCTCTCTTTCTCTCTCTCTTACTGCAATTATCTCTTACATTATTAGAGTTTTTAAAACTAAAACAATGAGAGACCTGTGGCACCTTAAACACTAACACATTTCTTTGGGCATAGACTTTCGTGAGCTACAGCCCACTTTGTCAGATGCAAGTTTATGCCCGAAGAAATTTGTTAGTCTTTAGGCCACAGGACTCTCATTGTTTTTGCTGTACACAGACTAACAAGGCTACCCCTTTGGAAATTGTTACCATGCAAGTCTTTGAAACTAGTTAGAGCCAATTATTATTAGAAAGCATTTTTTAATTCAATAAATATGAAATGTAACATACAAAACATGATCTTATTATATAAGGAACTACCACAAATACATCTGGCCTTCTGGATCTCTATAGACCTTGCTTTTAACCTATAGAATCAGGTTGCCTGTTCTCCTCTAAACACTGTTGTTTTTTTGGAAATCAGTGTAGGTGACTTTCAGATAAAGCACCTATTCATATTAACCTACAAAAAAGTGAATCATGGCATTTCAGTGTTGCAGTACACCAGCTCATTTCCCCTCCAGTTTGCACATTTGTATAAAGAAAAATAAATTCAGTAATCTAATCTAACACATGCAAGGTGATCTCTAAAATGGTGCCCTATTCCTATAGCTGTTTGGTTCTTTTGATGTTAGTTGCATACATAGAAACCCACCAAATGATCTTACGTAAATCCATTCTGCAAATTTGCTAATACTCAGAATTTTCACTATTGGCTTCACAGAACTTCTATGAAAAATGTAGTCAGTGTCAGAGTCAGTGTACCATTAAATGAAGTTGTGTATGTACTCTTTCAACTATTTGCTTGCCAGGAACAAATTAAGTTCAACAGCTATAGCATGAGATATAATAGTTTAACCAGATCATTGTGTAATCTAAGAAAATAAATCAAATAAAGTGGATAAAACCCTGTGAAAATCTGACACACTCTGACAAAGAAACAGACAGGAAAAACTTCTGAATTCAAAAATCCTCACCTAGCAAAATCTTATAACACCATAGACAATAAAGGTATACAAATTTTGACAGCACAATGAATTTCAGCAAACCATGGCTTTTCATAGAATACCTTACAAAGCATTCTTTGAACAAAATATCATAACCATATACAAGTGGTGAATGTGGGGGCTACAGGGTGCTAAGGTACAGTATGTCACACCACCTCCTTACATTACTGAAAGAATATTAGTCACTGACTAACTTGAAGGCAGTGTGTATCAGGGTTCTCTTGAGTTTTAACATTATTCCCCAGTGTTGTAACAAGTGCTTCTGCAAAGTTCCGTGCATCTTTTAACACTGTGGGCCAGCCTAGTGATCTTAAAAGTCAGCAAGTGTGTTTTCTCTGGGTTGCTAGGAAGCATTTCTAGGTACCTTTGTATTACTGTTAACACTTTTGCTTTTCCAACTTGTATTAGCTCACTATAAATATTAATGCTTTTCAGTGTATAGTCATCTTGGCATCCAGACATCAAATCATGAGGCTGTGTGTGTCAGTTTCCTCTTCCACAAGGAAACCAGGTTTATTATGGTTTCTCTGCTGTGACAAAGCTCAAATCTGTATATGGGTAATAGCTGAGAAGCAGCATTACCATAAGGTTCCTTAGCATTATATGTGTTCCAAATTACTGTCCCTAGCATGTCCAAGGGCTTTTCCCTAAAACCAGACATAATGTACCTTATTGCAAGGCCTAATCTCAGGCCTTGTACACACGATCACTTTATCGCGCATTAACAGTCATTACCGCGCGATACCAACAACAGCGTACACACGTGCAATAGGGCTGTTGCGCGTTAACTTCCTTGTTGTAGCGCAATACAAAAACCACCTCAACGAGGGTGGTAACAGTTAACACAGAACAGCTGTTGCGCCTTTCGACTCGTGTGTACGCTTACCGCACAATGATTGGCCTCCGGAAGTGTCCCAGCATTCCAAAGTCATCCTCTCTGGTCTTCCCCCAACCGCTCTGTGGCCGTGATGAAACAGTCCCCGCCCTGATCAGATTCCCAGTATTTTCGAATTTCTCGTCTGTTTCACATCCTGTTCTTTTCCTCGTGGAATGGAGTGCAGCTCCGATCATCATTAGCAATGGCGGCCCGTCGTGGAAAACGTGCACCCCTTTGGAGCATGGCAGAGGTGCTGGACCTGATCAGCATCTGGGGAGAGTCAGCTGTGCAGGTGCAGCTACGCGACAGCAGGCGAAATTATGATACATTTGGCATAATTTCTCGGGCCATGTCAGAGAGAGGTTATGATAGAGACACTGTGCAGTGCAGATCAAAGGTGAAGGAGCTAAGAATAACCTATCACCGAGCGAAGGCGGCAAACCGCCGTTCGGGATCAGCGCCTGCTACATGCAGGTACTGTAAGGAGATAGAAGCCATCCTCAGTGGGGACCCCACAACTACTGCAAAGAGTCCTGTGGACACGTCGCCCCCCCCCATCCAGTGCCACACCCGAGCAGGATGAGGACGTGATCGATGAGGAGGAGGAGATGGAGGATGACCTGGAGGAAAGCGCAACAGCGTGTATCCAGGAGCTCTTCTGCACCCCCGCTGAGACGTCCACCCAAGACATGAATTGCAGCGTGTCCTCTGAGGAGGCAGAGGGGGATTCAGGTAAGTTTCTCTTTCGTGCAGCTTTGGCTCCTGCTAAAATATCATTGTCCGGGGTCGGGGTGCTCACTGTCTCAGTCCCCGCTGTGCACTCTCTTTACTCTGCATTCATTAGAAGTGCATCAACACAAGCAGTGATTGTCAAAAAATCATCTGTATTTAGGTCAGTAAAGGTTTCCTCGATGTACCTCCAGAGCCTAGTACTCAGGTTAGATGGGAGAGCATTTGTGTCTATGCTCCCAAAGACGGATACTCTGCCTCGCCAGCTGCAAAGCACAGCCCTGGGAACCATGGCGGCACACAGTGCAGCAGCATACGGTCCTGGCTTGCAACTGGTGGCATGTAGGATATGTATTCTAGTTGGCAGGGGAACTCTGAGGAGAGAGATATCGGGTTCCATCTGTGTGCCCTGTGCAGAATGTTAGCCCCCAGTAAGCTTTCTATTAGGACGTACCTTGTCCGCTTCAGCGAAGCATAGGATGTTGACTGCCCTGCACCTTCCAGTGGAATGTGCTACTGGAAGGTTACATTGGTTATCTATGCTATGTGTTAAAAACAGCTTTATTATTATTATTATTTTTTAGATTCGACCTTCACAAGGCTGGTGTCTATCCCAGCTGACCGCATGAGAAACATTCGGCGGCATGCTCGAAGAAACAGAGACGATATGTTTCAGGACCTGCTGAAAATAGCACAGGAATCCGTGAGGGAGAATCAAGCCTGGAGAGAGGAATCCCAACAGAGGAGGCAGAAACACAGGGATGAACTGATAAGCGTCATGAAGGAGCAAACAGAACTGCTCAAGAGCATGATTGCTTTGCAGACCCAGACGATTAATGTACGGGCTCCACTCCATACAGTTCAGCCGTGTCTGCCTCCCACACCCCGTAGTCCTTCAAAGAAATTCTTTGAAGGCCACCCGTCCCCATGGTACACTGCAATATCCAGTCCCCCTCAGAGCTACTTTTTAGAGACCCGCAGCTACCCACCTGTAACCCCCCTCGCCCCCCACGTAGGTTTTAATAAAAACAGTGACAAATAATTTGAAGAGTGGCTTTATTTGTATACATTGAAAATCTCATAAGGTGCACCTGATGCATCCTGGAAGTTAACTGGGGGAGGGCATTATTGAAATGGTCCCTGAGTGCCTCCCTTATGTGAGCAGCTTCTCCTTGGGCCCCCCTAATACTCCTAGTGGCTGGCTGTTTGTATGCTTTCTTGAGGTGCTGTGCCTCCATAGCCCACCCCGGGGAAAACTTTTCTCCCCTACTTTCACAAATGTTATGAAGGACACAGCACAACGCAATCACAGCAGGGATGTTGTCCTCCGCTAAGTCCAGCCTCCCATACAAACATCACCAGCACCCTTTTAAACGGCCGAAGGCACACTCCACAGTCATTCTGCTGTGGCTCAATCTGTAATTGAACCGCTCCTTGCTGCGATCTAGGTTACCGGTGTATGGCTTCATGAGCCATGGCATCAGTGGGTGTGCCGGGTCTCCGAGGATGACTATGGGCATCTCCACATCCCCCACTGTAATTTTTTGATCAGGGAAGAAGGTACCCCCTTGCATGTTCCGGTACAGTCCAGTGTTTCTGAAAATGGGGGCATCATGTACCTTTCCGGACCACCCAGCATTGATGTCCGTAAAACACCCCTTGTGATCCACGAGTGCTTGCAGCACCATGGAGAAGTAGCCCTTCCTGTTGATTTACTCAGTCGCGAGATGGTCTGGAGCCAAAATAGGGATATGTGTACCATCTATGGCTCCCCCGCAGTTAGGGTATCCCATGGCAGCAAAGCCCTCCACAATCTCACGAACAATGCCCAACGTCACCGTCCTGCGTAGCAAATTCCCATCCTGAAGGTGAATTTTAGGTTTCTTTTCTGGGCAGACAAAAGCTGGATCAGCCACTATATACTGGGTATTCTCTCTTAAGTGACCAGTAAGGAGACATTCACGTGCTCCCATTAGTCTTTCTCCATTCTCTCTTTCTGGGGCACCCTTTAGGAGACATCTCTCTATGCTCCCTAGAGTGGGATCTTTGCTTTGTTCGGCTGTAAAGTGCTGGCAGCTGACAACTAGAACAGTTTTTTCAATCACTGACAACACCTCTCCCACCCCTGGCTCTGAGTGTAGCTCACCTTTCTCTGCCTTACAGGAGCTCATCCAGCCATTCCCCTATCTGAAAGCATGCTGCCCTTCTCTGTGGTGGAAACATCAAAAAAACTTTGCCTATCTCCTTCAGCGGTCTCTGGGATTTTACCCTTTCCTTTCAGGGTCCCAGCAAAATGTTCCTCCTTTCTGCAAGTTACCACCTTAACAATTTCAGGTCTGTAGAAAAAAGTCATTCCAACAAGCATGTCAGTAGTGATACCTTATATTACCCCTCTACCAAATCACTGTCCAGGCCTTCCTACACTGCATGAATCTTAGCACGAAGCAAAGGAACACTGAATCTGCTCACCACCAGGAGTTCTTCTGTCTGAGCAGGTAACATGACATCCTCCCTTCCCATCAGATTTAAACTCTTCTTTCTGGCTATGTCTACACTTACATAGTTAAGTTGATTTTGTTAAGTTGACTTAACAAGGTCCACTTTAAGTCAACTTAAAGTCGACTTTGTTAAATTGACTTAACAAATTGGCTACACTTTAAGTAGACTTTGTTAAGTCGGCTTAACAGCAGAGATAGCAGTTATATTGGCTTTAAGTCGACTTAATAAAGTCAACTTAGCATTAATCCCTATTTACACTGGCCTTAAGTCGATTTAAGGAGTCGACTTAAGGCTCAAGTCGACCTAAAAGGTGTTATTATGTCAACTTAAGCTCTCCTTAAGTCGACTTAAGGAAATGCAAAAACAAGAGAACTGTGGCATCTTATAGACTAACAGATTTCTTCGGGCATAAGCTTTCATGGGCTATAACCCACTTCTTCAGATCCAAGCATTAAGGAAATGCTTAAGTCGACTTAAAAAAACAAAGCCCAGTGTGGATGCGGCTTTGTTAGGTCCTTAAGTCAACCTAATTTGCCAGTGTAGATGCACCTTCTGTGACTTACTCTCAATAGATCCCTGGTTCTGCTCAAAAGTTGAGCCACAGACCTCATATTTTTATCCCACAGTCACCGTTTGATATCATATTTACATTAATTAAGAAAAGTTCCTAAGCAACAAGTTCAATTATCTGTTCAAAATTTTCAACACCCTTTCCCCTCACTCTCTTTCCCATGAGATCTTTCATTCTGTATAAATATTCTCCATCATTCATACCAGTACCACTCTTAAGATTCCTAAATTTTACCCTGTACGCATTGGGGGGTAATCTGGAACTTATTAAAAACAGTGTCTTTAAAGCATCTTCCACTGCCATTTCATTAAATACATTTAGAGACTTGCCAGTTAACTTTGCAATGAGGTAGTGGTGGGTACCTTCTTGTCAGCAGGAATTTCATGAACTGCACACAGTCTCTCAAAAGTAGGAGAATATTCTATGATATTGCCAACTCCTTGTGTGTTGGACACGATTGGTTCCAATTGTGGATTCTTGGACTGATGGGAATGGTTAGATTCTAGCTCTGCTTTTCTACCAAGCCCAGTTGGTATTTTTGAAAGCCCAGTTGGTATTTTCTCTCTTGCTCTTTTTCCTGAGCCTCCATTTTCAGCTGTAAGGCCTGCTGATGGGCTACCTACTGACCCTCTTTGGCTTGCTTTTGAGCCTCAGAATCTCTAGCATGTTATTGAAATATTTGTGAGCTATTGAAATATTTGTGAATCTGGGAAATACCCACAGTGCTGTGCCATTGCCAGCTCCCCACTGGCAGAGAAAGGGGTGACATACACCCAGATAGGTATTAAGTTACCGTCACCAGCCATTGACCAGCAGGAGAACTGTAAACAAGAGATTTACAATTTAAGAGGGAGTTGCTCAAGCTTTACACAACACTTTTATGAAAGACATGAGAGACTGCTTGAGGAAGTGCTTTCAAAAAAGGGCACATATAATATAAACTTGTCATAACATATACCATAATCAGGGTTAGTCAATTATTTTTTGTCAAGGTCCAAATTTTTTGGTCAACACATAGTCAAAGTCCAGATCCTCAGCCAGCTCCCCTCCCCTAATGCTCTGATAGCCCTCCTAAGCTCCCTGATTACTCCCTGCCCAGAGAGTAGGGTGACCTTATTTCCCTAAACAGAAAACAGGATACACTAGGCTGGCTTGAGCCACTTGACATTGTTGTTCCCCCTCCCCTCAAAAAAAAAAAAAAAAAAAAAGAAGAAGAAGAAGTTCTTTCATGCTTCCAATTAAACTAAGTAGCAGATATGGGCATGGGAGGTAGAGAGGAATGGGTATGGAGTTGGCAGCAAAGTAGATATGAATGTGTCAGAGTACTTTTGAGCTCTCAGTCAGAGGGTGAAGCAACTGTACTATGATCCAAAGAGTGATGTGATGCCCCTTTGAGATCTGGGATAGCAGAGGGGCAGAAAGGATACTCTGGTAGAGAAAGGGACTAAGGACACTCCAGCCATCCACCCTGGGATGATCGGGAGAGGCCAAGGAGTGGCAGAAGTGAGTGAATGGAAGCATATCAGGGAGGGAAAGAGGAAGCTGGAGAGGGTTCCAGGGACTCACCTCAAGGGCTGGGGTGAACACAAGGTCAGGATGGAGGCGCTCTTGGGACCACTTAGGGATTGAGGTAATGAGGCCAGAAAGGGACTCTGGAGACCGCTCAAGCTGGCTGTAAGGATCAGCAGGGACCCATGCTATGTTCAGTGTCATGGCACAAGCTGATGCTGTGTGAACCCATCATGCACTTACCAGTCAGGTTGCTCAGTTAGGCCTGAGACCCATGCATCACAGCTACATGGCCTGGCTGACCCCACTGTCTTCTGGGGAATCAGAAAAGATTTTGAATTAGGGCCTGAACAGTGCTGCTCTCTGCAGAGTGAGCATGTGACATGACTTCCTGATTGGAGGAGCAGGGCATAACAGTTACACATTAGGCTGCCAGCAAGAGAGTGTGGAGATGTCCCCTGAACATCACCACTTGAACCTGCCGATCCCTGCCGGTGGGGCTAGCACAGCACAAGTAGGAGTCCAGGAACACACTGTGTCCTGCAGCCAGCTTAGCCACTGATCCTCTTCTGGGGGAGCTGAGTGCTGAGGAGCAGGCATGGCTCTGCAGAGCTCCAGTCTCCTGGTTCAGCTTCAGCATGCACAGTCCACTGAAAAGCATTTGGCAGTCCAGATTTGGCCTGTGGTCCACTTTCTAATTACTCTTATAGGTGAAGGCCTGGGATGGAAATTTTCAACATCAGTCACAGATCCTTAAATTCTCATTTTCTGCTTGGGGTATCTTGTTCTGGTATATGAGTTGTATTAAATAACTCTGGGATCCTACTAAAAATAGATATAGAACAGATGGAATTTTAAGGCCTCATATTGAAAAACACTGCAAAATTAAAGGAAAATGAATGATTATGTAATGAACATGTTTGCCTCCTACTTTTGTTAAAATATCTGCCCATTACCTTCCTGCTTTCTAACTCTGAAAGATCCAATGAGGCCACTGTTACCAAGTATTGCTGGGGAAAAATATAAGGCCACAATTATAACTAAGGCAGGGTAACTGATTGAAGTGATCTCTGAAATTGACCAGGAAGTGGATGCACATTTTATTTTAGTGATGCTGTTATTGCCTTAAGCCTGTTGTATTTGATCTTTTCTCAAACAACTGAACCTGGGACATGGATAAGTGGTGGGAGGAAGCAAAGGATTCGGAATTGGTGACAGGTAAATTATGCTGTTAGAATGTGAATCCTAAAATCCTTATATGGGTTTTCTATTTGATCTAGTATGGGAAGCAACCACAACCACAGAGCATGGTAAATTCCTCCTTGAAAGAATGTCATGACTTCACTGAGAAATAGAATTGTTACAGATGAAATATAGTAAAAGAAATACTTTTAAGACAAAAGGCACATTCAAATAGAAAATATAATCAGGTTTTCTTTTACAGTGGTCAGTACTTATCCCAAAAGCAAATACAAGGTGAAGTTAAAAAGCAGGAGTAGCACGGTCACTAATTATTATAGTACCAGAAAGGAAAGAATAAAGCAAAATTCTGCTAATCAAAATTGTACAGATGCATTCCCTAAGAGCCAGTCTGATACCCACTGAAGTCAGTTGTCAAACACACATAAATTTAAATGGGAGAAAAATCAGGATGTAAATACTTATTACATACAAGAAATGATATTCAAAGATTGAAACCTCAGATTCTCAAAAGTTAGGAAAGGCCAGTGCATACTTAATTCAGCCGCCTTTGTATATGCATTCTTTACATGATTTACAGTCTTTATTTACATGATCACATACTATTTCTTTCCATGGGATCACTATCTTATCTGGTTCAGGATGGATGGTGTTCACCAGCTTCCCATATATTAATTAATTAATTCTCACAGTAAACTTGTGAAGTGACGGGATAACAATTTGTCCAGTTTACAGATGGGGAACTGAGACATACAGATATGAATGGCAAAAGTGCCCACTAATTTGGAATGTCCAGTTTGTGATGTCTATAACCTGATTTTACAGACAATTTAGCATTTTATGGCACTTCTCATTGACTTCACTTACAGTTGTCAATGCAAATCAAATACAAGTGTCTCATGTGCTCCATGATGATTGCAGAATGAACCCAAAATGTCTACACTTTTACCTAGTCTTTCATAGTGGTTAATCAGTACAAGGTTCAGAAGAAAAGAAAAAAATGGAGAAAACTAACAAAATGGAGTCCACTTACATCATGCAATAAGGCATTCATCATTAAACAATACTATACTCTAGACAATAACCATTATTATATCAATTTTAAAAAAAAATATAATGGAAAATCTATTACATTTATTTCTATTTTAATTAGGCAATTAAACAAAGAATCTAATTTGCATATACAATTCTTAGAGCTGGCTCAAACTGATGCTAAACTATCTATTTGATCTTATATTTAGCTATGGCACTCTGGGGAAGGTAATTAGCTCTCAAGGAGAACTCTGTATAGTTCAAAATTTTGTCTTTCTTACTAACAGAAACTGGTCCAATAAAACATGTTACCTCACCCACCTTTTCTCTCTACTATAATTTCAGAATTATTTACACTAAAAATTAAAAGAGCTTTGAATCTTAACATTGGTTTTATATAAAGTGGTAAGTATATGCATTATTCATTTCCCCCCTCTCTTTAAAGTGAGAATTAAAAAAAAATAATCTGATCCTTTAAGACCCCTTCACAGACAAGACCATTTTTGTTTTAAACTTTTCTACCCTTCATTTTAAGCAAGACATACAGTGGGCTAGATTTACCCATGTTGTAACACAATAATCACTAGTTGAATTACACCAAGGATGTCTTTGACCAGGAGTTTCTATTAATTATTAATTATTATTATTATTTTAGCTTTTGATTAAAAGGCTATGTAACATTTGGTAAATATAGAAGTCTGTAGTATTTATGACCACATGGCTCACAAAAGAACCTGACAGCTATCTATTTTCTGGTGTAATCGAAATATACCCCACAAACCTCATTAAGTTGAGCTTCATCTATAATTGTAAGTAACTTACCAAATGTTGTAACTAACATATAGAAGTAAGTGTAAGGTTTAAGTGTAGGATACAGGGAGTTTCCTATGTCAGTGAAAATTAAGGACTGCCATCGTAGTACAATATTTAATTGCCATCTGCTTACTATGGAGAAGAAGGTCATATTAAATCAAAACAAATCCTTGATTCTGAATATCCCTGATACTGGTTTGTTCTCAACAGCATGCTACATGAGACTGAAAAAAAAAATCAGGTCCAAATACAGCAGAACATTGTGCAAGTTCAAATTTTCTAGATCAGGTTCATATCTCGTATAAACAGAATATCAATCTCTTTTCCCTGTTTTTTAAAAAAAATAACCAATCTGATCAGTTACAAATTGGCAACAATATCACAATTAGATTCGTGTTACTGTGTTGGTAAAATGACAAGAGCTAAGGATGGGTAGCCATATTCTATGCAGAATGTCATCAAGGACATCTAATTTGAAAACCATCTCACTGAAAACTTTCATTTTGTTCGCTCCATCTGTTGCATCTGCAGTATTTGTTATTTATTGTTTTATGCATATACTGATCCCATACATATTTACACACATTCTTAACTTTAATTCTGTGAGTATTCCTTCGGGAATATGTGTGCAGGATCAGGAGCATAGGTTGGAAGCTCTTTGTTCCAGGGACTATATACATTTATATTGGGGAAGATTATAAATAATTGTGATATACCTAGGGTACAGTCTGGACTGTTGAACAGCTGTGTCATCTCAGCTCTCGAACTTGGAGTGCCTTTTACACTGCTTCACTGGGAGAGCTACCAATCCTGGTTTCTTATCCAACAGCCTCCAGCATGTAAATTACTCTCTGTTATACTATATGAGTGCAGCAGCCAGCCACTTTTGAATTACATTGCAGAGCAACACCAGCAAGCTTCCAGTCCCAGACTTTCCCCAGAAATGTACATTTTGTATTGCCCAGTTCTCTCTTGGACAATACAAGCTCATATAAAGCTCATCATTTTATTAAGAAAAAATGAGATGGACACATTCTGTTAGGACAAATGGAGTTTTCCAAAGACTTCAGTTCAAACACTCCTGTTTAAACAATAAACCAATGAAGACAAATTTATTAATTGCAAAAGGATAGATTTTAAGTGAATTCAAGTAATGACACATACAAGCCAGAATTGTTTACAAGAAAAATAAAATTACGACACAACTAATGCGTAACTTGATGAATTAGAGTAAAGTCAAAGCAAGATCTCTCTCACCACATATTTCAGCAGCCTTATTGGCTGAACTTCTTTCTGTCAGTATTTCTCTACCAGTCAAATGCTGCTTCTTTTGTTCTTCAGGTTTTGTGGATGTTGTGGGCAAAAAGGAAGTGAGGAACAATTGGGGTGGGGGTGGGGGGAGATTTTTTGTTTGTCTGGTTTTTTTAAAAATCTTTTTTCCCCTTAAAAATAAGTTATTAATATTCAGTTTATTTCATATATTCCAATACAATGGGACCTTTCATTTATTTTTATGTATTTTCTTCTTCCTCAATAAATGTTACTTTCACTTCAAAGACCAAAACACTTAAATATTTCTTTTCCTTACATATGGATTGTGTTGATATGTGATATCACATACTTTTCAAATTGTGACTGTGTGATATTTCTGATATCAGATTTATAGCAATAGGCTGAAGGTGTTGCCTAACCATACCATCTGGTAAAACTTCCTTCCTTTGCTGATCACCATATCTTGTATATTGGCATATTGATATGTTTTTAAAGGAATGCCATAGAGTTGTATTGCAATATAAATACTGTGAAGAATGCCTGCAGCAAACTGCTAAATATACATGAAAACAATCATGAATTACTATCAGAGGGTGTGTCTACACTTACAAATGAAGTCAATTTAAGGAGGCTTAAGTCGATTTAATTTACTCTGCATCTACACTGGGCTTTCCTTAATTCAGCTTAAGCTGCTCCTTAAATTGAATTAAGAAAAGTTAGTTTGAATTAATAACACCTCGTTTTAATTCGAACTAGTGCTTAAGTCGACTTTATTAAGTTTACTTAAGCCAGTGGAGATGCAGAGTAGTGCCTAGGTGTACCTTTTTAAGTCAACTTAAACCAATAAGTCAACTTAATAAGGTCGAAAAGGGGCCACATCTACACTTGAAAAGTTAAGTCCACTTCTGTTAAGTCAACTTAATAAGGTCCACTTAAGTCAACTTAAAGTCGACCTTATTAAGTTGACTTTATAAAGTCGACTTAACTTTTCAAGTATAGACATAGCCAGAGGTAGGAAAAAAACCTATTATACCCTCATATTCCATTGGACTTTTCATTACTGCTACCAAAAACAAATGCTAAAGGTATCAATAGAATGCATGTTATAAATTATTCGTAGGAGTGGTATCAAATTCTTTATGGGAAAAATTAACTAGAATTGGGAATAGTTGGTGTGATCTAGAAGATTGAAACAAAGGCTTTGTGGAAGGAATTTATACCTATTTAGACTAGGTATTTGGGGTCGCTGATTGGGATTCCTGGAGCCTCTGACAAACATTACTTATATGTGTAACCAGATGGGCCATGAAGATCTAAAGATATTATTGAAATGTGGTAACGAAATATTTATATCACTTTTCCTATGCCCAGTAATGTTTTCAGTAAAAAAAAAAGGTTTTGGATTTAATCTAAGTATTGTTTGCACAATGCTTAAAATTGAAGCATTTCAATAAATATTCCAAAACACAATGCATTATAGGAGCCTGACTTCTCATTATTATAACTATTCATTATTTGTATTTCAATTATGCCTAGTCCCTTCTTGTTCCAACTGCTTTATAAATACAGAACAAAAAGAAGTACCCATGCTTAAGCTTACAGAACGATTCATCAATAGAGGAAAACCTACTGTGTACTTGGATAACTCTCAAAATATAGACAACAGAGTCCTGTGGCACTTTTAAAGACTAACAAACTTATTTATCGCATGTGATAAATAAATCTGTTAGTCTTTAAAAGTGCCACAGGACTCTGTTGTCTTTCTACAATAGACTAACACGGTTACCCCTTTGGAATCTCAAAATATAGTTTTCCTAATTTCTTGGCTGCAGCTCTGCACCTTGAAACCCCCAACAAAATTACAATTGAAAAGAGAAATTATGAAGATACTCATTAGAGTAAATCTTAAAGACATATAAGAAAAATCTATCCAAGAAGCTAAATATATATATATATTGAGCTCTAGTTAAAGAAAATTCAATAAGTGTGTCAGAAAATGAGGCTTAAATGATGAGCTGCATTGTTCTTTTCTATTTACTTAAAGAGGATTCCTGGCAGTTTTGTACGAAAATGGAGTGCTATTTGATCCTATAAAAGCCCTACTAATCAATGACTACCCAATAAGACCTCTACTGTGTACTTAATGTTTCACCGGGGTAAACTCAGCATGCTATACTGATGCTTTTCCAAATGAAAATAACCAGTATTTTAAATAGATAGCAAAAATCAGTCTAATAAGTGTGGTCAAGAGGTAGTAATTGAGGGATCCTAGGCCTGAAGTTTAAAGGATGCAGGCCATTTCATTGAAGCACAGAAGGGTTATTTTCATTTGATGGTAAGAACAAACACCTTAGTCAATATTAAATCATGTGAAATGACTCTACTTGTTAAATGAGAAAGTACCTTTAATGTAAAAAGTGAGTTGAATAAGGTCAATGGCAGTTTTCATTATCTACACAAAGTCAGGTGTTTAACACTGTGAACTTGACACTTCGATTTCTTCTTCTGATCATTAGTGTACAGTACTAGTTGATTTCAATACTGTTTAATTTCCATTTCATTCCACTGTAGTGATGAAAAATATTTCCCAAATTACATTATATATTTGTTAGACAAATACTACAAAATCCTTTTATATAGGATATAAATTGGAGGAGAAATTAGAAAGCACAAATAATGCCATTTGAAAACAACCAGGTTTATTTGAAATAGTAAAACATAAAAATTGCAGACCTAAGATCTTGGTTTCATAACCAGCTCACTTGGGTTTTGTATCATAGAGAAAATTAAGAAGGTTTGCAGCACTGGGAAACCCAAAAAATTGAACAAAGCTATTATTATCACAGAAGTGCAAACTAGGAAAAAAAATCTACTGACTTTTAAAAGCTTTCCATTTTTATTTGAAAACCCTTAAACTTTTATTGCTTTTAGATATTGTACTAAAAATACATTCTGTAGAATTATTATGGGAGCCCAGAATTTGATGATGAATTGGACATGAGCTTCTAAAAGTAACCACAATGACATATCAATCTATACAAGCAGATTTTCTGGTATAGAAGAGAAAATAGAATGGAAAAATCTCTTGGGTCACTGACTATATTCCTTCTCAAAACTTTGTTTTCTTTCAGCATACCAACTATTTTCTTAGTTAACCTTTAGAAATATAAATGGTCTAGGACGCTTAATTTAGTATCCTGTCTCTGTCATCTAGCAGTGGTGGATACTTAATAGGAATGTATAAAATCTACTTCTAAAAAGTCCCTCTCTGTAGAATTGAAATTTATGCTCTAATTCATATTTGGCCAATCACCTGTTGACAAGAAAATGAAGGGTCACATATATTTATTGTTGGAAACTTCCTGGCCAAAACTTAATTCTGTTTTTAAATGACCTGTAGAGAAAAGAGAAAAGATTAGTAAGGACACTTATGCAAACAATTCACAATGAACAATTCATCTGACAAATTAAGTCCTTTTTCTTCTTTGACACTTGTCTACAAAATAGATTGTTGGTTTTTTAAAATTAATTTGTGCACTATCTACATTTTTCAACTGTTTTTTTTAGCAAGTTAATTGTGGCATATAGATTGCTTAAAATTATTAATTATAAGTACCAATAGACTATTCATGCTGTGTGATTGGTCATGTGAGTCATGTGGTATGTCTATCTATCTATCTATCTATCTATCTATCTATCTATCTATCTATCT
>ML686006.1:2733646-2812264 GCA_007922175.1 Pelusios castaneus | reverse complement strand
TCTATCTATCTATCTATCTATCTATCTATCTATCTATCTATCTATCTATCTATCTATCTGCATAATGATTCTTTATAGGATAACCTTTTCTAACAAACTAGCCACTGTCACTTTTGCTCCTTCAGAGAGAAGTCAGAAGACACACATGGAGAGACATTACAAGAAATAAGGAAGGCTGGAGAATTTAAGAAAATATACATGTTTTTCTTTAATATTTTCCACAAGGAGTATCACTAGTAAAGACTAGTACATTGACTGCATGAAGTCCCAACACTTAGGCCATGCTTCCTGAATAAAAGAAAGTCAAAGACCTAAGTCAGATATAAAGGTTTCTTAGACTTTAAATTCTATTGTTTCCCTGTCACATTAACACAAGGTAATTATGTTTACAAATATATGTTGAGTCCTAATTACAAATGGTGCACTGTGGCTTATGTCTCTCTTACTTATTTGCCTCAGTGTCAGTCTTCTGGCAGGGAACTTGAGGAAACGCTTTGAATTTTAAATATACCATGTCTGTCAAATTTACATACAATATTTCACATATATGTGAAGTGCATTAATTGAAATCAGTAAAAGAATGAGGGCATTTTGAGGTGTAGCATTTCCTTCCGTTAATATCTTGGTAAATTACATTTCATTCAACCGTGAAAAGCCCAAAAAGTCTGTTGGCAAATTGGCTTCAGAAATATAGTAAAGGCCTTAGCAATCAGATTGCTTAAACACTAAAAATAGTTCCCTGTAAAGTTAGTCTCTGTAAGATTTAAGGTAAAAATGATAACATACACATGAAAATTAAACACAGAAAACAGAAATTGGCACTCTGTATGACAGCTATACTTTTGGGACAAATTTAACTGTACTATAAAGAGTTCCTAAGAAAAAATGAAGAGCAATCCATGCAGACAAATGTCCTCATTTTGTGTGTCCCCCCCCTCTTTCTCGGCTTCAAGTCATACTCCCTGGAATCAAAATTAGTGCCTAGGTCTGTTTCCTCTTTTTCCATGACTCCTATTGCAGCTCATTGCGAATTGACCATGCAAGAGCTTCAGAAAAGTATCCATGATGTGATCTTATAAACAATATTTCACTTGTGCAATGGTAATGAGATTAGAATAAAAAAGGTTGCAAATACTATCCAGTTCAGAACTGTTATTCAAATATATTTTCACAACTACTTTTTTTTTGCCAAGTATGTCCATCTGTAGTTGCTAGCCCATCACATAAGAAAAGAACTCTTAATAACAATAAAGGGTAATTTTCCCAATACTGGGAATATTGCAAAGTAATAAAATGTAATTTTCTTTTAATGGAACAGGGAAAGCAGCAAATAATTTTAAAAATACAGAAAGATCTGAGGTATTTATATGATTATTCCTTCAGATCTTAACTGATAAAGTACTATGGAGGTATGGACCTTGAAGCAGTTCACATAATTTTACTGACTGGCTTATACATTTTTGAAGTTGTATGCTATAATAGAACTGCATTTTTTTATAAAGAAATTTATTATTACTGCAGTAATTATGGTTTCAATAATAAATGTTATTTTGCAAATTGTTCACTTGTTTAAAGTTAATTTTGAAAGGCTGTCCAGCAATTTAAATGATGATGCAGTAACTACTGTAGTATTAAGATTTTTTGGAGGGGGGAGGTGTTTGTTGAAATATAAGATGTCTCTTGGCTCTAAAAAAATGTACTCTATGCTGAATGAAGCCTAACACCTCTTTTTATGTTGTGTTTATTGTTAAGAAACACTTATAACCTTCCTAAATCTTTACGATAAATCTGTTTCCTACTCCGTTGTTGTTGGAGGATCCCAGAACAGTAAACTGCAAAACATCTTTGGCCATCTCACATACAATCCCTCCCCGCTCCCCTCTGCCACCAAAATCTTTCTCCTACAAAATTACTCCTTATTCAGAACCTCTGAGCAACTTTAATATGCCATGGTGTTAGAAAATAACAAATATCTGTCCTCGGCGATGTTTCCTTTTTCCACTACTAAAGTGTGGAGATTTATCATTTATCATCCAAATTCCAGCAATAATAACATTCAGTTCTGCACAGTGACAGATCTGTGGTATGATGCATTATGACCTCAAAAGTAGAAACTCTGTTTGTATTAGTTATATCAAAAAACCTTGGTAAAGGATGATGAGCTCCAATGATTCTGCTGAAGGATGATAACATTCAGGAGGCATCAAGCCAAATAGGTCATGACAGTATGGAAATCATAGTGTGTATTTTTAATCCTATTTTGGGAGGGGGTGTGTGTGTGCAGGGAGGGGGATATGGGAAGGAGAGAAGGAAATTCAAAATAAAATGTTATAAAGGGTTAAGGTTAAGAAATCAAGTATTTAGAGGTCAGGAAATTCCGAGTCGAATATGAAAGCTAAACCTTAATTCTGTCTCCTTCAATTTATACCTTAATTGATAGATTAGGCAGAGATTTGTTGTGAGTTCACTGAAAAGTCACACCATTTAAGCACATATTTTAAAATACCCCATGGCACAGACCATTATATTATACTTTGGGACATTGTTATGAGAGTTCTGCTCTGTGACCAACTTGTCAGTATGCAACTTTACCTCCTCTGTGATCATATTGGGTTGTGTTGTGCCAGTAAACAATTCCTACAGAAAGAAACATGGAAACCCAAAATTCAGTCATTGAGGATTTTCAGCAAGGCCTGCACAGGCTCAAACTCCTTCCAGTCAAGTATAAAAAGAACAATAAGAATTAACTTAATTCTTAACTACCGATTTTATAAAATCTTAAATGATAGAAAAACATAATAATTTCAACAACATAATACAACTACTTTGTAATCCACATACTTTTTTTTTTAATTATTCATGCACATAACTAAAGAAAAATTAAATCTCTACAGGTCAGTCCCCAGAGAAACACAATGAAGGGTAATTCCGAGTTCCCAAAAGCTTAGCTTGAGTTCACCTGGTTTCAGTTACAACCTTCGATCACTGAAATCTATATAGTCTCATGAATGAAAAGCACTGCAACAACATCTTCCTTCCACTTGCTTGTAGAATTCTCAGCTTGAAATCATGTGGACTCAAATTATTCCTCTGCTGAAAATCATAAGAACATAACACAAGAACATATGAATGGCCATACGACAGTGGTTCCCAACTTGTGGCACAGGGGATAAAAGTGGCCTGCTGGCTGCAGAAGGGAGCTGCTGCCTAGGGACACAGGTGACGTGAATTTCCGTGGGGCTAAAATATTGGTGCAAGTTCCTTGCTGCAGCCAAGGGGATGAGAAATCAGCACTCCCTTCCCTCTGGCTATAGCAGGGAGCAAGGCAAAATGTTTGGCCTAGGTCTATAGGTGCTGGGGTCCTACTGGAGCAAGAGAGAGGGGAGCACTGATATTCCATCCCCTTGGTTGCAGGAGGGAACCACTGTCTAGGGACCCAGGTGGAGCGCACAGGGCTACAGGACACATGCAATTTCCTTACTGCAGCTGGGGAGAAGGGAGGTCACCCAGGAGACAGCCTCCTTGATGAAATCTTTCTATCTGTCAGGAGGGGTGACGGAGGTGCTGCTGGATACTGATGGCCCTTCTGAGTTGTAAAAATAATATTGGTGGCCTCGAGCCAAAAAGGTGGGGAACCACTGCCATACTGGATCAGACCAATGGTCCATCTAGCCCAGTATCCTGTCTTCCAATTGTGACTAATGTCAGGTGCTTTTGAGTGAATGAACAGAACAAGTAATCATCAAGTGATTCATCCCTTATCACCCTTTCCAGCTTCTGGCAAACACCTGCCCCTGCCATCTAGCCAATAGCCATTGATGGACATATTTTCTATAAACTTGTCTAGTTCTTTTTTTAACCCTATTATAAACTTGGCCTGCACAACATCCCCTGACAAGGAGTTCCACAATTTGATCATGTATTGTGTGAGGATATACTTTATTTTTGTTTCTTTTAAACCTGTAGCCTATTAATTTCACTTATTGGCTCCTAGCTTCAGTGTTATGAGGAGTAAATAACACTTCCTTATTTACTTTCTCCACACCAGCCCTGATTTTATAGACCTTTGTCTTATCTCCTCCCCCCATCCTATTTAAGTTGGTACTCCACTGACTAAAGCTGAGTTTGACTGATTAATTGTCTCTAGCACTGGGCAGCCATAATACCATGAATTTGCATTGCAATCTAAATTAAACTAAACCATTTGCTCTACTGTATCAATTAACACTTGAGAAGGTGTCTTTGGGTTTGCAAAGGATTAAAAGAACTTGAGTGAAATATATATTGGGAATTACTTTTAACACATTAATAAGGAAGTCTTTGACATAGAATCCAGAGCAGTAGTTGTGTTAGTCTCTGTACCGCAAAAACGAGAGTCCTGGGGCACCTTAAAGACTAACACATTTCTTCAAGCATAAGGTTTTGTGGGCTGCAACCCAGTTCATCAGATGCACCTGATGAAGTGGGTTGCAGCCTACAAAAGCTTATGCCGGAAGAAATTTGTTCGTCTTTAAGGTGTCACAGGACTCTCATTGTTTTGACATAAGTGAATAATGAACTTGTAAAATTATTTCTTTCCATAGTAACTTCTGAATTAAATGTAAAGTTAATGTATTCTGAGGAAATCAATAAAGAGAGCATGTGTCAATCCTCTGAAACATTTACAAATGAAGAGCACATATTTACATAATTGAAGTTTATTCCATGAAACTTTGTTTCTGTCAGACTCCTAGCAATGTAGTTGTTTCAAGATAATTGATTTAAATTAGATTATTTAAGAATTATTTTAACAAAAGTTTTATGTTTCTTTTTAGTGAAAGTATTAAAAAACAAAATGAAGTAAAATTAACAAAAAAGCATGAATATATATATATATATATATATATATATATATATATATATATATATATAATTATGACTAATTGTATGCCATCAGTGTAGACTTTCACTTGGTAGACCCTGTCGCATCTCCTTCACTGCGTGGTGCAATACTTCTGGAATCACTATATTCTGAAAGGCAGTCTTAGGAAGTAGTATCTTCTAAATAGCATATTGACAGTGCAGATTGTGGAGCGCTCAGTGTCCAAGATTTGCTAAAATCCAGCCTAATTTGCAACCAATTTGTTGAATTTTGCTCCTATCCTCTCTAACAACAGTTCATTTCTTGTGGGCAAGTGGAATTGTTCTCTTTTTATGTTTTTTCATTCCAATTCTTAGGGTCCACATAGAGCTGAAGATCAACTCTTTTTCCTCACTTATTAAAGAGTGACCCCAATCTGTGGCTTCTTCTATTCTCCAAACTATATCATTTGCTATCATATTTTACAGCTCTTTTTCTAGTCTCTTTCTTAAGGTTTGTGGAAATTTTTGTGTATCATATACTACAGGTTCTGCAACTTCCTATAATCACATCTTTTCTGTTACTTGAAATCACCCATTTCTTGTGAATACATCTTCATACAATGCTCTTAATACTCTCATATTTGGTTATATGTTGTCTTTTTGTCTAGCTATGGCATATATCCTCTTAACAAGATCAAGCAACTCACACATATTTAGGCCAAGATTGGTTGCTTGTCCTTTTGTTCCCCCATCATTTCTTGTTCTATCATTTTCCCAGTATATTGAAGTGTCAGTTTGCATTCTCCCATCATTGGAATAATTCCTCCATTTTAACCTTTCCACTTTTATGTGCTTCTTACATCTCTCTAATTCAATTTTTGTTATTACATTTCCATGTATTCTAGTACCAATTTTGTAATTTACATAATTGCAATCTGTACACATTTTAATTTGTCAATCATTTGAGCTTTTAGCCTCTTCCTCCATTGTTGTGCTTAAGAGTAGCTCTTCAGCATAGACTCATAAAGTTCTAGATTTTATGGTCAGAAGGGACCACGTTGATCATCTACTCTGACTTCCTGAACATTCATGACCACAAAATCTTAGACATCTACTGCTCTAAAAGACCCCTAACCTTTAGCTGAGTTACTGAAGTCCTCACATCATGACTTAAAGACCTTAAGTTATAGTTATTCAGTCATTTACACTACTTTTAACCTGAGAGTGACCCATGTCCCATTATGCAAAGAAAAGCAAAACTCTGCCAGGGTCTCTGCCAATCTTACCTAGGGGAAAATTCCTTCCTGACCTCAAATGTGGTGATCAATTATACCCTAACCCAGTAGCCAGATGCCTTTAAAAGAATTCTATGTAGTAACTCAGAACCTTCCCAGTCAAATGTCCCATCACCAATCATTGGAGATATATGGTGCTAACAGTCACAGATCAGCTACATATCATTGTACACATTCTCATCATACTATCCTCTCCATAAATCTATTAAACTCAATCTTGAAGCCAGCTGGGTTTTTTCTCACCACTGCTCTCCTTGGAATGATCTTTTAGAATTTCATTTCTCTGATGATTAAAAACCTTCATCTTATTTCACACCTAACCATTTATATCCATTTGTTCTTTTGTCTACATTGGCGCTCAACTTAAATAACTCCTCTTCTGCCCTGCTATTTATCCTTCTGATGTATTTATAGAAAACAATCATATCTTCCTTCGGCCTTCTTTTGGTTAGGCTAAATGAGCCAAGCTCTTTGAGCCTCCTTCCATAAGAGTTTTTCCATTCTTCAGATTATCAGAGTAGCCCTTCCATTCACTTGCAGAATCCCTTTGCACACTTATTTTATTCTTTCCTGCCTTCTCTACAGATTTAGTATAGTGGTTGGGTTTATTACAATTTCTACATGTATGCCTGAATGTTGAATATTTCCTTTGTTCATTCTAGTTGTCACATTGCTGGCATTGTATCCTACTACCCATTTTTTTATACTCAGCCATTTAATTTCTCTGAGCTTTTCCCTGGCTGGTTTAGAAATAGAACTCACAGTTATGTACACTTTGGGCTTTTCTCTAAGCTTCTTATTTGTATTTCTGTTTGGTCTGCTCCTTGGCATACAATATTGCCCTTCCTCATGTCAGAACAATCTCCCTTAGCAACCATTTATGGACTTTTTTTTTATGTTTATACATAAGGACAATCTGATCTTCAGTGAGGGAATCTTTTAATATTCCATAACCACAGGAATGACTATTTAGTTCTAAGTCTGTGACAATTCTATTGTTTTCCCTTTATTCTGTGTTCTCTTAGTAAACATATATCTCTCATCAGTAACACTGGACTCAGGTGAGGGGCTGAGTGGGAACATAGTCTGGGCATAGTGTGGGTGGAGTATGGGCAGGTCCATTTCAAGCACCATTCCCCTACTCATCTTCCCCAAAGGCAGGGATCATGTGCTGCCCATGCTTGGACATAATATTAGGGGAATAGTGAAACGAGTGGTGAGATGATTTTATCTTTGTGTAGGGCTTTGTGAGAACAGCATCAGAATACTACATCCAGTTCTAGTATCCACCTTTTTAAAAGGCTGTTACAAACTTGAGAGGATTCAGAAAAAGGCCACAAAAGTGATTTAAGGGTGACCAAAAAATGTTATACAGTGAAAAAATTAAAGGTTATGTCTACACTTGCAAGTTAGTTCAAATTAAGGAAGCGTAATTCGAACTAACTTAAGCCTTGGCCACACTAGGTTTCATTAGTTTAAATTAAGGGCTTCCTTAAATCGGACTAATACATTTGATGGCTTAGTTCGAACTAACCCTCAATTCTAAATAGTTAGTTTGAATTAAGTCAATGTGGCCATATTAGTTCAAACTAACTTCTTAGTTCAAACTAATCGGCAGATTGACCTTCATGCAACTGACTAATTCGAACTAAGCAAGTGTCCTGCATGGACATGGGTAGTTTGAACTAGCATTCTAGTGGGGCCATACTAGTTCAAATTAAGTTAATTCGAAATAACTAAAATTAGTTTGAATTAGTTAGTTCAAATTAACTAATTCAAACTAGCTTTTGTAAGTGTAGACATAGCCTTTAAAGAGCTCAAAGTGTTCAGCTTATGAAAAAGAAATTTGAAAGGTTAGTTGATTACAGCATATGAGTACCTGTAAGGAAGAAAATATCATATGTTAAGGGGCTTTTTAATTTCACAGAGAAAGGCATAAAAAAGACCAATGTCTGGAAACAAAAGTCATGCAATTTCTAATGAGTAATAAGGTACAATATTTAACCGTGAGGGTGATTACCCATTGGAACATATTATGAAGAGACATGATGAATTCTCCATCCTGAAATCTTAAAATCAAAACCAGCAGCCTTTCTGGAAGATATTCTTTATTCAAATACAAAATATTAGGCTCAATGTAGGGATAACTGGGTGAAAACTAATGTTATGTGATTTATATCAGATCAGAGTAGAAAATAAAATGGTATCTTCTGCTTTTAAATTCTGTGATTCTATTAATATAAGAGACATCTTGTGGATTAAATCAGTAAACTACTAAATTTGGGTGAGGAATATCTTGCTGATAAAAGTTGATAGAGTGTTCCTTGCATGCAGTGAAGAGAAGATCTAGTAATTTTGTAAATCCTTTCCACTAGCTTGTGATGAATTTGAACTAACCATCAGCTTAAAGACGACAATGATTATGGCATAAGGTATGCTGACTTCACCAGAAATTTTAATAGATAGTATCCCATTAGGAAAAACAACAGATAGATAGATAAATCTATCTGTTAGTCTTTAAAAGTGCCACAGGACTCTGTTGTTTTTGTGCAATAGACTAACATCGCTACCCATTCAAAACTATCCCTATAGGAGTGGTTCACAAGTTCTGCAGTCTAGGATCAACTGTATCAGATAACATCTTTGTAGATGACATCCAGAGATGTTATTTGGATCAATATCTCTGGGATAGTGTTTCAGGAACAAGAATTATTGGGAAATAACAAGATCCACCAAATGAAGAGAGGGAAGAGCGTCTTCAAAGATAGGCCTGCTAACCTAATAAAAAAGGCTTAAAACTAGGTTCACAGAGGACAGGGACCTAATCCCAGAGCTAAGTGGGGAAGTGGGACACCAGAAGGAAACACAAGGAGGAGGCTGCAACAGTAGATGCATACTGATTCACATTGAGAAAGTAGGGCAATTGGCTAATTATCTTAGGGGCCTGTACATGAATGCAAGAAGTCTAGGAAACAAGCAGGAGGAATTGGAAGTCTTGGCACAGTCAAGGAACTATTATGTGATTGGAGTAACTGAGACTTGATGAACTCACATGGCTGGAGCTCTGTCATGGATGCATATAAACTGTTCAGGAAGGACAGGATAAGGAGAAAAGATGGAGACTTTGCACTGTATGTAAGAGAGCAATATGACTGCTCAGAGCTCCCATATGAAACTGGAGAAAAGCCTGTTG
Organism: Pelusios castaneus; assembly: GCA_007922175.1. Classification (NCBI taxonomy): domain Eukaryota; kingdom Metazoa; phylum Chordata; order Testudines; family Pelomedusidae; genus Pelusios; species Pelusios castaneus. Next base: position 2,802,934 of record ML686006.1, on the reverse strand, counting down.
AAATTCTCTGGGTTAAATTTAGAGGTGAAAGCAACATGGGTGATGTCATAGTGGACATCTTTTTAGACCTCCAGGCCAGGTGCATGAGGTAGACAAGACTTTGTTCACTTGCACTGGAAAGGCAGTTACCACATTCAGCCAACTGATTATGTGTACATGGGATAACAGAAAAATAGCATTGTACAGAAAGATAGATATCTACAAGATGTGTTTTGAGCATTCTGCTGTATTATGGTGAGAGTTGGATCACTTCAGCCAGTATGAGAGAAGCTTAAAAAACTTTTGCACCTGCTGTCTTCACCCTATTCTAATATCAAAGGATAAACCAAAGTTCTTGTCCTTGCAGTACTTTGGAGAGCAAAATTACCAAGTCTAATCCCTATTCTGAAACATAGATCTCTCTGTTAGCTTTGTCATATGTAACATATAGAACATGGACACTTTCCAACAGATGCTCTGAAGCCAGTGGGCCAACATAGGCTCAGATTCAAGGACATTTGCAAGAAGGACTTGAAAACTTTCAACATCAGCACTGGAAGCTGGGAAGATGCCACTAACAATAGAGGGGCTGAACTTCACTAGGGAGTAAAAGAGATTGATGAGAGATGATTTAGAGACAGGAAAGCAAAGAGAGTGAAGAGGAAAGTGGAATAGGCCTCAGGAGCTAGTGTGCCAACTTCATCTTTTGTTTCATACTTCATGCCTTCGTTACCTGCTGCATGCACTGTCATTTGCAATCTGGACTTGTTAGCTACTTGCAATGCTGTACAATGACACATAGGAATTTTAATGCCCTTAAAAACTTTTACTAAAATATCATCCAACAATAACTTTTTAAAATTTTGGAATTACTAAATTGACCACTTCAAACACTAAACAATGAAGGCATAGAGTTAAAGGAGATGCATAAAATGAATCCATGCAAGTAATATATTTATACTGAGCTCTTCTGCTGGTGACATCTACACAGCAAATGTTTCAGGGATGAATGAGTGTTTAGTGTGAAACATGCAAGAAAGAACACTGGAAATGTTCATAGTACTCCTGCAAGCAATGCTCTCTGAAACATATTTGCATTATAATATAGTATATTAGCACTGTAAACAAAGAGAAAGAAAGTTCCAGTTCATGCCCACCTATACCCAATATCAAGGAAACAGTCACTAATTGGAAGATAAAGAGCTCATATTATTCATAAAAGGATGAAGAGCATTAACAATAGGCAGAAGTGGTTTGACATAGGAACCATCACTATTTATAAAAATACCCAGTGCTTTTTTTTTTTTTTTTTTTTTGTGTGATGGTACTCAGGAATACTGAGTACTGGAACTTTTTTTTTCACAGTAATGCAGAACTGTCTTCTGCTGCTGGTGGAAGCGGCCCCAGGTCCCTGGCCATGTAAAGGCACTTTTAAAAAAAAACAAAAAAGTACTGAAAATACCATGAAACTTACTAGCTAGCTGCCTTACAAGCATACTCCAAGTTCTATTCCCTTACAGAGTCTGAGTACTTTGGGATATCATGTTGCCTTCATAATCAGTCCTGTTTGTTATATACAGATAGTGTACGTCTACACTGGCAGTTTAGGATGATTTAAGGAAGTTTAAGTTGACCTAAACAAAGCCACATCCACACTGGGCTTTTCTTAAGTCAACTTAAGGGCCGGGGAGCCATGCACAACTCCCTTGTCCCCCGGGAAACCCCCTGGGGCAGCAGGGATTCCCTCACTGCTGGAGCCCCAGCCACGGTGGCAGGGGAATCCTTCGCCACCAGAGCCCCAGCAGAGGATTCCCTCCCCTCTGGAGCCCTGGCTGGGGAGCCCTGCATGGCTCCCTTCTCCCCAAGAAGCTGCACGGGGCTCCCTTGTCCCCTGGGGACAAGGAAGCCACAGCTCCCAGGAAGAAGGGAGCTGCATGGGGTTGCTTGGCCCGGGCTGCAGCGGCTAGGGAAACCCCCACCACCCTGTCTGGGGCTCTGAAGGTGAGGGATTCCCCCACTGCCCCACCCAGGGCTCCAGCCAAGTGGCTGCAGCCCTGGCCAGGGTGTCGAAGGAATCTCTCTCTCTGCTGGAGCCCCAGCCAGGGCTGCAGGGGTTTCCCTTGCTGGAGCAGCTGGGGCCAGGGAGCCCTACAGCAGCTCCCTTCTTCCCAGGAGCCATATGCAGCTCCCTTCTCCCCAGGGAAAGCTGCCCATAATACCTTGTCCTTGGGGAGAGGTAGCTGCCCGTGGCTGCCTTATCCCAGGGGGAAGACACACGTGGCTGCCTTGTCCCTGTGGAAAACCGTGGCTCCCTGCTTGCCAGGGAGCTGGGGCCCCCCTTGTCCCAGGGAGTCCGGTGCCCCTTGTCTCCATGAGCGGCAGCTCTCCTTATCCACTTAAGCATCTAATGTAGATGCTCTAAGTCGACTTTAGAAGGTCAACTTTAAGTCGACCTAAATAAATCTTGTGGACGCGCTAAGTTGACTTAACAAGGTTGACTTCATTTAACAAGGGTAGACATAGCCATAGATACTGAGGTTTGCTGTATCAAAATTTAGTGCAGAATATCTGCAGTCTCTATCTCCATCTCCTTATAAAATAGATAACCCATAGATATAGAAGGCAATCATAACAAAGAAGGAGTCCTGTGGCACTTTTAAAGACTAAAAAAAATATTTATCACATGAGCTTTTATAGGAGAAAATTGTTCATTCTTATTGCACACTGGCTCTTCATTTTGTTTAGGAGATCTTTTGATCTACTATTATAAAATTGTATTTGTATGTGAGTGTGCGATTTAGATGACCCCTAGATATTCTGGCTTTGAATTGTGGGTCAACCATTGACCATTCAAAAAAGATGTTAAGCTGAAGGTGGCTCTGAGCATGGTGTAAGTGGAAGCTTGGTTTCAGTCTCCATTTCTTGCAATAGTCACCTATGGAAACCATAACAGAGTCCTGTGGCACTTTTAAAGACGAACAGATTTATTTATTGCATGAGCTTTCGTGGGAGAAAATCCCACTTCGTCAGACGCTTTAACTTTCCCATCTTCAAAGCATCTGACAAAGTGGGATTTTCTCCCACGAAAGCTCATGCAATAAATAAATCTGTTCGTCTTTAAAAGTGCCACAGGACTCTGTTGTCTTTCTACAATAGACTAACACGGTTACCCCTTTGGAATATGGAAACCATATCATCATTCTCTTCTGTTCAGGTTCTCTTCAATCTTTGGGAAGTCATGGTCTTTTGAAGCCAAGGAGATATAGTTGGTATGAACCACTTAGAGGTGGTATTCAGTAGGGCTTTAGTGGACGCATTAAATAAAATTGGTGCCAACACTGAGTCTTGCAGGAGTCTGCTCTTCTGGAATCTCCAGGTGCTGATTCTGTGAAAACATCTATGTTGGAGCTATGTTCAGCTCTGTTGTCCTGATAATCCACCTAAAAATTACTCTTGACATTTTATACCACAGACCCAGATAGTGTCACAGTCTGCTGTAAGGCCAAAAATATAGCTCTAGTTTTCTCCTTCTTTTGAAATCCATTTTCGATGTCCATAGTAAGTGCTAAGTGGTCACAGGTGCTTTAATTTGGTCAAAGACCTGACTGATCATCACTCAAAAGTTGCTCTGGCATGGGCATAACTTTATGGAGGGTCATCTACTCCAGACATTTGTAGCTACAGCTAAGGAGTAATATGTCTTTCTGCCATAGCTCAGGTAGCATGTTAACAGGGATGAGCTGATTTTTCTTCCCAAGATGTTGTAGTGAGACCTAATGATACCTGTTTGCTGTCTGTAACATTTCTGGGTAAACCCAGGCTTATCCAGTCTCTAATGTCAAACTTTCAAAAGTAACATTTGTCCAACAGACTCATATTGTGAAAAACCCTGGCTAGCGTATGTCAGCAACATTACATCCTGACACCTCATAAAGTTTACAGAACAATACTGTATCAGCATGAACTATTACTTTAATTATTTCATTGCATTTTTCTACCCATCAAATACCATTCCTTCTTCTCCCAACTTCTGTCTTCTGAGAGTGGCAGGTTTCTCCACAACCAGTTTTTCTTTCTTTCTTTCTTTCTTTCTGGCTGGCTGGCTGGCTGGAGGGTGGGAGCTAAAAAGGGAGTCTGACCCCACTGAGGCCTATTTTCTCAGCCTTCACCATGCTGCTGCACTTGGGATCATTTGAAACCAGGAGCACACCAAGAACAAACAAGTGAGCGAATGACTAAAGTAGGAGATTCAGCTGTCGGGGGCGGGGGGTAATATAAATAAAGTAAATTAAGTCTCTGGTGCATAGAATGGGTTCACTGAAGGATTAGTCTCTCTACATGCAAATACACAGTTACCAAATCTTGCTAAAACAATCCCAAATTACTGCAGCTATCTGTTTTATGGTGAAGGAATATGCTATCTGCCAGTCCCATGGAAGTGCTCCAGAATCACTAGTTAAATAGCTAAATCTTCCTTCAGCTGACTCCATACCCCAATAAAAGGTGATCCTGTGTTTTTAACCTCGGTAGTTGTTGTCATTAAGTGTAGTGAAACAAATTTTACGTACAAAATCAATCATGTATGCAAAGATCAAATGAAACATCACTGAGTACACCTTCTCTGTATTTAATTTTCTTATCCTATAACACCTCTGAATCTTACCTCTTAAGAGTTTGTAATTTGTCTAGGAGGATATAAGAATGGGACCTTGTAAGAATTTGTATTCAATCAATTTCAATCCAAGATAATTTTCTTTTTTTTATAGCCACAAACTCATCTATGCCACAACACCTTATAATTTTATTCTCTTCATTTAGAGATAAACTAAATGTGATGAATTCATCTCTGTCATCCTTGCTCTCATGCAGACCTTCATGAGATCATGCTCTGCATATGTTTCATTGGCAAATACTCAAATGTGTCTTTAACAGTGCCAATGGATTCTGAAAATTCTTGGCAGCAATATTATATATACCTTGGACCTCACAGGAACTGTTTGTTGCTATCTATAAAATGTTTATCTTTAGTAACTATACATTTTGCACTAGAAAATGTCGTTGTAGCTTATCTTGCTGCCTTCACCTGTGGTGAGCAGTATCATATCAGTTCATTTCAAATGCTGTAGTAATTTTTATTTGTTTTAAATATATTCTGAATTTTAATAAAGATACACGGCATCTTCTCTCCAAGGATCATAACACTCTTTATGAACATTAATTAATTATCTTCACAACTACTGCTGGGTGGAGAAAGAAAATTCAGTTTTGTGAAGGATTTTGATATTTCAAAATTTGGCTTTGTTCCAATTCAGAACAAACCCAGAATTTTTTAAATTGTCCAATAAAGGGGATCAAACCCCAATCCCCAAACAAACTGCTCATACCAAGAGCCCCTGAAAGTCGGGCAGTATCAGCTTTGTGTCCGATAGTTTAACAAGCTACCCCAGAGTCAAATACTGTGAATGTCCTTGGATCCTAGGCTGCTGAGGAACCATGCAGATGAGCTAATTTGAAACTGGACATGTTTGCAATGATTATCTATCTGGCAAGAAGTGTTACATTGGAAACTTGACTGATTTTCATCAGAACTTCATTGAAATTGAACCATCTCTATGGACTGTTTCAATTTTGACTAATCTGCAAATTACAACAAACAAACAAACAAACAAAATGTTTCCCTTTAATTTCTCTGCCCAGTTCTATTTGCAGCTATCTTTTCAGATGGTAACTACACTGGTTTTCATTAAAATGGTTATTGTTATGCCAACATTTGCTAACAATTGCCACACTGTGGTATCTGAAATATCAAAAGTTATTTTTTCTATACTGGGACAGGAAATTAGAGTGGGATCTCGAATAAATGTGGTGACTGGTGGTAGCTATTGCTATTTTAATTTATTCAGTTTGTAAATTGGCATGATGGCACTCTGATTCTGTTAGGATTCCCTAAATTTTACCATAATATAAAGAATAAATGAATTAATATCCTCATTTCACAGGTGGGAAAATGAGACAGAGTTCGGGGTGGGGTGGGGTGGGGTGGGGTGCACAATATTATAAAAGGAATCTGGCAGAAAAACCAAAAATAAGATCATCTGGCTCATGGTCCTATGCCTTAACTTTAGATTAATCTAGATATTAATTTATAACTAAGTAATAATTTAGCTATCTGTGTTGTATATATTCAGCTACTGATTTTTTTTTTAAATAGACTATATTTCTAAAAAAAAGAATCCCCAAAGCATCTCCTTTAAGACATTTGAAGTCAGGATCCATAGCCTTTATTTCAGATGTGTGGAATGCTGATCTCCAATTTGTTATATAAGAATTTATTGCTGCCTACCACAGAATTTCTAATGCAATTTTAACCTTTATTTAAAAAAAAATGCAGAATTTTACCTTTAAAATTATATGAAGTTTGGGTTTATAGGAAAAAGATGATATGCCTTTTTACAGTAAAAGACATCTATTTAAAGTGATGTCCAGAATTCTGGGGTGGGGCGTTGGGGGAGGGGGGGAGATGAGGAGATCAGAAAGGGGGTGGGGGAAGCTCAGTAGAAAGGAAATATTTATTCATTGTTTCATCCTGAAAAATAGTAACTGCTTATGGCTTATGTGAAGAGAGTTGTAAGTTTCATTTCTAAGCCCAACACCCACAGTGAGAACTACTGATAATTCACATCCTTGTTGACAGTCCATAGTGCAAGGGTTTAAATGGGGAAGGAGATTGTACTCTCTTGTTATCCTTACACAGGATCTATCTTCAAGTGACTAGATTGGAAAGTATAAATTATCTGGAAAGGTACTTCTGACTACTACTTCTTGTCAAATATAAATTTTATGATCATCAGCCTTAAGCCCATCAATGGACAGAGCACTCACTGCCTGCAAATAAAAGTTGGCTGACTTTTCTAAGTCATTGTTCACTTGAAGCATATTTTAGACAGTTTCAGGAACTTTGATCTTCTTTCAAATCTCATTTAAAAACAGAAACTTCCTGTAATGTGACATGGAACTCCACACTATGCTGGAAGGAGTTAAGAAGCTACTTTGGACTATGGTGGCCACATCTCTGAACCTGGCAATAATATCAGGACTGGAAAAGCAGGAGTTAAATGGAAAGAACACAGCTTTTTTTTCACAGCCACATTAAATTGGCGAGTCATAATCATCCTGTGATCAACTAATACTCCCAGGTCCTTTTCCTCCTCTGCCACTTCCAATTGAAGCATTCCAAGGTAATAGCAAAAATTCATCTTATTAGTGCCTAAATGCAAGACCTTGCACTTACCACTAATAATTTGATCCTATTTCTCTAGTTTACAAAGTCATTCGGATTTTCCTGTATCATATCCCAATCCTTTTCTGTATTGGAATATGCCCCAACTTTGTGTCATCCACAAACTTTATTAGTACATTTTCAGTTTTTGCACCAAGGTCAGTTATAAAAAGGTTAAGAAAGATTGGTCCCAAGATTGATCCCAGAGGAACTCCATTAGTAACTATCCTCTAGCCTGATAGTTCACTTTTCAGTATGACCTGTTGTTATCTCCCTTTAACTGGTTCCTTATCTACCTTTCAGTTTTCATATTAATCCCCTTCTTTTCCAATTTAACTAATAATTCACCATGTGGAACTGTATCCTATGCCTTACAAAATCTAGGTAAATTAGATCCACTGCATTCTTTTTGTCTAAAATAATCTCTTATCTTCTCAGAAAAGGAGGTCAGGTTGGTCTGGCATGATCTACCTTTTGTAAAGCCATAGACTTTTTGGCTATGTCTACTCTAGAAAAGTTAAGTCGATTTAAGAGTCAACACTGGCTTTAAGTCGACTTAATAAGCAATATTCCCCATCCACACTGGCTTTAAGTCGACTTAAGAATCGGCTTAAGCGGACCTAAAGTGAGGAAGTTAAGTCGACTTAAGATCTTATTAAGTTGACTTAGTAAAAGCCCAGTGTGGATGCAGCTTTGGTTAGGTCGACTTAACCCTCCTTAAGTAGACTTAATTTGCCAGTGTAGACATAGCCATATACCCCACAGTGCTCCCCATATAGCTCTGAAAGTGGGCACTCTGCCAAGGACAGATTTGTGACAGTTCTATTTCTACCTATGCACTTTCACTGACAGCACATTCACTTAAGGTATCTTTTTGTTTGCTTGTTTTGTTTTTAATAAGCTTTGATTATTTAATAATAAGCTTGTGGTTTAAACTATGTATTAATGATCACGGTGAGCCAAATCAGATAATGACCAAAATCACAATATACTCTTGTACTAAAAGCAGTTATTTTTTAGGTAAAAAATATAGGGGGGTTTTTTGTTTGTTTGTTTTGTTGTTGTTGTTTTTTTTTTAATGTTCACATGTCTCTCCACTTCCAGGATTCATTTTGAATATTGAAATACTCTGAGAAATGAGAAAGGTTATTCATATGGTATTTCTCATTTGATTGCCACACAGACCCTGCCTCCCCAAAAAAATCATGCAATCCTTGACAGTAACAGTTTAATCATAAAACCACTGATTTTATAGCAACATCACTTGTCTTTTTTTTAATAAAAGTTAACCTGTCACTATACACTGAAATATAACATTGCAAAAATGTCCAGTTTCAGGCATTCTAAAATTGATTTTGCGCCAGTTAAAAATGTGAAATTCCTCAGTTGATATATTAGGTACCAGTACTAGTCTGGCATATACAAATTTTCAGTGTAGATGTCAAACTTCCTCTTAGGACAGACACATATTGCTTTTTCTCTTCTTCTGTGTCCAATTATATTTGACATTTAATATAAATGTCCACAACATAAAATGTTACAATCTTTTGAGAGTGATGGTGAGGTATCATTATAAATTTAGATTTTAATAAAAACATCTCATAAAATAAGACAATGCGTTCATATTAAAAGTTCTGATTGCTTTCTATTATTTTTACTTATGATTGTTTTTTTATTTAGATGGTCTAATCCAAAACTAATTAAGTTAATTGAAAGACTCTCATTGGTCTTATTGGACTTTAGATCAAGCCCATTAAAGAGTTTCATCTGTAAATCTTAAAGAAAAAAACTTTAAAAAGCAACCAAACAAAAAATAAAAAAGGGGGTAGAATGAGAGGTAAAGTGACTCATGGCCCCAAAGTAATGCAGTGGAAGAATCAGGACTAGAACCCAAGTCTATTCTGTATATTAGAACTAGATAAAAATTCCAGGACATTACTGAAACAGTTTACAGATGACTTAATAAATCATAGCATATGCTTAAAAATTGTAATGTAATTACTGCGCTAATTATGACATCAGTCAAAAGTCCTGGATTTCACCGTAATTTCGTAGTAGATTCAGTGTCATGTTTGTAAAATAAGTGAATAAAATCAAATGATTTATTTTCTTTCCTTTTCAACTTAAAGAAGACATTTACATGAAAGATTTAAATGGAATATATTTCAATGTGCATAATCTCAGGTAAATAAAGCTGGTTTTCCTCTCTTCCGTTCTTTAAATCAGTTTACAGGATGCTCCCTGCTTTATTAATTTTTTCCAATTTTCTTTTTAATGACTGTTCTTTGCTTTAATTCCTGCAGATGTATTTGCTTCCAGCTAAAGACTTCTGGTTGAAGATGGAGAGCTGTAAGATCCTTTAAACCCAGTTATTAGGCAAATTTCTGATCTTTCAGTGATTTGTGTGCCCACCTTATCAGATCTCTTCATGAGAATGAACCAATGAAGGCCTGGTACTAGCTTCTGCATTGAGTTTTTCACATGTGTAGGAGTAATTGTGGAATCCAGATTGCCATTTGTATGAATCAGATTTAGGGTTTTATACAAAAATGGCACAACTGTCTGTATGTTATTTGGCATGTACTTTATTCAATACAGTCAACCTAAATTTGGCTTCTTAACCATTTTCCCCAGAGATAATATAGGTCAACTAAGATTTACTATTATATAAAAATAAACAAACAATGTTTGGCTAAAATAATTAGGTGAAAAAACTAATTTATTTTGCCTACGACTGTGACTAATAATGCAACAAAGTATATGTTCTGTGCAACAATTCATTACATCTGACATTTGACACTTCTTATATATTTGGGTTTATCTAAACTTCAGAAGAAGAAACATAGGACTAGAAGGGACCTCCTCGGTCTTTCAGTCCAGTCACATGTTGTTGCAGACAATCCCATCATACAATCCCATTCATAAACTTGTAAAGTTCCATCTTAAAGCTAAACAGGTTAATTCCAAAATTCCTATTGGGAGGCTGTTCCAGAACCTCATTCCTCTGACAGTTAAAAACGTTTTTCTAATTTCCAATCTAAAGATATTCCTGGACATATCCTACCCATTTGTATTTCTGCCAACTCTGTCCTTTGGCCTAAACAGTTCATTTTCCTCCTAGGATGTTACGCCTCCCCCTTCCCCCAAATATATTTATACAGAGCAATCATATTCCCTCTCAGCCTTCATGTGGTGAAGGTAAACAAACCAATATCTTCCAGTTCATTTCATAAGATAGACTCTCCTTTCCCCTCACTATCCTAGTAAACCTTCCCTGAATCGATTAAGATTTAATTAATTTTTCTTGAACACGGATGACCAGAATTGTACATAGTATTTGAGCTGCAGTTGCCCATGCCTTGAACATGGCATTAATACTTCCCTGTTTATATTGAAAGTATCTCACCTGATATATCTTAGGATCATATTTAATTTACCTTTTTCCATGACTGTATTATATTAGTGACTCATAGTTATCCTGCAATTAACTAATACACACCAGTCATTTTCATACCGTTTCCAACTGAAGAGGCTCAGCTTATAGCAAAAATTCTTATGTTTCTCTAAATTCATGAGTTTGCACTCTGTAGTATTAAATTCCATCCTATTTCTAGTACTTCATTTCTATGTAATATTTGAATTCTCCTCTGTATTAATGCTGACTTCCAGCTTTATCATTAGCAAATGTCTTTAGCACACTCCTATTTTTGTCAGTGATTGGTTTCCATCCTATCTGATGTTTTCATGTTCTCAATTATTTCCTTTCTCAGTAAAAAGAAGATCCTTCAGTTTGGCTTTCTACTTTCTGGATCATTTAACAGCACACAACAGAATGAGATGACAGCTCAGGATAGAAAGTGAAGAATAGCTTAATTGGATGAATCTACAGATGTAATTGCTAAGCTGAAATTTGGCCAAGTTACTAGAGTTAGCAGCCTGAATTTATGAAAAGCATTGTGGAATCATTAAAGACATCAAGATCTTTGTGTCACATCTGATTTGCACCGTTGTTCTTTCACAACACAATGCATAGAAATACCATACTGGAGATTAGGTTTAGTGATGATGACTCCAGCAGGACTGTAGTGAATCACTGTGGACACTTTCTCCAACATGTAGGTTTTCTCTGCAAGATCTCTCTTCAGGTATGGACAAGGCCTAACCCTATTTAATTTGTAAAATCTGGTAAAATTACATCACAAGATAATCTGGCCACAGGAAATTCATGAAATGATATGCAGTATAATATTGATCTTCTGTAGAAGCAGGAGAGGGCTTTGGTACCTGTCTATCTTAAATCAGGTAAGAGAAGGAACAGACACAGAACACAAAGCTGGGCAGCTAATGCTTTTTATAACTGGGGAGACTGAAAGACAACTTTTTATAGTTACTAATAAAGAAAGAAATATGGCCATGCATAATATCACTTCGGCATGGATTGTTGGTTCTCAGAGAGTTATAGCTTTCTAAAGAGAAAGTCAAACAAAACCATTCTCTGGATGGAATTATATAATAAAACAGTTTGATCTAAACTATGCTGATTATTTTACAGAAGATGAGATAACTTTGAACCTTGCTACTTTTCAACTTCAAAGCAACAAAGCCCAAATGCAGAGCATCTTTTTAATAAAGCTAGTCTGGACCACAGTCCTCCTACCATGAACTTCAGTCAGCCACTGACTTATCCTGGCCTTACGGTTCTTTTTATTTGAGTCTGTTGATTGGCTGCTTCCCTGCAACCATTGTAGGCCATTTGGAGGACTTCTTTTCCCTTCTCGAGATGGATGTAGTGGGACCCTGAGGCCTCCAACAGAGGGCCTCGAGACTCTCACATTTAGGCACATGTGTCTGCCTGTGTAGATACAGTTAAAAATCTAACTCAACAGATCTTTTGAAATAAAATCAAGATGATGTAGACTCCGAGCCCATTCCTTTTGCCATAGGTGCGATGAGTTACTTTATTAAAAGTTTAGTATTGGTGGTGGCAGATCTTGAGGATGAAGACCACATTTTTTTCTGAATGTGAATGTGCTTTTCTGCTATACTAATGATTTTCTTTTTTTCTGAAAGGGTTTTTTATTTTATTTTAGTATATATCTACCATTATGCTCAATTTTGAAGGGAAGTTTGAGAATTAATATCAATCTAATGATATCTGCAGCTCCTTGAAACTGGCAACAATATTATTCATCTCTTAACTAATGTTTAATTTGTTTTGGTTTATTCTGTAAAGTTTCTGATACCATGCTTCATGAAGTCTCACACAATGTTTTCAGAAGCATGCGAGTGACATTTGTGCCAGCCACTTTAGATCAAATGAAAATAAAAAAAATAATATTTTCAACATTCAAAGTTGAATAGACACTGCACAGAAACCCAGGGCAACAGTGCAGCGTTCTTTAAAAAATGATGACAAATGTAGTCAGTAAAAATGACTATACAATTTCTTTCATCAACAGCTTATGAAATTTGAATTCAATACATGGTACTCAGAAATCTGCATGATATATTTAAAGCATATAATATAATTGTTGTAGGGTATATGCCCCACATTGGTACTGAAAAGGTTAAAGGGAGCTGAAGAGCAACATCTGGAAACTCTGATAATAGGCCAGGAAACATATTGAGAAGCCACAGGAATGAAGTGACAATCTATGGTGAGCCTTGATAAAAGGGCAAGAACTGAAACTCCAATAAGAATGGATCAGTATCAAAAAGGATACTGCAAGGCTGGAAATGGCCTGAGGGAAAGGTCCAAAGAGGAGGCTGAGGTAGGAATAAGTTCAGGGAAGCAGCAGGGTGTTTGAGGGAATGGACTTTAGAGATAGTATGATGGACCAGCCTAGTTTGGCATTGACCTATTTTTGTACTACTGGCCGTGGATATGCCAGTGACTTGAGAAGAGACGTTACATGAGGTGGGTTCTAAGTTACTACAGAAAATTCTTTCTTGAGTGTCTGGCTGGTGAGACTTGCCCACATGCTGAGGGTTTTAACTGATCACCACATTTGGGGTTGGGAAGGAATTTCCCCCTAGGACAGATTGGCAAGGACTCTGGGTTTTTTTTTTTGTTTGGTTGGGTTTTTTTTGCCTTCCTCTGTAGCATGGGGCACAGCTCACTTGCTAGTGGATTCTCTTTAAAGTCTTCAAATCATAATTTGAGGACTTTAATAACTCAGTCATAGGTTAGAGGCTTATTACAGAAGTGGGTGGGTGAGGTTTTATGGCTTGCATGTGCAGGAGAAAAGACTAGATGATCGTATTGGTCCTTTCTGACATTAGAGTCTATGGGTATGTCTACACTGGCAATATAGGTTGATTTAAGTAGTCTTAAGTCAACCTAAATTACTCCCCACTGGACTTTCGTTAAGTCGACTTAAGAAATTCCTTAAGTCAACTTAATGAAAGATTAGACCGACTTAGTAAGAACCGCCGGTTAGGTCGACCTAACCCTTAAGTCGACTACTTAGGTCGACTTAAGCACAGTTTGGACATGGATTAACCCTTAAATCGACTTTATTAAGTCGATTTAAGGGCAGTTAGATCGACTAACTACGTCCCCTTTCAGGGTAACCACTTTGTTAAGTTGACTTAACAGTGTGTAGGCATAGCCAATGAGTCTATGGACTGGAACCAAAATTAGAGGGAGGACTTAGGCTCCTCCACTGGCCACAAAGGAAAGTGATGTGAATCCTCTTGATTCAAGGGTTAAGGGCAAATGAAAGCCCTGAGAAAGGGGATATAAGGAACAGTTGGCCTAGGCTTGGGGCCCAGAGGCTTGATATGAGGTCATTACACTATTTGTTGGCAGTACTTTCTGTTACCCCAGAAGTGAGGGAAAGTATAAATGGCCTGGCTGAAAGCTGAACACTCATAGAAGCAGAGCACTGCAAGGGAGTGAAAGCTTGAAACTCCACATCTATTTGCAAAGGTGCAAGCAGGCTTGCAAGCTTGCTTAAGTCGACTTAATTTAATCTGTGTCTACACTACAGCAGTTTAAGTCGATTTAAGGAAAATTAAAGTTGACTTTATAAAGCCTAGTATACAGTCAACTTTACTGGCTATGTCGACTTATTAAATCAATTTAGCCAGTGTAGACGCAGATTAGCCCTAAATTGACTTTAAGGGCTTAAAGGGTTCCAGGGCTTCCCCACTTGGATTAGAAGTTAGAATACCCAATTCCTATCTGTACTTTAATTTATGTTATTTTATTGAAATTCCTTAGAGAGCTGGGTGGGTGTGTCAAACCATTGTGTCCTTAATGTTTAGGAATGTACCAGGGATAACAGTCCCAGGGACTAAACTGATGAGCCATTAAGGAGACAATGGGTGTATTCCTTATGTGCTTAAGGGCTCAACAGTTTAGTTCCTGGTACATTCCTGAACATTAAGGACACAATGGTTTGACACACCCACCCACTTTCTCAGGTATTTCAATAAAATAACATAAGTTAAAGTACAGATAGAATACCCAATTCCTAACTTGTAATCCAAATAAAATTCCTAAATAATAAACTATATAATCATTCCCAGCAAATTACTACCTTTCTATTGATTCCAAACATGATATAGTTCCTATGGATTATAGAGCATTTATGAGATATCCATTGAAAATAATATCATAAATGCTTCCCTAAATCCAGACAGCATCACACACAGGGCTCTGCCCTGCCAAGATCCCTGTCCCCCTTTGCTCCATTGCACACAAGGGGAGCCCCCCCACCACCATGGACCTGCCCAAGGTCCCCCTAACCCCACAAAGTCGACCTAGAGCATCCATTGTGGACACTTTAGTTAAAGTCGACTTAGAAGTGCAAGTGTAGACATAGCCATTGATAGGTGAGCAGGTGAATGAGCCCTTGATCAGGTGGCTCACTTGGTTAGTTCCCATGATGGTATCACTTGTATAGATATATGGGCAGAACTGGCAATGGGCCTGTTACAGGCATAAATACCTGGCTTAGTATTCCTGTTGTATGGTGTATAGTTGCTAGTATTTGTTTAAGGTTGGTGGTGGTGGGGGGGGACGCTGTCTGTAAGTGAGGAGTGGCCTATCTCCCAAGGTTTGAGAGATAAAACAGTTGACCAAATTTCATTCTTAATTTAGCTGATGTAAATTTTGTTGTTTTTGGTGTTTGTCTGTTTGTTAAGAGTTTTCTGATACAGAATCTAGTCTGGTACCTGGGAAAAGAAAACAAGCTTGCTGCATAGAAATCAAGAAGTTAAATCTGTAATGATCTTGGGGGTTCATTAAAGAGCACACCATTGAATGAGTAAGGAATAGAACTTTAACAACACAGACAGGAGTGATTCCCAGGTATGCAGCTGGGAGCACCTATGTTAGACCACCTGTAAGGTACATTTCCCAATTCACACAACACTGTCTCACGCTAGGTAGTGTCTCTAAAATCACAACCTTCTACAAGCATCTCCCTACAAAATTGCCATGTACAGGGTTATGTGTTGATGTGCAGACACATCCTGTTCTGGCTTGAGCGTTCCTTGAGAGCCTACTATATGTAGAACCTACCATTTTTAATCTCTTCAGGGCAGGGACAGTGCCTTTATCACTATTTGTTAGCATCTAACGCACCAGTTTCTTGAACCAGTTAGGGAGATTTCGTCTTTGATGTAATATAAATATTGAAGCATGAAAGATTTCTGAACATTTCTGAGGCATGTCAATATTCTCCAGAGGGTGGCATTGCAAACTTCAAGACATTGAAGTGAAATCTATTAATTTTCTTCTTTTTAAAAATGCAGCAAAATCTGTTTTAAGTTCTAATAGCTAGACCTCCACCTTGAAGAACCTCGGTGGGAAAGGTTATGTAGTTCCAAATTATATGATTTTTTCAAAGCTAAACTCCCTTCTTCCACCTGGAATGGAGATCACTACCTATGTATGATGTATTCAGTTCCTAATGCCTTCCACCTTATGATCCCAGTGTCAATGAGAGCACGCTGAAGTCTTTGGAAATGAAGATGCTTCTGTGCAGGAGAAGCAAGATCCCTTACATGCACTGGTTCTGATAGAATGATCTGATCCTGTGTTAATAAGTAGAAAGGAATACTTCACTTCAGACAAGGACTTGTAATTAGTAATTGTAATGTGATGAACAGTACATTAGCATTTAGTGAACATTACTACTTTACTATCCTTACTACCTGCTCAATTCTAACAAAGAAAGAAAAACACTTTGATTTAGGAACAGTGAATCAGTTCCTATAATAAGATAATCTATGCAATTTATGCTGGTCACAATTCAAATTTAGAGTGCACATTTGTCCAGTCTGCAAGATAAGAATCAAGTCCGTTAGACCTTTACTTTTTATGTAAAGTCACCCTATTCCATATAATTATTGAATTGTGCAAATATAGTTTCTAGCTTAAACCCATTCAAAAATTAGTGCCATCTAAAACTTCCATTTTCAGCACAAATGCACTTGCCTGAGTTTAATAACTCTGAAACTACTCAAGTTATGGGTCTTGAATTTTAGAGTTTTTAATATGAAGAATTAACAAAAAAACAGATAAATTAATCACCAGTGGAACATTTTCTGATTTGACATGAAGAGACTTGCCAGTGAAATTCTAACTGCAGCACTGTTAGGATTGATCATTAGTGTTTTATGTATAAACCTTTGACCTAGAGATGCCCATGCCCATGCCCAAATCTTCTAGGCACTTCTAAAAATGCTCCAATCATCCCTCTCTCATTGTACAGCTAAAGGAGATGCTACATCAGGGAATACTGAAGGTGAATAAATGCATCCACAATAAATCTATCTGAAGGAGCATCTCTCTTCCCTAAGGAGCACATGTTGAAGGGATCTTGCACAAAATGGGGGAAGTGACTCTGCAGTGCTGTGGAGAGACTCAGGGCCAAAGCAAGCTGCAGCTGCTTTCTGCAGAATTCTTTCTGCAACAGACAGAGGATGGCTGTTGGGATCTTTTCATTTAACTTAATGGATAAAGCTGAGTTAACTTTTTGCACCCCTCTCAAAAGAAGGGTTTCTGCTCAGATGCAGAGTGACAGCTTGAGTCATCATGTCCCCCCAGCAGGCTACCAGAGGCCAGGAGAGTTCATAGAAGAGGGCTTAACTCTCTCAGTAATTGGAATATCCCTTGAAGATCTTGGAGGCAGCACTCACTGCCTCCTTCGCATCCTCAAATCCCTTTCTTGGGGTCTTCTTCAAATTCAACCTCCATAAGATTAAGCTCTGTAGTGTTTTCTCACCTCTACTCCCATCCATAGGTATTTCTGTTGGAGGGTAAAATCTGATTTATAACTTCCAGTAAATTCATGTCCAAGAAATAGTTAACTACTAAAGTAACTATTTATTGATTAACTTGTAGGGAGTATTGTAATTAGAAATTGGGGGGAGGGGAGGGGGCGGATATTTTTGACTATAGCTTCCCTGTTGTCATTTTTAAAAAAAATCCATTTCAATTATATTCCCCAAAGCAGTGATTTTTGGAAATAATTTCTGTATTATCAATGGATTCCTAATGCGCTCTGAAGTAAAAGCTGTACTTTGTGAATACTGGCAAAGACTATGTCTACACTATCAAGTTAGTTTGAATTAAGGAGGCTTAATACGAACTAACTAAAGCCATGGCTACACTAGGCTTTAGTTAGTTCAAATTAAGGGCTTCCTTAATTCAAACTAATAAATTCAAATAGGGTGTTTGAACTAAGGGGCTAATTCGAACTAACTAGTTTGAATTAACCAATGTGGCCATGTTAATTTGAACTAATTTCTTAGCTCAAATTAACCAGCCATTGAAATGAATTGGGATCGCTAATTCGAACTAAGCAAGTGCTTGCGTAGTTCGAACTAACATTCCAGTCTGGCCATGCATTCAGTTAATTTGAACTAACTAAAATTAGTTCAAACTAACTAATTCGAACTAATTTTAGCAAGTGTAGACATAGCCAAAGGTACTATAATCATCAAGTATTCCTAAAATATTAACTGAAGCTACCAGAGTTCTTTCTCTACTCAACTGGTGCTCCCATTTGCAGATCCATGTTAACACTCTACTCCAGTTTCTCTGAAAATATATATTTCTGATGCTACTTATTATTGAATCTGGTGTCTTTGAAGGGTGCTAAATTGACAGTTGAAGGCATCTATTAATCCATAGAAAAAACAAATAGACCAAAGCCATACAAATTTTTACTAGCAATTACACTTATGTGCCTCAACTTTGAATTGAGGAAAAAATCTAAAGGGCAGAATACAATTCCATGTCTAGGCCCATTTCTTGTTAGTCTCTTGACATTATCAACAGGAAGGCTGAAATTGATGGTACTTTTTCAATTCAACTGTTTTTAGGATAATTCATTTCACTTATTTGATCAAAACGCTTTTACATTTTCTGAAGGGATTTAACTAAATCTGTTTTACATATGAAAAGAACATTTTCCAAGGAATTAATTTTTTTTAACAGTAGTATTCTCCTCAGTCCAGCTCAAATGAAATCTTTCAGAATTGGAAGTCTGTTGCCTGCTATTGTAATTTGTACTTTTTAGCACATATTATAGATGTTATTTAACTAAATGTGAGATTTCATGGCTTCCATTTTGACCAAAACATCAATGTTCTTCTGGTTCAAAATGGGTTTCTCTCTTCATTTGGATTAACACAGGATAAAAAGTTAGCTCTTGTTTAAACTAGTGAACCATTTATAAACTAATCCTGATTTTAAATGAATGGAGTCATTAATTCGGGATACAGGGTTCACCACATAATTTGGGCAAATAGTTTTCATATTCTAAGTAGTTTTGTGAACTACTTTTATCTTTATGTGTTGACTGTCATTTTGTGGCTAGTCCTATAAATCAGTTATTTTTTCTGCTCCCTGGTTGGATGAGTGAAATATTTTAAGCAGAAAAATGACAATGATATTCAATTCCCATTTAGGACTGAAGAAATACATGTTTGGTGGTCAAATCCCCAAAATCTGCTTTGAGTTGACCTGAAACATTTGAGTGGGAGGACGGGTTCGCATCAAAAGAAGAAACAAAACTACATTTCAAGTTGAACAAAATGTGTTATTCAATTTTAAATAAAACAGTTGGTTTAATTTTTAAGTGTCTCTCCCATCCTCCTCTTTTTAGGTAAATCTGCCTAATTTCAAAATCAAACCATTTCAAAATGGAAAGGTGAATTTACTCCTTTAAAAATATCAAAAAAACATTTCCGCTGTCAAACCTTCTCCTCCCCTCCTGATTTTATTTTGCTGAACCAACTTGGAATAGCACTTTTTGGGGGAAAAAATCTTTGTGAAAAAACACAGAACTGCTCTAGTCTCATATGAATGTTTGGGTCAACATTCATAACATTTTCAGGATTTGTAATATCTTCGTGTATATCTGATGAAAGTCTATATACACATAAGCTTTCTTACAAATTACAGTTTTCTTAGTCACTGAGTTAAAGGGTTTTGAAAAGATAGATTGATAGATAATGAACTATACATGGTTTTGTTTTCAAACTATTTTCTTACACTTTTCATTGAACTCTGCTTTTTTCAGAAGTTTGCAAACCACAGAAAGCAGCTTACCTGCCGTTAGTATTTGTACTAATAGTCTAATTCAGTTTGCAAACATAAAATTCTGAACAGAAACCAGAAAAACATTGCTTCAGGGGCATATTAGATTTACAGACTCTATCAATGGAATAAGAATAAATATGCAGTAACACAGGACTATTCAAAGTGGGCACAAAGTCCATCAGGTGTCCATCAAATTAAATACAAAATTTCACATACATAAATGTGGATTTATTTACATAGAAATTTAAAAGCCCTAATACTTAAAGGAAATTATCTTGTTGATCTGATTATTTACTAAAACACATGGAAATGTCAATTCTTATATGAAAATTGAGCCTTTGTACAAAATTTCCAATGATGGCTTTAAGCACTTAAATAGTTGTCATGGTTTTCATTTAACCCATATGGATTTTCATATCTTCATGATTATTGGTTTTGCAGTCATAGGAACAGGTTCTCAGATATCTGAATTTGCACATGCTTCAGTGCATTATCCACTTTCTAAGTTGGATTGTTATACTTGATTTTTAATTATACAACATTTTATGCTATTGCTATAGTTTTTGTTACTATTCACAATGTTCAGCTTGGCGTAGGTGTTTATTAAAAATGTCATGACATTTATTGTTTGAAAATTTCATATAAGTCTTGCACAGTCCAATAAAATCCCCATCTGTAGTATATAGCATACCCAGATGAAGCTTGTTAAAAATATTTCCTTCACTATACATAACTGTGAAGACATGTTCACGAATCATAAGAAAAGCCTTACACAAAAATATGGATACACATTGACGCAAGGCCAAAGTTATGAACTAAGTAGGAGTATAATGAATCCTTAATTTGTCCCAGACCAGTTTCAGCATTTTGTTTATTTAGTCTCTCTGCCTGTTAAAACACTCAAGTCTGCCCACCTTCCCATCTCACCCATCAACAAGGCTTTTTCCTTCTTTCCTTTCTTCTCCCATAAATGGTGCAAAACATAGCATACATATACGTTTCATTAATCCTCTTTGATATCAGATACTTCCATCTTCTTTTCAATCTTCTGAATGCACATTTCACTGTCATTCTACAACTACATAGGATATAGGTAAACAGGTCCTTTTCTCCTTTCCCAATATCCAGCAAAAGGCTTCTTAGCCAGGAGAACAGAGGGTAGGTTGTGTCTCTGAAGAGAAATGGCAACATAATCAGCGTCCTTAGTGAAGAACAGAATTTCTAACAATCCTGGCATCACAGACCTTTCCAAAACACCCACATTAATCTTTGGCTATGTCTACACTAGAAAATGTTAGGCCGACTTTGTTAAGTCAACTTAATAAGGTAGACTAAGTCGACTTAAAGTGGTGTCCATGGACATGGACTTAGTCCACTTTGTTAAGTTGACCTAACTGCTATAACTGTGCTAGGTCAGCCTAAAGAATGGTTAGGTCTACCTAAGGAGGGTTAGGTTGACCTACCTGACAGGTCTTATTAAATCGACTTAAGCTTTCATTAAGTCGACTTAAGGACTTTATTAAGTAGACTTAATGAAAGCCTGGTGTGGACTAAGGTTATGTCTACACTTTTTAATTTAAGTCAACTTAAAGTAGACTTAGTGTGTCTACACTTAAAAATAAAGTTGACTTAAAGGGGAACTTAAAAAGTCGACCTAGAGCATCCACACTGGATGACTAGGTCGACTTTTAGGGGCTTAGGGGGACCTAGGGGAGGTCCACAGGGGTGGGGGGCACCCTTTGCCCAATGCCAGGGGGCTCAGCCTTTACCCCATTGTACCTGGGTACAATGAGGCAAAGGGGAATAGGGACCCTGACACGGCATAGGGGCAGAGTGGCTCCATAGGGGCTCCACCTGTGCCCCCCCCAGCAGGGAGGGCATTGGTGTAGCCCTGGGGTAGTCCTAAGTCGACTTAGGGCTACCCCACGTCTACACTGGCTTAAGTCGACTGTAGGGAGTCAACTTAAGCCTTAGGTCTAATTGAAAGGTGGTATAAAGTCAACTTTATTTTCCTTAAGTTGACTTTATTTTCCTTAAGTCGACTTAAGGAAACTGTAGTGTAGACGCAGGGTAAATTAAGTTGACTTAAGCAAGTTTAAGTCCACTTAATTTACCAGTGTAGACACAGCCTAAATTAGGTCGACTTAAGCCTCCTTAAGTCAACCTAACTTGCCAATGTAGACAACCTTTGTGAGTCTTCCATAGTACTCAATTGGGCCTTGGGGAACAATGGAATAACTCCTCATTCCATTAATGAATTGTGTGTGATGGTGAAGAAAAATAGGCACATGAGAACAGCAATGACCTCAGTACCATTTGGGAACCACAACTATGCAGAGTATTAACCTAATCTGCTAAGCTTTATGGCATTCTGGAGCAGTGCACACTTCCATTACAACAGTCCAATGATCGGTATATCACTGCTAGTTTGACTCTATCCTGCCCAGTGATGAATTCCAGATGATAATGCCCACAAACTTTTCAACATGAAGTAGAGATCTCAATAGGTATTCTGCTGCTGCAGCTCTGGTCCAAGCTCTACAGAGATTTCTGTAAAGATGGCCCAGGACAGCCTCAAGATCTGCAGTTATTGCTTGTCATTCCAGGTCTGCAGGACTATCCTGTCCCACTGGTGAGTGTTGTGTGGCCCATCCCAAAAGCTCCAATGAATGAAACTGATCCAGGAAAAGTTCAGTCACAAGTATCTGATTTCAATTTTCTCATTCTCCAGTGTCCAGATTGTCTTGAATCTGAAGTTATTGCACAACCTGAGGTATATTTGCAGCAGTCTGGCTTTATTAATCTCTATGGCTATGTCTACACTGGGGAATTTAGGTCGACTTAACTAAGTCAACTTTCTAAAGTCAACTTTAAGTCAACCGTATTAAGTCGACTTAGGAGTCTTGTGTGCACTCTCTCTAAGTTGACTTAAGATGGGCCATACTAAGTCGACTTAGAGAGTCTACACTAGACTAAGTCGACTAGTTAGGTCCAGGGGGGAGGGGAGGCTCCTTTGGAACCTTGGCTCCCCAGGCTAGGAGGGTTTGTCCTGGGGAGACCAAGCACCGCATGGGGCTGGCTTTCCGCAGGCAACAAGCCCTGGAGTGGTCCAGGGGAGAAGGGAGCATGGAGCTCCCTTCTGCCCCGGACCACTCGGCTCCCTTCTTCTCAGGACTTCTCAGGTCCTGGGCACAAGGGAACCCTCCTAGCTGGGACCAGAGGCTTCCCAGGAGCTGAAGCGCTGACAATTGCTCGTGTGGCTGCCCTCCAGCTCCCGGGAGGCCTCCAGAGGCTTCCCGAGAGCTGAAGCGGAGTCCCAGTTAGGAGGGAGCGCGGGGCTCCCTCCTAGCTGGAACTGAGCAGTCCTGGCCTAAGAAAGCACCGCGCTCCCTCCTAGCTGGGACCGAGTGGTCCCAGCAAGAAGGGAGCCAGGAAGAGCCACCCACCCTTCCTCGGCCCGGCAAAGCCAGCTGACTCTGCCAGGACTAAGAAGTGGTGAGCGGTTTCTCGGTCCGGCACAGCCAGCTGGCATGCAGCTGGCTCTGCTGGGACCAGCCGCCCACATCCCTGGCTCCTAGCCAGGGTTCCAGTGGGGGATCCCCTCCCACTGGAGCCCTGGCTGGGGAGCTCTTCTCCCCAGGACTGTGGCTCCCCTGGCAGGGAAGCCACAGGTGTGGGGAGAAGGGAGCAAGGGCTCCCCAGGACAAGGGAGCCGTAGTGGCTCCCTTCTGCCAGGGAGCCATGTGATGCTCCCTCGCCCCTTCTGCCCTAATTTGACCAAGTCGACTTAGGGTGTCCACACTGCTGAAGTCAACTTAAGAAGTTGACTTAAGCAGTAAAGTCGATGTAAAACTAGGTTTTACAAAGTCGACTTTACTTTTTCTTAAGTCAACTTAAGCAACAGCTTAAGTCGACTTAGGCAAACTCCAATGTGGATGCAGAGTAAATTTCGTCAACTGAAGCAGGCTTAAGTTGACTTATTTTACAAATGTAGACGCACCCCATGAGGATTACAGTACTCATGAATGTTTCCTTCATCTTGCCTGACAGTGCCATTTTTTAGCACTATCTTGTAATAAGGATGATTGAATGAAATTAGAAATTAAGAGAATTTAGTTGGAGCCAAGCCCCAGAATGCCATTGCCTTCCAGTAAGGTATCCCACAGTGAGAAATATTCCACAATTGATACAACCTAGTGACAGATCAATCGAGCAATGCATCATAAGATGTAGGCCAGGATACAAAGCACTTATTCTGAAACAGTTCAGTGTTATATAGACACAATGATTACAATGGAAAGAAGCTTGATTGGAGATAACAATGTGGTATGCGTACACTGTTTACACAGCAGATGCCTTGGATCATATAATGTGGATACAGAAAGCCCATAACAACTTTCAAGCATAGACATTCCCCAAAGGACAGCTTAAGTCATACTGGCTGTAGCAATACCACAAGGGCACTTTCCTTTCACCACTTGTGAGGTGGGGAATATGCGGCTCTTGTGTCTTTTGCTTTGCACAAAACAAAATCAAGCTAGTTGAAATTATATGGGTAAAAAACCTAAAGGCCAGACCTACCTATGTACATACTGCTTCTCTCACTGATTTCTAATAAATTCTAAAACAGTGCAACTCTTCTGTCAGGTGGCATTATGCAGCAACATAGATTGGATTCAATATCTAGTGGTTGTTCTTAACAATATAACACAGAAATCAGCTCAACCCCCCTGCCCCAATATTCTGGGAAAACTAAGCACTGCGCCCAGACACTTCTATGATACAATACTTCCTCACTTGCAAATTCTGAGTAGCTTGTGGAAAACAAAGGTAGTAATAAGTATAGATTGTTCCTCAGTAAATCGAATCTATCAGGCATGTGTTTCAGTTACTTTTCTGGCTTTGCTTTTCTGGCTTTGTCACTTTGGCTCATTTCTCCTGGTATTGCTGATGGCTAGTGATATATTCTGAAAAGATGTCCCTTGATCAGGCATCACTGCATCAGCTAAGCATAGCACTGATCTGTTCTGCATTCCTGCAACACTTGCTTCTTACTGGGGTCCCAGGAGCCCAGGCACTGACAATCAGTGTGTGTGTTTGAACCTTGTTACTTCTAGCTTGAAAGACATCAGCCAGAGGGGTTTATTTTGAGCTTGGCTGTTGTGCAAGGCCAACATGCTGTTCTCAAAAGAAACTGTGATGTCCACCCTGAGGATACTCTTCTGTTATTACAATGTCTGGTAACAGTTGACTGTTCATTCTAGGAATAGAATACCTTTTAATCCAACATAAACAAAACTGATGACTTTGGTAACACAGGTCTGTCTGCAGCTCCTCTAGGCAGAGTAGGTATTTCTATGCAAATATAGTTTGCAGGTCAGGTATTTTCCCCTTGTTCATCACTAGATGTCAGGGTAGAAATCATTCGGACCCTGTTTTACACCAAATTACAGTGAATGCCACAAGGAATCACCAACTATTTAAAAATACTGCTTTGGTCCTTCTGAAGATGATTCCCCTTAACAGGGGATATCCTCAGCTGTCCCCTTAGGGTAGGTTTCTAAATTAAAAAACATCAAAGTTTCAGTCAAAAATCCAAAGTCTTGTGCAAGAATCTGAGAACATCTTTTCTAAGAAATGTCTAGGTATCTTAATCTGTGGAAGAAAGAAATCTTAAACAGGTATTGAAGAAAATAGGAGAGGAAAATAATCCTGATACATTTGGATTGCAAGAAAAGAAATTGCCACTTGATTAAACATTTCTCAAATAGAACTGGTCACATTTTCCAGTAGAATGTATTTTTTCATTGGCAAATGAAATCAGGGTTTCATGGGAAAGTATTAATTTAATCTTCTGATGGAAACTATGGCGGTTTTCCTGGTTTCCTTCTATTTTTGTCTGCTCAGAAATTTCCCTGGTGGGTGACTGCAAAAAGAGGAACCCAGAATCCCTCGAGTGGAAAAAGAAACCTCAGAGTACTGGCTCAAGCTGGCCTCCTAGCCGTTTTAGGCTATGTCTATGCTACACAAAGTTAGGTTGACCTAATAAGGTGGACTTTAAGTCGACCTAAAGTCGACCTTATTAGGTTGACTTAAAGTGGTTTCCTCAAACAGGGACTTAGTAAGTTGAGCTAACTGCCCTTAGGTCAACCTAATAAAGTGGACTTAAACATCCACACTGTGCTGAGGTCGACCTAAGGAGTCGACTTAAGGGTTAGGTCGACCTAACCGGCGGTTCTTATTATGTCAACCTAAACTTTCATTAAGTCGACTTAAGGAATTTCTTAAGTCAACTTAATGAAAACCTGTTGTGGACAGGGACTAAGTTAAGTTGACTTAAGCCTCCTTAAGTTAACCTAACTTGCAAGTGTAGATATAGCCCCTGTCTCCCTGCCACAGAGTGGACCCAGTTGTTATGAAATGTCACTTCATTTTTAATGACATTTCAGGATTCTCATTCTCTGGGGAAATTCAGGGTCATGTTCTTACATATTATGGCTTCTTATTATTGCCCAAGGAACAGGAATTCCAGGTTCCAATCAACCATATTGTCAATGTGAGCACCAACTTAATTTTTGCCTGTTCCTCTTATCCATAGGAAATAAGAAATATTGCATCAGGTTACTTAAATTCTGACTAGTACATATAGTAAGCTAAAGGTAACTCCTGAGATTCTAGTACAAAATTCTGAGTTCAATGATTTGTGTAAAGTAGTCTTTAGCAATTGCTTTGTGAATGACATACAAAAGAAAAAGGGGTCAGCTTGCTGAAGAGAGAGTGAAACTTAATGTCTACTATAAAAAAAGATGCAGATGTTCCATCTGTAAAACATTATACAAGTTGAAGCTTGAATGGATGGCAGGGGAATACAGATAATTACTTACTACCATTAACTTTTCTGAAATCGTATACCTTCTCTTGCAACTTAATAGCCTATATATAGCACTCTACCTTTCTTAACATTTTTAAAAAGCAAATTCACTTTGTATGTCTCAGTCATTGGTTTCCACACAAGAAAACAATCATATTTCCCCACATTTTCTTTATCTGCAATTCATTTGAAGCACCTTACTCTCAACTGCAATCTGACACTTAATTATTCTTGTATAACCTTTAGCATCATAATGCTGACTAGGTGGATCCCTCTATTAATTATAAAGTTGACAGTAGCTATTTTCACTCACTTGACTTCCCAAGTGCTCATTAGGGTCTTGAAGTTTTTGAAATCTAAGTCTGTATTAATGAAACTTATGTTAGAAAGAGAGGGGGGAGTAAAGAAGAAGAGAAGATGCATAAGCAAAAAAAATTTTTGGTTACGTATGAAAGAACAATTGTATAACTATAAAAAGAGAGGCAAGCTGTGGAAAAATGTTGCAAAAGAGGTTATGGGATCACTGGAGACAAGACTAAACATTTGTATTTAGGGAGAATAAATGGGTCCTACAATGATGCTATTTGTTCTGGCCTAACATCTGATCATTTGTATATGTGGAATCTCCAAGGCAAAAGACAAAATGACCCAGGTCTTGCCATATACAAAAGTGGGTATAACACTTACCTCCATCACAAAGTTGCTGTGAAGCTGCAGTTATTACTTTGGGCTCCTCAGCAGGGCTTGCCTTAAAATTCTCGGTGGCCTAGATGAAGAACTTTCTTTTGGCTATACCCAATTTGAAAGAAAAATTCGAACCATAAATTAAAAACGCATAAAATAAATCACTGATTTCTCTCCTTAAAACAAAGACTGCATTATATGAATGTAAATGGAAATCAATTTACTTTACTTCTAAGCCTCTGCTCTCTTTTCTTTCCTTGTCATTTTTTAATTCCCTGCTTATTCATCTTCTCTCCTAGTTTTGTTTCCACCACACAATTTTGTTATTTTATGTTTGTCTTATTTACCTTCCTCTATCTCCTATTTCTCTTCCTTCTTGTACCCACCTATTCTGTTTCCATTCCTGCTCATTATTTTATATCTTGCCTCTTCCCTGGGATTTCCAGTTGCTTCCTTCTGTAGTCTATGTCCTCCACCCCTTTTTCATACCAGCTGCTGATACCTGGTTTCACAGCCTCATGCTCCAGGAGGTGAATTATCACTGGTCAGAAAGGTTATTGTGCACCTGCTTCCTCAGTCTGCAGAATTGTATAGGCCAGGGATAGCCAAACTGTTGCTTGTTAAATGCATGTGGCATTTTTACAGTTAACATGTAGCTCACAAAGCCCCCTGTGTTGCTCCATCCATTATTCACTTATCAAATTTTTGGTAGGGAGCTTGGAACTCCTGCCATGCAGCAGGGTAGTGGGGCGGGAATCTTGCAAGGTCAGTAAGTTTGGGCACCTCTGGTATAGGTTGGTTGGGATGTGTTTCCCAAGAATATAAATGCTCTCTTAATAGCTCTCTTTCCCTAGAGGTGACTGTATTCAGCCCAATGCCCCTGGGCAAAGGGTCCTTACCAGGGCTGAAGATCTTCTAAGCTCTCTGCCCCACTACTTGTTGGCTAATATCATGGTAGGAAAAGATATTTTGGTCCTGCAGGCTCCCTTCCCATCTTTATACAAATCGAATAAGCCTTTGAATAGCTAATGTATTCCCACACTTATACAGGAACCTTCCCAGCTCTCCATATTTGAAGATGGGTTCTCAGTCATGACAGGAATTGCTAATACAGAGAAAGACAAGGAATCATACAAGAAGACCTGGATGACTTGTAAACTAGAGTAATAGAAGTGGAATCAAATTTGATGGTGGAAAGTGCAAGGTCATGAACTTAGGGACTAAAAAAGAACTTTTAGGGACTAATAAAAACTTATAAACTGGGGATGTATCATTTGGAAATGACAGAGGAAGAGAAGAACCTAGACATATTGGCTTACCACAGGATAACTATGAGTTGCCAATGTGATATGGTCATGAAAAAAAGCTAATCTGGTCCCAAGATGCATGAGACAAGGTATTTACAGGGGAGATGATAGTACAGTTATACAATATGTTGGTCAGACCTCATTTGAAATACTGTGCGCAATTCTGGTCACCTAGTGTAAGAAAAAATAATTCAGACTGGAATTGGTGCAGACAAGAGCTTCTAGAATGATCTGAAGAATAGAAATGAGAGGAGACTCAAAGAACTTGGCTTGTTTAGCCTAACCAAAAGGTGGTTAAGGGGAGATATGATTGTTCTTGGATTCATATTGATGCTAAACTTAAATAACTACTCTCCCTCCCTGGTATTTATCCCTCTGGTGTATTTATGGAGAGCAAATTGATATAAACTGGCCACCAGGAAGTTTAGACTTGAAATTAGATGAAAGTTTCTAACCATCATAGGAGTGAACTTCTGAAATATCCTTCCAAGGGGAGCAGTGGAAACAAGAAACATAGCTGGCTTTAAAACTGAGCTTGATAAACATACGGAAAGGATGATTGGAGAGTCTAATTTGGCAATTGACTGATCTTTGATTACTAGCGGTGAATATTCCAAGTGGCCTGTGCTGGAATGTTATATGGGGTTGGTTCTGAGTTACTACAGAAAGCTCTTTCTGCATCTCTAGCTCACACGTCTTACCCACATGCTCAGAGTTTAACTGATCACCATATCTGGGGTCATTTGACCTTCCTCTGAAGTATGGAGCACAGGTCACCCACTGACCTGGTAGATTCTCAGCATCTTGAAGTCTTTAAATCATTATTTGGGGATTTCGATAACTCAGTCTTAGGTTAGAGGTCTATTACAGGATTGGGTCACTGAAATTCTGTGGCCTGCATTGTGAAGATGGTCAGACTAGACAATCATAATGGTCCCTTCTGACATTAAAATCTATGAACAGGGGTTCCTAACCAGTCTATTCCACCCTGCACCTTTGGAGTTTTATTCCCTCCCCAGACAAAGGTTCACCAATCTTGTGCTAAATCATGCATGCCTGGAGATGTTCCCTCTGCTAGAAAGAATGTTAGGCAACAATGAAAAAAGTAATGAAGGGACGCTTCCGAGAGGTCTCTTTACAGCCCTGAAGTATCATCAAGAAAGAAATGAAGAATTTAGAACCAGGGGGGCTGTGAGGGTATTTTTCTAATATATTTTCTCTTTGTTTTCTCTGTAAAAAGGTAATATACTCAATTTGTATTTGAATTATATATAAACAAAAATAATATCTCTATTTCTTGTTAGGCTTTGTTTGTAAAATCTGTTGAGTCAACATTTTTTAAGCCCTTAAAATCTTTTACCATGTCTATGCTAGAGAGTTGGAGAATGAAAGGCTAACATTATATTCTTCAACTCAATATATTCCTTTGCTTGAAAATGTTACCTATATTTGACAGTGATAAATTAGAACAGTGTAAGAAGCTGTTCCACTTAGAGAGCTGTGATGAAGCCTACATAAAAAGGCAGCATTATATCAAATGTATTCACTTCAAGTGAAGTTCAGATAAATCTCTCCTGGAAGGTTGGTTGAATCTCTTATGTAGGTAGGAGGGGAGAAAAGCAAACTCTGATAACTCTTAAACAGAAAGGGTCCTTCTTCAGAAGATTTCCATAGGAATGAACTTAAATTCTACTTTAATACTTTCCCCAAATCTCCTGGGGTGCGTCTACACTGGCAAGTTAGGTTGACTTAAGGAGGCTTACGTCAACCTTAACAAAGCCACATCCACACTGGGCTTAAGTCGACTTAAGCATTTCCTTAAGTTGACTTAATAACACCTCGTTTTAGGTCGACGTAAACCTTAAGTTGACTTAAAACCAGTGTGGACAGCGATTAACACCTAAGTCGACCTTATTAAGTCAACTTAAAACATTAAGTTGACTTAAGGTCAACAAAGGGCTCTGTCTACACTAGGAAAGTTAAGTCAACTTAATAAGGTCGACTTTAAGTCAACTTAAAGTCAACTTAACTTTTCTAGTGTAGACATAGCCCTAATTATTAATTCTGGTATCATCACAGAGAATACAAAAAGAACAGCCTAAAAGAGTCTTTTTTAAAAGAGAATACCTAACTGTTTTCAGTGCATTTAAAAAAAAAATCCTGATTTCCTGGAGGGAGAGTTGTAGCTTGGAAAAGTTAAGATCAAAATTGTTTTGTCAATGCTTTATGGGATAAATAAATCAATACCAACTCATCTTGTGTTTTATTTTTTTCTTTTTAAATTAAAAGTCTGAGTTGCTGGGATATATTTTATACCCACTCCGTGCTATCCTAGGTAGGGCAAGACAAGATAATTTGCAAGAAGAAAGAAAAATCTAATTTGTTGCTAGTTGCAAATAAAAGAAACAGTTCTTTAATTATCTTATATACAGTCTGCAGATATGTGAGCAGTTTGTCCATGCAATCAAATGCGTAACAACCAAGAAGGCTATACAAAGGACCTGTCTACCTATCTTCCAGCAAAGGTTTTGAAAGAGCCTCTTCAGGACTACACATTTTAAAAACAGAGAAAACATGTTTTCAGTTAGCAACACAAGAATATTTCTGATTCTTAGGGAATGCTGAAAGATTGTGAGTAGGCAACTAATGATTTATAATGCAAATTAGAAAACTTGATATTATATTGCCCTTTATTATGGAAAAACTCTCTTTGCTCCCAATCTGTATGGTGCCTACCACAAAAGGGATTCAGGTCACAGCTTGACCTGGAAAATAAAATATTGCATACGATATCTTTGCATTCCCAATGTGTGTCCTTTATATCTAAAGGGCAGAATAAATGCTAGAGAAAGACCATGTGGCATGGATATATGATTCTATAAAACTGTGCCATAAAGAAATAGGATGCTACTCAAAAATCCTGTTTAATACGTCTCTTTTCTGTATCTCATTTGGAATTCAGCTAACATTAGAGTTGCTTTTATTAAAATGGAGTTAATTGTGGAAGGTAATAAAAGAAAAATATACTGATTGATAGTATAGAGATAGTATAGAGATAGTAAGTAGAGGTGCCTGGGTAGCAGGACAACAGCAATGTTCACTGACTGTTTCACTCTAAATGCAAGGACCTGTCTTTCTATAGAAAGCATTTAGAGTGAAACAGTCACAGTGTACATTGCTGTTGTCCACACTACACTTTCCTTAAGTTGACTTAAGCAGCAGCTTAAGTCGACTTAAGGAAAATTAAAGTTGACTTTATTAAACCTTGTTTTAAGTCGACTTTGCTGGCTAAGTCGACTTTATTAAGTCCACTTAGCCAGTGTGGACACAGAGTAGCCCTAAGTCAACTTAAAGTTGACTTAAAGGGCTTCAGGGCTCCCCCACTGCCCTCCCCACCAGGGTGGCTAGCACAGCCAGAGTCTGGCGTGCTCCCCCACAGGGCAGGACAGAGCCCTGCCTACCCTGCTCCTATGCCCTGCCAGTGTCCCTATCCTGCTCAGCCCCCATTGTATCCAGGTACAATGGGGCAAATACTGAACCCCCTGGCACTTAGCCCATACAAGTCGACTTAAGCGTCTAGTGTGGATGCTCTAAGTTGATTTGGCAGGGTGCCCTTTAAGTCGACTTAATTTTTGAGGGTAGACATGCAAAGTCGACTTAGGTAAGTTGACTTAAATTAACAAGTGTAGACATAGCCTGCAAAACTTGGAACAGGGATAGTATCAATCAAGCTAGGTAAATATTCAGTAGAAAAAGAATCTTTTATTTGCGAAGTCAGAAAGACATGAAAATAAATGAATCAATTGAGAAACTCAGAACACTTTATGATCAACCAGTTGCTCAGGTAGGATCTATGAAAATTCTCCACCATTTCCTGCAATATCTGGTTTTCTTTGAAGACATCCAGCCAAGTTCTGACTAGGTCTGGCCTTGCTTAATATAGTATTTTATTCAAATAGAAGTTCAGACATAAATTTAAAAGAGTTCCACTGGAGTCACTGTCCAACTCCAAATGATTTCAGTGGGACCAAGATAGCCATGTTCAATGAACCTGAATATTTTTGGTACAATTGTAATAAAGCATTTTCCCCCCCCACAAAAAATAGTCTATAGAATGCAATAACTTTTTTTGGAATTCTTACAGTC
Source organism: Pelusios castaneus (assembly GCA_007922175.1). NCBI lineage: Eukaryota > Metazoa > Chordata > Testudines > Pelomedusidae > Pelusios > Pelusios castaneus. Next base: position 2,770,106 of record ML686006.1, on the reverse strand, counting down.
TGAGCATGTGTTGTATTCCATAACATGTTAGCATGAGATGAAATATCACAATATTACTATGGAATTGTGTGGTTGAGTTTATTGCACAGTACTTGATTTTTAAAATGTATAATATGGGTAAAACATCGATTAAAGGATAGATCTGAAAAAAAAATGCATGTACTGTGACTTTTAAAAGTTACTTTCAAATTTCAGGCTTACTTAAAACTATTATCTCCATTGTTCAAAAATAATTTTTGCTTCTGGACTTGCTCTATATCTCATTTTAACCTAAAATAATTTGTGGGAATGGTGAGAAATATATTAGGCCTGTTTTTCTTGTTCACAGTCTTAAGCTATCAGTTTGTGGGTGGCGTCTAGGAACAAGATTAGGGCTAGCACGTAATAAAATTTCAAGTCCTTTCTATTTTTCTACTCCTAAATTTGGTATACAATTAGTTAGACAAGAGACAGTATGCCCACAATGCTATGCATTTCCTTTCAATCAAATTTACTTTAGCATGTATTATTTACACTATAACTCAAATAAGAATAAAGATAGAGAAGTGAAGCTCCATTATTAAAGGCTACGTCTACACTAGAAAAAGTTAGGTCAACTTTGTTAAATCAACTTAATAAGGTCAACTTCAAGTCGACTTAAAGGCGACCTTTTTAAGTCGACTTAACGAAGTGGACTAAGAAGACTTAACTTTAAGTTGATTTAGTCCACTTTGTTAAATTGACCTAACCACCCTTAAGTCGACTTAATAAAATCAACTTAAGAGTTACTACACATCCACACCATCCTTAAGTCAACTTAAGGAGTCGACTTAAGGCTTAAGTCCACCTAATGGGTGGTTCTTATTAAGTCGACTTAAGCTTTCATTAAGTTGAAATAAGGAATTTCTTAAGTCGACTCAATGAAAGTCTGGTGTAGACAGGGAGTAATTTAGGTCGATTTAAGGGTCCTTAAATCGACCTAAATTGCTAGTGTAGACATACTCAAGGGTAACAGCAGCAGAGGTATGGCTGAGCTGTGCTGCATACATATCCACCAGTTCCAAGTGGGTTTGTATTCATCACAGTCACCCATGTTTCCTCTGTCACTTTGCTGCCATAGCTACATTTCTATTTATTCTTGTGCTAGCTCAATGTAACTAGATGCTATACACAAGCTGAAGACACCCCTTGACTGTCATGTAGACACAGCAAATGTGTTTATTTTCAAGGGGCCGTGTAGCTCACCTGTCCAGGCCCCTTCTGGAGATAGGGTCACCTATACCAACAAATTATACAAAGTTATCAGCTTTGTGTTCCCATCAGTGCTCTTTATTTATCAACCTAGCCCACCATCACCACCTACAACTATACATTCCAGCCTAACAACTCCAGGAGCCTCACTGTTCTAGCCATGCACCAAAGGCCACTCACCTTCTTCCTCTGCTAACTATTTGTTCTGTTCTGCTCTGCACCACTCTCCTTCCCTTCCTCCCAGCTTTGCCTTCCTGGGAACTTCTATGGAACCTGGCCTAAATCACCTAGCAGCTGCTCCTTCTTAACTCATCCAGTGTGCTGTTTACTCAGCCTTTCACATTCCTTCTAATTAGGACCCCAGCAACACCTAGCACCCTCTCACAGGGTGAAACCTCAAAAGATTTAGTACCTGCATTGAGTCACTTTTAAGGATTTGTATTAAATACTCTCCACTGTCTTTAATTAGTGCATGTAGTATTCATTATCTTACTCATTTAGCCAGGAGTACAATCATTACAAAGTCCATAAGCATATATCTATATCATGTGGCAAACTACTGATACTCTAGTGGTGGGTCTCACGCTTTACTAGGCTAGTGGGTCAGTGTGACCCCCCCCCCCCCCAGTCTTCCTTCTTTCTCACCCTCTTGGGTGCCTCTACTAGTGCCCCTCCTGGAAGGGGAGGAGGGTTTGGGACCCAGGCCCACCCTCTACTCCAGGTCCCAGCTCAGGGGCCCTATGATATGCAGCTACATGCTGCTGACAGAATCCCAGTTCTACAGTTCTTTCCCCTGGGCTGTTTACCTCACCTCCTCTGTCCTTTCAGGGCTTTTACACCCAGTGCCCCCTTCTGCCAGGTTTCCTTTCTCTGCTTGCCATTGCCATCACCATTTCTGTCAGTCTGTCTTTCTCAATTACCTTGTGCAGGCTAGGTTGCACAGCATGGCATTGTGCTTGTGCTTGTGCTTGTGCTTGTGCTCGTGCTCGTGCTCGTGCTCCTTCCCCAGTTTGTGCAGCCTCTGTTTGGGGTGAAGAGGCTTTTATTATGCACCTGGCTACCTCTTAATTGCTCTCTGGTGCTCCCAATTACCCTGGTTAATCACTAGGATACACAGCCTTCAACATCCTGGGGCTTATATACATCCCCTCTTCTACTCTATAACCAACAGCTGGCCTTAAGCTCTCACAAGATATATATCTATATATCTATCTATATATCTATATATCTATATATATATATATATACTTAAGTAACAGGGCACAGGGAGGAAGAAGTGAAAAAACACACATTACACATCTTGAAAACTTCTAAAATTAAATAAACCACACTGGATATTTCACACATTTGTGGGGAAGAACCCACCCTCCCCCCCCCACCCCTCCCATCTATTGTTTGTTTTAAACATTCAATACAGATTCTCCATCCTGGCCAGATTGTCCATTCTGGAAGAAATTGGGCAAAGGAACATTTGGGATGTGCCATTGCCAGCCACCTCACGCTGCATGCACATGCAAACTGCTACATTTTTTTCCTCTAGCATGTGTTGTGGCAACAGAAGGCTGAGGATGTTGTGGTGGTCTCCCTCTGTTTCTCAGTGGCACATGGCAGCTGGTACTGTTTGTAAGGAATTAACACTCTTTTATAGACTGCCCATGGATTTTTCTCCTAACTGGTACTCCTCCATTGAGGGTGAGGTTAAGCTCACTGTAGCCCAGTGGTTATTGTATATTGTATAACTCTAGAGAGAGCTCCCATGTAGTCCCTTTCCATTCGTGTGTGGATCAATGTTGCCAGGCTCAGTTCTTTTGTAACCCTTATGCCTTTCTCTTTAAGGGATCTCTTGGGGCTGAGTTACTATGACCAGGCAGATTTAGATGCCCAGAGCCAGAAATTTCTTGTGAGCATGCTCCACAAGGTTTTTTGCTGCTGGTGTGGTCAGATGCCATGAAAGCAGCAGACAGAAGACAAGAGTTGCAATGAGAAAAGCCCATGTGCTCAGTGTGTGACTTGGAGAAGCTGAGCCAGGAGTGGACAGCAAGATGTTTTCTTCCCACAATGGAGGGTTTTGCAGCAGAGTCTGTGCACATGTGTATGTGACTGAGGGTTGGTTAACCAGTAAGATGACTGGATGGTGCTTGTTCCAGGAGTGAAAGAAAAGCCTGAATAGATTTCTACTAACAATTCCTGCAACCAAGGAAGAAGAAGGAGCTGCTTCTTTCAACTCAAGCCTTTGGACTTGAACAGAGACTGTAACTGAGATTTGGGTGAACTCCACCTGGACTTTGGGACTCTTCGGTATCTTTCTCATGGTGTTTCTGTAGGGACTGTTCTGTTTAAATTCATTTTGTTTTCTTACGATAAGATTTATTAAGTTAGCAGTTAATAAAGTTCATTGTTATGTTTGTTCTTAATAGTATTTTAATGTGGGAGGGTAACTCTGAACAATCTTTGCTGTGAGTCCTTTTAAGGACTGACTCCTGGATCTCCAGCTGGTTCTCTATAGGAGTTGGAGTTTATTTCCACCAGGCACTGGAGCAGAGCTATAAAATGAATTTTAGCCCACCTGAAGGTTATACTTTCACCAGGAGGTCTTGCTATTCATAGACAGAATTCGACATCAATAGCTTATCTATGTTCAAGAATTCAGATTCCCTCAGGAATGAATGAACTGCTGTCTTCTTTGCAAAGTTAAAAACAAATCACACTACTTTCCTCTTGAAAATGGATAATTACAATAAAAAGCAAATCAAGGATTATATTTACCACATCATAAAATAAATAAATAAAATAAATAAATAAAATAAAAAAACATTCTATGGTATATACAGTAGTCATAACTGTCTCTATTTGATTAACTATATACTGTCTTCTGGAGGGGGAAATGCTTTGTTGGCTGGATTAACTCTTTGATGTTTCTTGGAGATTAATCTTTCTGCTCTGAGGTAATTGATCAAAAGCATTCTTGGTTTAACTAGCAACTTCAGTTGAATTATATCACAGCTAAATTTAGCCTCTCATTTTCAGATCTTATGAAATTAAGGTAAAAGTGAGTTTGATTCTCTGTTTGGCTCTTTCTGTTCTTATCAGATTGTCTTCTATTCTTACCAGATCCATGAAATACCTATAAGATTTTTGCTAGACTGTTTCAGAAACCAGTGTCAAAATACACCAACATAAAAGATATTTAAATAGCACTAGATAATATGAGTATCATATACACCCCATCCTAGGACTAGCATTATCACCATATGCTGCTATGCTAAAGAATGAATTCAGTTCTTTCACTTAACCCTTATGTTAACCAACTAGAAGATGGAAACATCTCACATTATTCAGCAGTTATTACCCTTCTGGCTAATTCAAGATTGATATTAGATGTTTTATTCTTCAGAAAAGGACTCCCAAAAATACAAATTTCCTTGTTTCTTTCAGTATAATTATTTTTCTTCATAGGATTTAAATGAAAGGTTATGCTCTGTTATACTCATCCAATCTCTGCTGAAGTCAATGGAATATTTTGTTAGTTTTAATTATGTTTACCTTTAATCTTCTGAGAGCCTTTATTGCTTCTCAGTGACTTTTTTTCTGTTCACATTAGGCTCTAACATAACTCAGAGGGAGGATCACACTAAAGGAGCCTGAGTTGAGTTTCTTAAGTCTGCTCCATAGTACAAGGTAGTGGCACATCCCACCCCTCACCAAAGCTCAGTGTGAAGAATTTGGATATCAATCTGGTGATATTTAGGCAATGGATTTTTAACAGCATCTATACTCATGCTATGTGGAATCTATATTATTTGATTCAGCTACAATTATTATGTAGTTTTGGGCCCAAATCCAGCAAAACACTTAATCACAAATTTATATTTATATGTATGTTTTAAACTTAAGTACATAAGCTAATTAGTTAGTTAGTAAGTTAGGGTGCACCTACACTTACACAATAAGTCAATTTAAGCTTGTTTAAGTCAACTTAATTTAATCTGTGTCTAACTACATTTTCCTTAAACTGACTTAAGCAGCAGTTTAAGTCGATTTAAGGAAAATTAAAGTAGACTTTATTAAACCTCATTTAAAGTCGACTTTACTGGCTAAGTCTACTTTATTAAGTCCACTTAGCCAGTGTAGATGCAGATTAGCCCTAAATTGACTTTAAGTTGACTTAAAGGGATTCAGGGCTCCCCCACTGCCCTCCTTGCCAGGGTGGCTGGCACAGCCAGAGCCTGGCATGCCCCCCCACAGGGCAGGACAGAGCCCTGCCTGCCCTGCTCCTATGCCCTGCCAGTGTCCCTGCCCTTCTCAGCCCCCATTGTACTCAGGTGCAATGGGGCAAATGCTGAGCCCCCGGCACTTGGCAAGGGGTGCTCCCCCTGCCACCGTGGACCAGTCCCAGGTCCACCTAGTCCCTACAAGTCAACTTAGGCGTCTAGTGTGGATGCTCTAAGTCAATTTGGCAGGGTCCCCTTTAAGTAGTCTTAATTTTTGAGTATAGACATGCTAAGTCGACTTAAATTAACAAGTGTAGACATAACCTTAGTTAGTTAGCTAGTTAGTTAGTTAGTTCCCCATTATGTTCCCCTGGCATTTAGCTCCTCCACTGTTGTTTCTGGCAGGTCTTAAAATGGTTCCCCAACTGTGCTCAGGTTTTTCAGCTCAGCTTCCATAGATCTTCACCATATATTTTCAGGCAGTTTTGTTTTTGCTTGGCTTCGGGTAGGCCCTCTTACTGCTATTTTGGTGATAGAGTCAACTTCCATCTAAAACACATGTCCAACCCATTTTCAATGGCTTCTAATGTTGGTGTTCATATCTTCTTGGCTATTCATCTTGATTTGAGATTTTTTTTTGGAGGGGACAAAAGATAGTCCTTTTTTTCAGAGGCAGGCTATATGCAATGAAAATAGCTTGGACATGTCATACCTTGCCACTCCCCAGTATTCTGCACATAAACTAATGTCCGAATCATAAATTACCAGTTCTGAGAGGGACCTCAGGAGGTTATCTAGCAGGACCAACCCTAACTATATCATCCTATCCAGGACTTCGTCAAACCAGGTCCTAAAATAATCTAAGGATGGAGATTCTACCATCTTCCTAGGTAACACATTCCAGGGATTTACCAGTCTCCTAGTGAAAAACTTATTTCTAATATCCAACTAGACCTCCCTCACTACAAAATTCAGACCATTGCTTCTTGTTCTGTCTTCTGCCAACACTGAGAACTGTTTAGCTCCATCCTCACTGGAACTTTCTTTCAGATATTTAAAGGCTGCTATAGTATTCCCACCCACTCTTCTCTTCTGCAGGCTAACCAAACTTAATTCCCTCAGCCTTTCCTCATAAGCAATGTGCTCCAACCCATTAATCATTTTTGTTGTCTCCGCTGGACTCTCTCCAATTTGTTCATTTCTTTCTTGTAGTATGGGGCCCAAAACAGAACACAGTACTCTGAATGTGACCTCATCAATGCCAAATATAGGCAATCTCCTTGATCTGCTAGGAATGCTCGTACTAACGCTTCCCAATATGCTGTTAGTATTCTTGACAAGGAGGGCACACTATTGACTCATACCCAGCTTTTTGTCTACTATAACCCACACTATAACCTCCTTTTCTACAGAACTGCTGCCTAGCCAGTCAGTCTCCAGTCTATAGCAGTTCATGGGATTGTTCTTTCCTAAGTGTAAGACTCTGCACTTGTATTATTGAACCTCATCAGATTTCTTTTGGCCCAATCCTCCAATTTGTCTAGGTCACTCCTATCCTATCCCTACCCTTGACTGTATCTGCCACTCTACCTAGCTTAATGTCATCTGCAAACTTGCTGAAGATGCAATCTACTCCATCCTCCAGTTCTTTAATGAAGATGTTGAACAAAACTGATTCCAGAACCAAACCCTGGGGCACTCCACTTGATACTGGCTGTCAACTAGACATTTAGCCATTGATCACTACCCAATGATCCCAATGATCTAGCTATCTTTCTATCCACCTTATAGTCCATTTATCCAATCCATACTTCTTTAACTTAAGGGCAAGATTACTGTGGGAGACCATATCAAAAGGTTTGGTACATTCAAGCTATAACACTTCCATTGCTCTCCCTACATCTACAGAGCCAGTACTCTCATCATAGAAGGCAATCAGGTTGGTCAAACATGACATGCCCTTGATGACTGTTCCTGATCACCTTCCTCTCTTCCAAATGGCTCAGAATGGTTTCCATGAAGACCTGCTTCATGATTTTTCAAGGAACTAACATGAGTCTTACTGGTCTGTAGTTCCCTGGATCTTCCTTGTTTTCTTTTATAAAAGCCTCATATACCAGCACATGTTCAGCTTTTCTAAATAGTACTGAATCTATTTTTTCACTACTAAGGGTTGCTCACCTCTTTTCCATACTGTGCTGCCCAGTGCAGAAGTCTGAGCTCTCACCCTGCCTGTGAACCCAGAGGCAAAGAAAGCATTGACAACTTCAACGTTTTCAATATGATCTGTGACTAGGTTGTCTCCCCTATTCAGTAAGCATCCCACATTTTCCCTGACCTTATTTTTGTTAACATATGTGTGGAAATCTTCCTTTTTATCCTGCACATCCCTTGCTAATTGCAACCCCATTTGTGCTTTGACCTTCCTGATTTCACTCCTGCATGTTTAAGCAGTATTTTTATACTCCTCCCCGGTCATGTGTCCAAGTGTCCAGTTCTTCAAGCTTTCTTTTTGTGTTTAAGCTCACTGAAGATTTCTCTGTTAAGTCAAGCTGTTTGCCTACCATATTTGCTATTCTTTCTGCACATTGGGATGTTTTGTTTCTGTATCCTCAGTAATATTTCTTTAAAATACAGCCAGCTGCCTTGGACTTCTTTCCCCCTCATAATAACTTCCCAAGGAATCCTGCCCTTCTGTTCCCTGAGGAAATCAAATTCTGCTTTTCCAAAGTCCAGGGTCTGTATTCTGCCCTTCTCCTTTCTTCTTTTTATCAGAATCATGAACTTGACCATCTCATGGTCACCGATGCCCAGGTTGCCACCATCTTCTACTTTCCCTACCAATTCTTCCAGGTTTGTGAGAAGCAGATCAAGAGTAACATGGCCCCTAATTAGTTCTTTCAGCACTTTCAGTAATCTCCAAACACTTCCTGGATTGTCTGATTGAATTCTCCCATGAGAGTCAGGTCCTGTGATCTGCCAACTTTCATTAGTTATCTGAAGAAAGCCTCATCTACCTCATCCTCCTGGTCTGGAGGTCTATAACAGATGTCCACCAGATAGTCACCCTTGTTTCTCTCACCTCTAAACTTAACCCAGAGATTCTCAACAGGCTTTTCTCCAGTTTCATACTGGAACTCTGAGCAGCCATTACATACAGTGCAATTCCTCCACCTTTTCTCCCCTACCTGTCTTTCCTGAACAGTTTATACCCACCCATGACAGTGCTCTAGTTATGTGAGTAATCCCACTATGTATCAAAGGGGTAGCTGTGTTAGTCTAGTTGAGCAAAACAAATAAGGTCTCTGGTGGCACTTTTAAAGACTAACACATTTATTTATCTCCTAAGCTTTTGTGGGAGAAAATCATATCATGGTTCCTTGATTGTGCCAGGACTTCCATTTCCTCCTTCTTGTTTTCCAGCTTTCTTACTTTTGTGTATAGGAACCCAAGATAACTAGCCAATTGCCCTACTTTCTCAGTATGAATCAGGAGGCCTCAGCTGTTGCACCCTCCTCCATTCGCTTCCTCTTACTACCCCTCTTACCACTTATCTTCAGGCATAGGACCCCTTCACTGGCAACTCTAGTTTAAAACTTTCTTACTAAGTTAGCAAGCCTGTACCTTCATGATGAAACACCAAAAGAGTCTCTGGTCTGTTTGCATGCAAATTTAGATTGATGCAGTAAAATTTAAATGTTTTGGAACTTAATCACTATTAGGTAAAACTTCTAAATTATTAACCCAAACAATTGAACCTTTATTTATCTTCTTTATTCCAATTTTAAATAGAGAAGGACCAAATACTAAAAAGTCCATGAAATCATTTCATCTATTTAAAATTGCTCTTTATTCATAAGGGTTTAACCCTATATTTTCTTTACTCTTCTTGACTTATTTTTTAAATTATATCATGAAATAAACAAACAAAAATAATAATACTTTGCAGATTTTTGTTGTACAGTGATCTCATATTAAATTATTAATGAATAGTACTATACAAGTGTTTACAAACAACACAGTTCAATAGAAGATGGAAACAGAGAAATATAACATTGGAAGAGGCCTCAGGAGTCCAGCCCTTGGTGCTGAGACAGAACCAAATATAACTTGACTATCTCTAACAGGTGTTTCTTTAACCTGTTCTTAGAAAGCTCCAATTATGGGGATTCCATAACCACTGTTGGAGTTCTAGTCCAGGTTTAAACTAACCTCATAATACAGTTTTACTCACAACTAACTTAATAGATAACCTAACCCTTCTTTGCAGCTGATAAAGCTGATTACATCTTCTCCCACCATTAGTGGACATGGAGAATAATTGATCACCATTTTTTTACAGCAACCCTTAATATATTTTGTCTTATCAGGTCCTCCTCCCCAACCTACACTCCCTGCCCTCAGCATACTTTTCTCAAAACTAAACATACTCAGCATTTTTTTAACTTCAAGTTACAGGTGAGTTTTTCTAACTTTTTTTTTTTTCTGTCTTCTGGACTCTCTCCAATTTATTCACATCTTTCTTCAAGTGTGGGCACCCAGAGCTAGACACAGTATTCCAGCTGAGATTTCAACACTGCTCAGTAAAGTGCAACAATTATTTTCTTTCTCTTAAATTCAGCACTCCTGTTAGTACACCCTAGAATGATATTAGCTTTCTCTGGAGTCATGCCTGTACATATCAGCTCTCAGTTTGGCCAAGCATATTGTAAATGCAAAAAAAATCTGTTCTCCTGACTTTCCTAATCTCTTAAAACTAAGTTTTTTCTTTGGAGGCAGCCAGACTTATTTTCTACAAACATTTGCCCTAGTGGAAAATTGACTTTTAGAGTGTATTTTCTAAAATTAATAAATAAAAATCTACCGTCCTACAGACATTCAGAATAGCAACAGAGTGACAATGTCTAGCCGCCAACTGTAAATGCAGGGATGGCATGTAGGTAGCACAGCTTCAGAATCAAGAGACTGAATAATGAGAAAGCAACAGAAGGAAAGGAACTAGTGAAAATAAAAGATATAAAGCAGGTTGCAGCACCCTTGAATATGAAGGGAAAGAAATAGCAATAAGAGATTCTCTTATTCTCACCTAGACTCACATGTTTTATTAGTTTATTTTTCCATGTTTGCTTGTTCTGGCTTGCTTTAAATATTTTTTTTCTCTTTCCAAAGAATTTTCTCTCTGTTCCAAGTACAATCTGTTTTCTGTCTATGGTTGCCTGAATTCACATAGTTATATTAAGGTCCAGATCCTTAACTCCAGCCAAGAGTACACATACAGCTTAAGTATGGGAGTGCTTATTTACTATCCCAGAGTTGGGCTGTCTGTATGTGGGTTTTAACTCTAGTATAATTTAAAACAGTCTCTTAGCTGCTCTAAGCAATTCTGACTATGAGTGGTCCTGAAGGGCTGACATGGCAAGCAGGGATCAATGAGATATAGGTGATTCTAGCTGTATTTTATTCTAGCTGTATTTATCTATTTATTTATTATTTGTCTATGCCTATGACATAGGACATTTTCTATTCATTTCATTGATTGATAAGGAACAGAGGCACAGACAGATTAAGTGACTTTCCCAAGGTCATACAGGAAGTCTGTGGCAGAGCTTAGAATTGCCTCCCAGGCTCCTGAATCTCAGTCTGTCCCTTAACCATCCTTCCCACTGGTCACAACCCCATGCATACTAAGATCAGAAGCTGGCATAGTAGCTGCAACACAATGAAGGATCTAACCATACTGGGTTGACATTCTTATGGCAGGTAACACCTTCTTAATATCTAAAATCCTTTAACAGTGCCAAAAAGGTTACTGATACATGTATTTGACTATACTACTACAAGCAGTCCTACTATGAGGCCAAAGTGTTTGCAGGATCAGAGTTAAAGGAGCTACGTGCCATCCTTGGTTCTGTGCTTGAATCACTGCTGCATGAGAGTGTGTGCTTGTATGCCAGTGAGGGGAAAAAAAGATGGGACCAGGGAATGACAAGACTTTCTCCTGCAACCTTGAACTTTAAAGAATGCCACACCAACAACTTGATATAGTATATGAACGACACATCTTCACTGATAGCTGCATACTGTGAAGCATATACCTATTCAAATGTGACATGATTGTTCTTTTCAGAACATAATTCTGAGATTAATTCTGTTCTATTCTATTTCATTTGCCTCACTAGCTCAGAAATGAGTCATCTTCTCATTGTCTGGCCTGTATTACTAATGATTCCTCACAATCCGGTTGCTAGTATCTTTATAAGAGAAGCAGATCTGCATCCTATATGGAGCAAAGGAGAGGAAAAAAAGCAAAACAATTGCTACATCCTGAGAGCTAGCTTGTTGTTCTGTTTTTTTTTTTTTAAACAGCACTATTCTAACTTCATTAGACACCATGTGAATGTCAAAAGCTGCAGTTTATTGTAAAATTTCTTTTCCTTGTCACTTCCCAAGATCCTAAGAAAATGTCAGCTAAATCCAACACAATCAGAGGTATCCTTGACTGAAAGGCCACATAATTCTCCCTCAATACATTATTAAAAGAACATTTTAGAGGCAGTTTGCTCAGTACCTGTGGAAAATTGATAGCTTGTACTTCACATGTTCTTAAACAGAGCAAAAAATTACACTTGGCAAGGAGAAAGTCGAGGATGGTGCCAGCTACTTGCAACATGCTCTGGATTGAACAACGTGAATAGGTTATTCATACCTTAAACCTACAAGATTTTATATACAGTATTATTTTGTGGAGCGCATGCGCAATCTCAGTGTTACTGAGACCAGTGAGACCTGCCACTTAAATGGTATCTAAAAGGAAGAAAAGGGCAGGGGTGGGGAGGAAAGCATTGCCCCTCAATGCTTCTTTTCCTTGCAAAGACAGCATCATCACATTTATTTATTTATTGTATTAATTTCCTTAGAAATATCAAGTCCTGACTTACCTCTCTTTCCTGAAGACGTTAACAATCTTTGGCAACGCAGAAGTATTTAAATTACAGATGGCATTTAAAACCAGTAAGTGCCACCCACCTACCTCAACAAGTGGGGAAACTTGATGGGTGGTAATGAAAAGAGACAGCCCCCCAGCAGCAAAGGAAGGAGACACTCGCTGAGGAATATTAGGTAGCTCCTCATTCTCTCTGCCCTGGAGTCTCTAGCACCATTGGCCAGCTGAGGAAGAGGAGTGTTGATTGGCCAGCATTCCCCAATCTCCAGGATTTAGCCTGGAATGGAGACTGATGTAGACCCTCTTTCAGCACCATTCCAGCATCTCCATCCTAGCCAATCTGAACTAGAATGGGTATCAGGAAGGATTTTTTTTCTCCCTTTGGCCAATTAGCAGAGGAGTTTTTATTTCCTTCCTTGCAATACCTTCAAGCCAAAGTTGGTTAAATAAGAATGTGCTTAGTACTGAACTGATATAATTAGTTGAGCTACTCATTTATTGCAATTTATAGTCACTTTTGTCCTTTTAAAAGGATAAAACGAATGATTCCAAGAAGTAAAACTTGACATTTTGGTAGTGGTCCTTGGGTTTGTTGGATAGAATGAGACTCTGTGACCTAAGCATGCTTAGGTCCTCACTCTTCTATGCCCTCTGCCCCTCTTCAGCTGGGAGGTGGTGCAGGGGAACTCAGGGGGGGCTGAGTCCTGGGCAGGTAGGCTATATGATTGGAGCCCTCTAACCCTGTGCTGGAATCAATTAAATGTCTGGTAGAGGAGAATATGAGTGATGAGTAGCTAGGACTTTAAATATAATAAAAGTTGTGGCATGCTTCTTAAAATCCATCCATATATCTGTCCTTATTCCATAGCTCTGTCTACATCCACGTAGCTCTGCCAGACTCAGATTCCCTAATGGCTTCCTATCAAATTGGAAGCGGATCTAAATACATCTAAATGTGATGTCCTGTTATGTGTCCTCCAAATATTGCAAAGAAAAAGAACTGATGCAGGACCTAGTGTTCTTATTAATTAATATATATTATTGTTACTATAATTTTAATAATTGTAATTATAAAATATTATTAAGTATAAAAAAGATAATTGTGCATGTATAGAAATATAAAAACAATATTGATATGTAACAAAGTAAAGGCTACATACACTTTTCTATAAGTAAATTGTACAGATATTTTAACGATTCGAGGTACTTTGCTTTTTCCTGGATTTTCATTTATAATTGTCCATCTCTGCTCCAGCAAACATATACATAACTTCATTCATGTGAATAGTCCCACATAATTCAATGAGCCCACTCTCAAATAAAAAGTTACATTAATGAGAGTTTGCAAAATTGCACCATTGATTAATGGGGCACGTGACTGTAATTAGGAGTTGAAATTACAGGGGAAACACCAACAACATTAAATAAATAGCCAGTATTGTTTTCCTTCCTATTTAGACTTCTAATATAGACTTGGTATGAGGAACTTGGTCCTAAAAAATGATCAGCTGGAATAAAATAATGACCAACAAGGACTGATTAAAAGACTGGAGGTATATATATTCTTGGATTATTTTGTCATAGTACTGGGGTAATGTGATGGATATCCAAAGTGGTGGCGATACTTCCAATGGGTTGAGGAATATGTTTAACTAATTCAGTTGGACATAAATCCATTAATATCTAACAAAGGTATTTTTGTTTTGTAGTAAAAGGACAACAGGTCATGAAAATGTTAGTGTGACATAAAATGATGGCATAGCCTATTTAATCTTTATCCAAGGTAGAATTAAGCTTCAGTCTGTACCCTTATTTCTCAAACTTTAAATTTTCCCACCACGTGATTGTCTAAACTGTGAGTGTTCCCCCTCAGTGAAAATATTCTCTCTGTAATGGGGCAGAAGGTTTTAAGAGGAAGAGCAGCCAATAGGCAAGAGCAGCTTGAGAGCCATTGATGATTCTGAAGACTCATGTAAAAGGAACTGCAAAGCCAGAATAGGTCAGTAACTCCTGGGAGGGAAGACTGGCTCCCCAACTAGCTGAAGGATTGCATAGCTGGGGCTCTCTAGAAGCCAGGATCCTGACACAAGGTGGAAAAGGTACTAGGGAAGTAGCACAGGGCATCTGTTGAAGAGCTGGGGGAGGAGATGGTGCAGAGGTCATTGCTGTAGGGTTCTTGCGCCAGGGCCCTTGCTGCCTCCCACAGACCACCAGCAAAGTGGAAGCAGAACTGCAGTAGCTACTGATGGCAGAGTGGAAGAGCTGAGAAGGTAAAACCTCCCCTGGAAGGGAGGAATATGCACAGGCACTCAGACAGAGGGCTGAGCAGCCGAAGAAGAAGAAATGGAGCATAGACAACTGATGGGGCACACTTTTGAGCTAATTCCCTACAACACCCTCAGAAGGTGCTCATCAGGTAGACAGTCCATCAGATCTCGTTCAATATATGATAATGCTTGTCTTCACTAGCAAATTTTCATCATATTTGAACATGATAGAATCTAGATAACAGTCATGATGTTTAACACAATTGACCATGGGCAGCATCAGATCAGCAAACTCAACTTCTCAAAGTTGTGTGCAAACTACACAACTTTTTCTAGTGAACACAAGCTCTTAGACAAGTGTTAACAATGTCTCACCGTAGTAAGATGCTTTGATACACTGTACCCTATGTACAATCTTATAGTCTAATTTGTGTATCATTCATGTTTACTCTTAGGCTATGTCTACACTGGCAAGTTAGTTCAAATTAAGGAGGCTTAATTCGAACTAACTAAAGCCATGGCTGCCCTAGGCTTTAGTTAGTTCGAATTAAGGGCCTCCTCAATTCAAACTAATAAGTTTGAATAGGGTATTCGAACTAATGGGTTAATTCGAACTAACTAGTTCGAATTAACCAATGTGGCCATGTTAATTCGAACTAATTTCTTAGTTTGAATTAACTGACCATTGAAATGAATAGGGATTGCTAATTCGAACTAAGCAAGTGCTTGCTTATTTCTAACTAACATTCCAGTGTTGCCATGCTAGTTTGAATTAAGCTAATTCGAACTAACTAAAATTAGTTCTAATTAGTTAGTTCGAACTAACTAATTCGAACTAATTTTAGCAAGTGTAGACATAGCCTTACAGTGTAACTGTATATCGTCTGATGCAAAGTATATCATGTAAGGTGTTTTTTGGAATATTCATGACACACTGAACATTATTGTTCTGGTAACATGTTTCCTTCAATGCCACATATGTATAGGTATGAAACTCTGCTATGTAATATTCCCAATTGTGTGTTTCACATAGTTTAAATAGATCCAGGTGAACACAAAGCAAACTGAGAGTTCACGCCTCATAGAGGCATGCCAACAGGAACAATAGGTTGGCCTGAGCACCTGATAAGGCAATGGCCATTTGACTCTAACAGAGAAAATCATGCCCCTTGCTGGACGTGGTTGATTACCTGATGCCAAGTAGTGATGAGAAAGCATGATAAAGTTAGAGGCATTTTGTCTCTGGAGCTCTCCCTTCAAAACCATCTATGAAGTAAAATCAAGCATCTAAAGGATTACTTATGGGGAGGGAAGAACCAGCCTGTATGGTAAAATAACATCAAAGATTGAATGGCTACTGAAATGTTAAATTAATTTAGATTGTGATTTATCTTATTTCTTCCTAATCAATCTGACTCATATTATCATGGTTTATAAGTGCTTAAAATCTTTCTGTACTTAATAAACTAATGTGTTTGTTTTATCTAAAGCAGTGCATGTGATTTGAGTGGGCATAGAGACTTGGTTTAGAGTGATAGAGCTGGTGGATACCAATTTAGTTGTTAAATTGACCTTCCAATGAGCGTGGAGAATCCAGTAGGCAGCACTGAACTCTGCAAAATGGCAGTTCCTATGGTTGCATCTGGGACTGGGGATGTTGGCTGGGGGATGACACCATTGTACAATCCCATGAGTGACTGGCCAAAAGCAGTCACTCACTGAAGTAGGAGCTGCTTATCTGCAAGAGGCTGTGAGTAAATTGACCCAGAACTGGGGATTCACACAGCAAGGCAAGTGGGGGAATGGGGGTGACACTCCGATATACCAGTCCAGATTGCAGAGGGGATTGTCACAGATGCACTGCGCCACAGGAAAATATCATGGCCATCCTTCTGGAACTGAATGGAAACAGATGATTACTCTTTCAAGAAAATTCCAAAGGGGTAGCCGTGTTGTCCTACTTTCAAGAAACAATAAGCTGGATGAATTCTTTTCCTCCAGATAACTCCTACAATATATTGTTTGGCCAATATATTTCACTTAGGAAGGAATACATACAGTACATCACCTCTCTCCACAAATGACCATACTTCGAATTATCCACTTTTCTTCTTTTCCACCATCTCTTCTTGCTGTCCTATTACTTAACCTTTAAATCACAATAATGGACAGGGCAGATAGATAGTTTGCTAAATAAACAACCTCTTTGTTATTTAATTCTAGTTATTTTCTTTGCCTCTGGACATGATGACCCTTATCCTTCTTGTAAGTTAAGAATGAATATTCTGATCTGAAATCAGTGAGAGTATTTCTACTGTTTTCAGCAGACTTTGTGTGGGTTTTTTTGTTTGTTTGTTTTTGGCTAATAGAGACTATTGAGAACAAATTATTAGAGACTCCAGGATGTTTACATTGTCTACTTTAGAAACTGTGAAGATGTTTAGGAGAATTTGGTAAGGGAATAAAATATATTAAGGTCAGTTGTTTTCCCTTTCTTCATAATGGCTTTCACAGCAGTACTCTGAACATCATATAATGCTGCCTTTAGGTTTTCTGCTTTTTTAACACATATTTTTATTACGTGTTAGTATTTGAACCAGATAGTGTGTTGTAATTACCAAGGGGCTTGGGGTTAGTAATGTAAATGCCAGTCTGTTCAGAGTTGCACTAAGTTATATCAGTCCTCAGTTTGGCCTGTTGGCCAATGTGAACTTGCTCTTGTATATTTAGCATCTTGGCACAACAGCAATATGGTGCTATATAGATCAATTAATTTTCCTTTTCTTTCCTTCATTTTCTGGAAAAAAAACAGGACTCTATTCTCCCTAAAAATAAGGAAAGATAAATTCTATGGAAGGAAACATATTATGCTGATGGTATTGAAAAAGAACAAAGGCAGAATTAATATTCTGATTCTTATAAGCAAGTTTAAGAGTTAGCCATGTAAGGAATCACCCCATGGTCCAATAAACAGAAGGAAGACATGAATTTTATGGGTCAATGATTGTTTGAAGTGTGTCACAAAATTTTCAGAATTAAAATCTGGTCCGTCTTGTATTATTAAATGTGTCATTGAACAGAGGTCCTTTTAGTATTCCTTAAGTTCTTATAAAGATAATTGAACGGGGTCAAACTCTTCTTCCTTTAAGTGTTCCTGTTAATTTTGTTGTGATTAATTACATGAGACAGGTGAGCAACACTTGCCCCAGGCTCTCTAAAAGGAGAGCCAATAAAGTAGTGGTCAAGTGGATCTTGAAAATATTATTTAGTAACCGCCTACTTTGATGGATGAATAAAACTTTCCATGAATATCCAAAATGCTTTGATGGAGCTAGTATTAATGCTTTAAAAAGAAATATTCACACAAATGAAACATTTTAATAGAATGTTTTATTCGTATGAGGAGAAACAAGGTATTGCAATAAATTTAATCATATATATATATATATATATATATATATATATATATTTGTTGCTTAACATTGCCTAAAGTATAGATATGTTGTGACTCAGATCACTAATGAATTCCTGCAGCTAACAATTTGGCTGAACTTTCTAGGATTGGGGGTTGGGAATCCAGCATCAGTTTGAAAGATTGATGTATCTTAAGTGAAGCTGCCCAAGGGCATTAGCCTGAATCTAAACCAAGTACCAGCTCCACTTTTTTTGATGAATAGGGCTCAGAGTCAATGGAACTGAGCCAGACTATTTAGTTCAGTTTTTCAGCTGAAATTCATATGTATCCCCATTTAACACTGAAGATGAATCTTTTATAGGTTCCTGAAGGCTTCATGTGTTCTAGATTTAACCTTGTAAGTGGAGCTTCATACCTCTTTATCCTTTTCCTTGGTATTTAAGAAAATGTAACATTGAAAACTAACCACATAATCTGAATCATTATATATATATAATGTGGGATAAAATCAAAGTGCACAGGGAGAAGGAGAAAAAAAGCCACTTAAAAGATCTGCAAGAAAGGGAAAACAAAACTGAATTAAGCCACTTGCCTGAAACAAGCACAAGTGTTTTGAGATCTTTCAGGCACCGGTGCAAAACTATACTTCGGAAAAGAGTACAACTGCTTTCAAGAAAAGACATGTGAATTTAAAAAAAATCTTTCTGAATAGCTGCACAAAATGAAGAGGCTGAAACATTTTGTTCTGCTCTTCACTGTATTGATGTGAAAGTTGAGGCAGTTCTGCAGCAGTAATGACTTCAATAACATATCTGTCCTACTATTTTTAAGAGAGCATGTTTTACCATCAGAAGGTCATCCAGACTTCAGACTGAAATTTCAGAATGTTTTTCTGGCTATAATTTAATAGTGAGCAAGCTGGGAGACAGCAGGTTTACTAACCTGTGTGTCTATAAACAAAGTGGACTGATTAGTACTAAACACTGGGAAATATGGTGTAAATCAGTGTTGTTTGACTGACTTGAATGACCCTATGCTGCTCTATGCCTGATTTCTTTTCTAGCTTTCCATTCTGATATCTCTCTGCAACTTCTCTGAATGCCACCACTGGCTTCCTGCAACACCTCAGGTCAGATGAATAGTCCAGGCCTGTAGATTATCCATAATTCTTTTCTTTCTACATGTAACAACATAGGATTTCACTAGTTCTTAACACACATTTTTATCATGATGCATATAATTTATTTACAGACTACAAACTTTTCTTCCATCAGATTGTGCATTTGAACAGTTATTTAGTAAATCATAAAATCATAGGCTATGTCTACACTTGAAAAGTTAAGTCAACTTCATAAAGTCGACTTAATAAGATCGACTTTAAGTCGACTTGAAGTGGACCTTATTAAGTCAACTTAACAGAAGTAGACCTAACTTTTCAAGTGTAGATGTGGCCCTTTTCCAACCTTATTAAGTCGACTTAACGTTTTAAGTCGACTTAAAAAGGTCCACCTGGGCACTGCTCCGCATCTCCACTGGCTTAAGTTGACTTAATAAAGTCGACTTAAGGGCTAGTTTGAATTAAAACGAGATGTTATTAATTCGAACTAACTTTTCCTAAATTCAACTTAAGGAGCAGCTTAAGTCGAATTAAGGAAAGCCCAGTGTAGACTTGTAATAAATTAAGTCGACTTAAGCCTCCTTAAATTGACTTAATTTGTAAATGTAGACGCACCCATAGAAGATTAATATTGGAAAGGACCTCAGGAGAACATCTAATCTATACCCCTGCTCAAAGCCACACCAACCCCAAAGAAAACATTTCAGTCAGGGATCTGTCAAGCTGGGCCTTAAAAACCTCTAAGGATGGAGATTCCATCACCTCCTTAGGTAACACATTCTAATGTTTTACCACTCTTCTAGTGAAAAAGTGTTTTTTCAATATCCATCCTAGACCTTCCCCACTGCAATTTAAGACAGGCCAGTTTTGTTCAACATCTTCATTAACGATCTGGAAGATGATGTGGTTTGCATTGGTGAGGCCCCATCTGGAATATTATGTCAATTTTTCGGCAACACACTAGAGCAGGGGACAGCAACTTTGCCGGCCCCTGTGCCAGCCCTGCCCACCGCACCCTCAGCAGGTGCTGGGGGCAGGGCCAGACCTCAAGTTCCTGGGGCCGGCTCCCGTCAGCAGTGGCGGCACGCGGCAGATAGCCCCTGATGGCCCCGCCCCCTGCTGGATGGGAGCGGAGCAGGTTGGCCTGCCCAGAGACATGCCGCTGTTGGCAGGACAGAGCTGGCCCCAGCTATGGCTGGCAAGGGGGTGGGTCGGATTGGTCCACTCAGAGCCGCTGCTGCCAGCGGGCAGCCTCCAGTCCCCGGCCCCAGCTCCCTGCTGGACAGGAGCGGAGCGGGTCAGGTTGGCCCTTCCAGAGCTGCACTGCTGCCATCAGGACAGAGCCAACCCCGGTCATGGCTGGCAAGGGGGGTGGGTCAGTTCGGTTTGCCCAGAGCCGCTGCTGCTGGCACTGCAGGCTGCCTGCCAGCAGCGTCAGCTCCGAGCGTGCCGAGCTGACATGCCCCCTTGCCAGCCATGGCCAGGCCAGCTCTGTCCTGCCTGCAGCGGCGTGGCTCTGGGTGGGCTGACCCACCTTGCCCTGCTCCCCTCCAGCAGGCCTGCCCAGCAGAGGATGGGATCAGCAGGGGCCATCAGCTACGCCGCAGATGCTGGTCACGCTCCCCAGCAGGGAAGCGAGGAGAGTGGGGGACAGGCCGTGCTGGGGTGTGGGGCCAGTAGGGGAGCCTGAGCGGCGCTGCGTGTCACTCAGGCTCGGCCCATATGCCAGTTTTGGCACGCGTGCCGGAGGTTGCTGACCCCTGCACTAGAGGAAGGATATAGAGAGATTGGAGAGAGTTCAGAAGGGAGGGCAACAAAAATGACTGGGGAGACAGGAGAATTTGACTCCTGAGGAGAGAGTGAGGAAATGGGGCTTGTTTAGTCTGCAGAAGAGTGAGGGAGGATTTGAGATTGGCTTTCAGCTATCTGAAGGGAACTTTCAGGGCAGATGGAGCTAGGCTGTTTTCAGTGGTGTCAGAGGATAGAACAAAGAACAATGGTCTCAAGTTGCAGTGAGGAAGGTCTAGACTGGATATTAGGAGAAATTTTATCACTAGGAGGATGATGAAGCACTGGAATGGGTTATCTAAGGAGTTGATGGAATCTCCATTGTTAGAAGTTTTTAAGGCCCAGCTTGACAAAGCCCCGGTGGTGATGATTTAGTTGGGGTTGAGGTCTCTTCCAGCTCTAATCTTCTATAGCTACGTTTACACTGGCAAATTATTTTGAATTAAGGAAGCTTAATTCGAACTAACTTAAGCCTTGGCTACACTAGGCTTTTATTAGTTCGAATTAAGGGCTTCTTTAATTTGAACTAATAAATTTGCTTATACTTTTCAAAGTAGGGAAACCCAATGTGGCCATGTTAGTTTGAACTGAGCGCTTAGTTCGAACTAACCGGCCCATTGAGTTCAATGCAATTGACTAATTCAAACTAAGCAAGTGCTAAAATTTGCTAGTTCTAATTAAGGTAATTCTAACTAACTAAAATTAGTTCGAATTAGTTAGTTTAAATTACATTGCCCTAAAAACAACAGAGTCCTGTGGCACTTTTAAAGACTAACAGATTTATTTATCGCATGCCATAGGTTCTTTGAAGGGTGATTACCACCTGTCTTGAGCTCTAGCTAGGTCTTTAGGACAGGTTGTCTGGATGTTCAATGTACATTCATCATTAGAAATCTTATCATGATCACAAAGCCTTTACTAACCATGTGGCAGCAATCTTTGGTAAGTGGACTTTGTAATTTTTTGATCTTCCACACTAGTAAGTTGTCCAAAGCAAGAAAACCACTGAAATAGACCTAGTGCTGAAGGAGGCAGCTGCTGGATTTGTTTATGGATATTGTAACCTCTTTTGACCTGAGCAGCTTGCCAAAAAATCAGATTTGGAAGGTTGTTCCAGTTAGGAGGAGAAATTGATGATAGTCAGGTATTTCTTTAAGGCAATTTTGTTTATTTATAAAGAGTGTACAAATGTAGTTCAGAGTCAGCCACTGTGCTTTCAGAGGCTCTTTCCCTCATCTTTTGCCTTGTCCTGTTTTCTCCCTCACAGACCTACTGCACTTATCTACGCAGAACAATACCTGGTAAATACTTCTGGTGGGATAACATAATACTTTCACTTGAGTGAGAAATCCTTACAGTTATGTTCACTGAGAGGTGAACTCATACCTATTAATATTGATGTGGTTTCAACTCTACCCATAACAAGGTTTCACCAAGTTCACAACCATATCCTCACCGCTGATCTTGTCCTGCTACTTAATATGGAACATGTGGTTTCTTTTTTTTAGCAAAACCATCAGCTTGCATCAATTTGCAGTATGATTATATTGTCTTCTGGATGATTTCCAAGGCTTTGATATCACCTAACTAAACTGGCTTGAAGTGATTTAGCTTTTCTCCCATGTTTAAGAGAAGTCATCAACAATCAAGCTCTCTTTTGAATGACTGCACATACTACTTTCCCAAAGATGAAACAGTTCTCTTTACTCCCAGCTTGGCTTGAAAAAATATAGCACTCTAGAAGGACCTCTTTTAAAATAGAGAATCTGCTACGATGTTTCTAATGTCCTTTATAAGGAGTGAGCTACACACAAAGTTTCACCAGTTTAATAAAAATGGTTTTAAAAATTGGTTCCGTTAAGCCAGTACAAACAATTATTCAAATATTTAATTTACTTTACAACTGATTTATATTAATTTAATTTAATTTGAATTAGGCATAACTAGATGTTTGTGTAATTCTTAACCTTTCCATAGATCTAATCATATGTGCTTTATTTTATTTTACTGGTACTACTTTTTTTCAAGCTGTAGAAAGCACACAGATAAAACACTTTGTAAACTTGCGTTAGTGACCACACAGCTTTGAAAATGTAACCACACATTCATAAATTTTAAGGTATCTTAGCATTGCTCTAATGTTAACAACTTACATTTCTAAATGAACCCTCTAAAAAAAAAATCAAACCATAAGGAATGAAAACAAAATGTAAGATTTCAGAGAGACATTGATCTCATTTAAGGAACAGACTAATACAGCAGATGTTTGAGAACTATACTTCACTGGCCATTTAGATAAGCTTTTGAAAATCCTGACATTCAGTGTGCAGAAATCGAAGTTATCTTTTAAAAAGCCCTGGCTTCTCCTTCCAGCATAGTTATTGTATTAATGTATTACATAAAAATAAAGTTTCTGTCTAAGACCTGTGCACTGACTCTTTGTCAAATATCCAGAGGATCACAAAATAATGCAGCCCTACTTAAATGGGCTATGTTGGTCTTACTGAATCCAAAGTTATTTTATTATATCTCAAGCTACATAATCTTTTTTTTTTTCTTTCTCCACTTGCAGTAAAATCATTAGAACTCTTCTCACCAATTATTAAGAAGGCTGTCTTAATTCTCACTTTGAAACGTCAGATCTAAAGCATGCTTGACTTTCCCTATAAATTGTGCTCAATTTGTAAGGGGAAAAAAATGAAGATATCCATACATAAATTGATATTGAAAGGCATCTTGGTCTATAAAATCACATTGATCGAAAACATTTGCAAACAGAGCCGTTATGAGTATGGAACAAAAATTATTGTAATAGAAAGGGTGTCTGTGACTGGACATACTGCGTGAGTCTACACTGGCAACTTAGGTCGACTTAAGGACGCTTAAGTTGGCCTAAACAAAGCCACATCCACATCTGGCTTTCATTAAGTCGACTTAAGCGCTTCCTTAAGTCGACTTAATAACTACCATTCTTTAGGGCAACTTAATACCTAAGTTGATTCGTTAAGTTGACCTAAAACTGGTGTGGATGCCCTAATTCGACTTAATTCCCTAAGTCGACCTAGAGCTGGGGACAAGGAAGCCGCTGCTCCCTGACAGAAGGCCTTTTTTGCTGGGGATCCTCAGGTCCCTTCTTGCCCGGAGATGCGGTTACTTTCTTGCCAGGGAGCCGGGCAAGCAGGGAGCCACAGTTCTCCGAGACAAGGGAGCTGAGGCTGCACTTGTCCCCAGGAGCCGCGTCTCCCTGGTTGAGAAGGGAGCCGGGCTCACCTTGTCCCCGGGAGTTGCGGCTCTCCTTTAAGTTGACTTGTTGACCTTGTTAAGTCGACTTAATAGAGTCGACGTAGCTTTGTAATTGTAGACATAGCCTCTGTGACACATTCTCTTGATTCAAAATAGCCCAAATCACTGACTGACTTTGAGTCCTAGTAAAGTTAGGCAAGCCAACTAATGTTTCTCTGTAGCCAAGATCAGAGAGTACCCAGGAAGCGATGACACCTCTATGCTGTTCTCAATGTTACTTTGCACTGTAATGGAGGCCGAACATTTCTTTTGGCAAACAAAATTAATATAATATAGTCTGATGCTGCTTTTTTTTACTCTGTGCTATGACTAATAAAGGCATCTAGTTTATGGGGTGTTTATTGTCAACAATATCAGCCAAAGCCCAAAGAAAGAATAATAATATCTAGCTCTTACTTAGCATTTTCATCAACAGCTCTCCAAAAACTTTGCAAGGGAAATCATTCTTGTTATTCCCACTTTGCAGATGGGTAAACTGAGGCACAGAGAAAAGTGTTGCTTTGCCCCAAATCATCCACCAGATGTGCTAGGAATAAAACCCAAATCTCCCAAATCTTAGTCCATGCACCCTCCACTAGGCTACATTGCCTCAGGACCCTGAAATAGGATCTGACCACACGTCTCAAAATTAGAACTGGCTGGAAAAACTGGTTTTTAACTGGTGCTTAAAGCAAACTTTTAGGATTATGTAAATGTTAATAAAAATGTAACAAATATTATTGAAACTATTATCAAATTGCTATGGTAATATTTTTATAAGAAAAAATAAAATTGTTGCACAACATCAATAAATGATACAAATCCTAAAGACATTTTGTGGAAAAAAATCATTTTAGAATTAAAGTGGTTTTGTTTGTTTGTTTGTTTGTTTTAATGAACAGACTTTTTCTAAAAAAATTAACCAGGTCTAGGGCAAACTAAGATAATCATTTTGTGTGAATCTGATAACACTTATTTAAACTTTTCTCCCCTCCTCTAAATATCATAGCAACATAACTTTTCTAGGAATGGTACACAGGCAAAACCTGCTAGTTCACTGGGAAAAGATTTTAAAGTTATTTCACCTCCCTAATCTATATGCACCACACCTATTACCTTTCTCTGAGACTGTAAAACACCTTATTCCATTTGACTTTTCCTTAGCCAGCAAAAGAACAAAATCAACCCATTACTATGTCTAACAATCACAGCTCAAACTCTGAATAGAGTATTTGTGAATGGTCCATATTATCCAAAAGGAAAAAAAAAGATTGTAGAATAAATAAATTAACAAAAAAATTGAATAAGTAGCATATTTTAAGAAAGTTTTACCTGCTGACAGATATTCTGTATGCAGAAATAAGGACTAAGGACTAGATGTATTAAAGATATACCTGAGTCCAACTAATTACTCTTCAAAATCTGTCCCTAATTTCATTGAATATATTATTTGCTAAGACCTAATGCTTAAGTCACAGCTAGACCTTATAAAATCCTGGCAATTGACTGGACCAAACGAAGAATTGTAATCAGTAAAGGCCTATTTATCTTTGAGTAGAACAAACTTAAGAATTCCTTATTATGATTATGGGTATCTCTTCTTTCGAATCACATGAACATTTTTCTTTTCCACATTAAGCAGTGCAGTGATTACAAGTGCCCAGTGCTATGTAAACAGAACACTCATCTGAAGTGTTGGGTTTGCAGCTTAGGTGGTGGAATCTGCTTGCCGGAAGTGATTACACTTTTATCAAAGCATCAAAATACAAGCATAGGTGTTGGGAAAAGTCCTCATTTGCTAGTTACCATAGTCCATCATTCTTTTGTCAGCATGAAATCTGATGGAATCATAGAGCACTAAAAATGAATTTCTTACATACAAATTGCAGTGGTGTCTGATTGCAGTTAAACAGACTTCTCGCCTCTCAAAATGACTGTGTCGACTTGTCTGAACAATGAGATGCACTGCAAAATGGATTGTTTGAGAAAATTCCTGTACATTTTCCCATTTTCAGTTGTAATGTTAATATCTACTAGATGCTATACAATGAACGGTCATATGTTGATCCAGAAGGGAATGAAATGACCTGTCACTGCAAAGGAATAACTGAATAAACTAGAAATGAGACTAGCTCTGGGAAAGTACCAGAGGAGTAGCCATGTTGGTCTAGTGCAGCAAAATAAACAAGGAGTCCTGTAGCACTTTTAAAGATTAAACTATTTATCACATGAGCTTTCATGGTTTAAAGGGGCCACAAGACTCTGTGTTTGTTTTGCTGGTAAAGAAGTATACAGGCTTGAGAGACATATGGGATTTAAAACGTTTAGAGATTTAGGGCCATACCCTGCCACCATTGGGCACATAGGAATCCCACTGGAAACAATGTAAATGTTATGTGTAAATCAATGTCTGCTTATTAAGTTAAATCATGAACCTTGCTGTCTTGGTTCACTTTTCACTCTATAACCAAATATGTGGTGGTATTCAATATCCAGAATTTGTAAAAAGTCATAGTTTTATTTCCTTTAAGAAAAGTAAAAATCCCTGTGTATTAGCTGAGTTTACATTAGTTCACTGCAGCATTCACATAGTCCAAGGGTAAATGTATTGCTTTGTATATATTAAAGGCATATATAAGTAGGAAACCCACCAAATCAGCCACTACAATGAATGTGCAATGAATGGCTTATGGTGATAGATTCCATGAATCTACACCCCTATGTAGGTATGATAAGCACATATAGGGGAACCTCATTTCCATTACTTATCTGGCATGGGAGGCTGGGCACTTCACTGAGTTCTCTATTCTATCCATCCTGACTAATACTGCTAAAGCAGTGGCTCCCAACCTTTCTGGCTCTAGGTCCACAGTAACCATTTTTCCAACCCTGAAGGGTCACTCATGTATCAACTCAGGAAAAAATGGTACTGATGTATATACCACTGAGGACTACAAATCACTACATATTTAACGTAAACATTTTGATGTTATTGTGCTCATTTTTTCATTCACTATTTCACACCTACAAATTACACACAGTATGTCACTCAATCAGGGTATGTCTACACTAGCAATTTAGGTCAACTTAAGGACACTTAAGTCGACCTAAATTACTCCATGTTCACACCAGCTTTTCATTAAGTGGACTTAATAAGTACCGCTGGTTATGTTGAGTTAAGGTTTAATTCGACCTTATTAAATTGACCTAAAACCAGTGTGGATGTCCAAGGTCGACTTAATTACTTAAGTCGACTTAGGGCTGGGGAGACCTAGGGCTGGGGAGAAAAGAGCCGGAGCTGGGGGAGCCCCAGCTCGGGGACAGGAGCCATAGACCCATGGCTGAGGGAGAAGGGAGTCCCCAGGGCTCCCTGGGACCCCAAACCAGCAGCAGCTCCTTTGTCAAAGGAGCCGCCAGCATTCCCCTGTGGAAGGGAGTCCCGGGGAATGCCAGCGACTCGCTTCTGCAGAGCTCCCCTGTCCAGGGATCCTGGGAGGCTCCCTTCCCCTGAGTCACTCCTGAGCCATGGGGGGGAGGGCAGCTTGAGCGCGGGCTCAGGGATAAGGAAGCCCCACGCTCCAGCTGCCGGCTGCTCGGCAGCTGGAGCACGGATCCCGGGAAGAAGGATCCTGGGAAGCTACCTTCTAGCAGTCCCAGGGAGAAGGAAGCCTAGCATTCCCTTCTGGCCAGGACCGAGTGGTCCCCATGGTCCTGGCCACAAGGGACTGTGAGGCTCCCTTCTCCCCAGTATCCCCACGGGTCCTGTCAAAAAGGGAGCCACAGCTTTCTTCTTGCTGGGACTCGCTCCGGGCAAGAAAGAAGCTGCAGCTCCCTTTTTGCTGGGCCTCATGGGCGTCCAGGCTAGAAGGGAGAGTGGGGTTCCCTTTTTGCCGAGACCCCAGCAGTCTCAGCCAGAACGGAGGCCTGAGGCTCCATTCTGGCTGGGACCATGCTGCAGCTGCTGGGGAGACCCTGGGAGCTCCCCAGCAGCTGGAGCATGGTCCTAGCCAGAAAGAAGCTGTATGGTTCCCTTCTGGCTGGAACCACTGGGATCCCGGCAGAAAGGAACACCGTGCTCCTTTCTAGCTGGGACCGCTTGGTCCTGGGCAGAAAGGAGCTCCAAGCTCGCTTCTCCCTGGGACCACTGGGATCCCAGCCAGAAGGGAGCCCCATGGTACCTTCTCCCTGGGACGTGGGCAGTCCCAGGGAGAAGGGAGCCAGCACAAGCCGCTAGCGGCTTGTCCTGGGGACAGCCTGTCCTGCGTGGCACTGGCTCTCCTCAGGACAAGCTGCTAGCGGCTTCCTGGGGAGAAGGGAGCAGGGGGTCCCTTTTTCCCCTGCCCTAAGTCAACTAAGGCGACTTAGGGCATCCACACTGCTTAAGTCGACTTAATAGAGTCGCCTTAGCATTTTAGGTGTAGACATAGCCTCACAGACAAAGATGAGTGACTGTCACCACACACTGAAGCACATGGACTGGCAACTAAGTCACAGTGGGGAGCTTTTTAAGTGCAGGGCAAACCAGAAGGCTCTGATTTTAAGAGCCCTGCCTTTCCCCTCAAGTATGGTGGTCCTGGCTGCTCTCAAAAAGCCCCTACCCACTTCCCCATACACTCTGGCCCTTCGTTACAGGCTCCATCCTTGCTGGTCTCCAATCACCCTAGCTGAAGAAGGGAAATTGCAGACTTACTGTAGCCCAGTGCTCTCCACCTGAGTACCTACACAGTGGCTCCCTTCTGTAGCCAGTGCTCCCCTCCCTCTGTATCCAGCAGGGATCCAAATGCCTACAGACTCAAGCAGAGTGCTTTGCTGTGCTCCTTGCTGGAGCCAGGGGAAGAGAGCGCTGATCTCCCATCCGTTTGGGTGCAGCAAGGAACTTGCACTTTTAGCCCTGCCATAGTGGGCTCTGCCTGGGTCCTTAGGCAGCCACTCCCTTCTGCGGTCTATAGGAGGAAGCAGTGGGCTGCTTTAAAAGACATTGCAGGTGATTTTTGGCTCCCGGATCATGGGTTGTGAACCATTGTGCTAACGTGTCTCTTTCTCGCTGGTTTCCCACTGAAAGTTGCCTAACAACAACCACTTGTTTCTGCCGAGAGGCTTTTCCAAAGTGTTGCAGATCTAGGTATGAATTCCTCCAGACAAGAGCTGAATTATTTTTTCTTCCTTAGGGAGAAGCATAGGTCAGATCAATTTGGTTCCTAATGTTTAAGTTAGTGATTTCAGTAGAAAATCTGTTTGGGGAAACACAATTTAAGAAAAAACTATTCTAATCTTATAAAGACAGGCATAGACTGACTATCCAGATAAATCATTAGATCTGACAAATGGAAATAACTAAACTCACACTGAATTTACTGCTCTCATTTCATTAAATGCATCTATATCTCTAAACATTTTACATTTATTCAAGTGATATCAGGTGGTTATTTAATCATATACATCATTCAAAATGATGTGAACAAATGCATAGTGGATGCAGATTTTTTTAGTATTCTGGCCCTACACAGTTATTTTCAATTCAAAGCTCATATCTGCTTTCTAACATACAATATAGAAATATATGCAAATAATATCAAGCAAAATTTGGTTCTGATATATGTGGACATTTTAATTTTTAAATAGGTGTTCCTTGCATATACATAACATGGGGGAATGAGTAAACAATAATCTTTTCTTGGCATATCACAAATTATAGGGTCAGGGGCTGAACTTTACAAACGATCAGTCTTCATATTAGACTGATCCAAGCCCTGGATCTGAATATGTTTAGACTTTTGCAACTTTGGATCTCAATTCAAAACTCATTTAGCACCTTGAGTTCAACTCTAATGAAAACCCATATAATTTCACTAGGTAATTCTATAGGGAAATGCTCAGGAAATTATCTTTATTTAAAAAAATACATTATGTAACAGATGATCATTGAAGTTTGGGATATGAATATTTGAAATGAGTTCTTTGATTGATATGCCCCCCTCTTTAAGAATATAAATGGGTAATGTGAAGTTTTAACAATGTCAATGCTTGTGATTTTTGAATAATAAGGATACTGCGTAAAATGATAGCTCATTAAATGATGACCTCACAGGAGATTAATGGGCTTAGAGAACCATTTGAAATATCTTCCAAAAGGATTTAGAGTAGACATTTTACCCTTTAATCTTATTTAGCATAAAGAGAAATGTTACTATAAAAAGATACATGGCTAAAATAATTGGTAGCATGAACAGATGAACTGACTCACCCACAACAGAGTTAAAATATATGCCCTGCCAAATGACCAAGTATGTAGGATAAATTCTCCTTCTTCCTCAAAGAGGGCAGCTATGGTTCCTGGGAAAGGAACTGGTACACCAGCCTTAGACATAGACAGAGAAGAGAGAAGAATAATTATATTACTATGGAGTAAGAAAGTAGCAGGCCCTGGCACAAAGAGGTAGTAGTGAGCCATTGGAGTAAATGGATTAAGCAGGCCCTGAGGAAACATGCTCTTTTTTAAGTCAAAACAAACGTAATCCTTCAGAAAGCAAGCAAGCTGAGATGGCAACTGGCTGGTCAAAGTTCTGGCATTTGTAGGGATTAGTTCCTGGATAAGGCCAGAGAACTATTGAGAAATGGTCTAGGATTAGCAACTTGGCATTTATTATATTAGGAGTATTGAATGATATTTGCCAATAAGGTTGATTAGAGGAAAGACTGAGTCAAGATGGTAACAAAGAAGGGGCAGAATCAGGAAAAAAGCAGGCTTTTGTGTTTTATGCATCTCTGTAAAATCTTAATGTATGCAATCCATGTTTTTATATTTTGCATAAATCCAGGCTGAAGGAAGTGCTGCCTTCTACTTGGGATTCACATCTATGAATTCTCTCCTGGAGTTAGGCCCTAAACCAGATCAGTACTTTTCATTGAGGAGGAACTCTCTCCCCCACTTTTTAACCAAATGCTCAGTGGTGGAGCACTCAAACAGACTGTAGGGGTCCCATCCCTCCTGTTCCCTCCCACCAGCCCTCACTTGTTTGATAGGAAACAGGGATTTGAAACTGGGTCACCTTCCAGGTGAGCGCCATAGCCTATTCAAAGATGTGAAACTGTCTTATTGAAACTGTTCTATTTTGTATAAAATGCTTCAATATTCATTGCACCTGAAGGCAAGAAAACTGACTCACTTTATAGCCCTACATTAGTGTATTCATTTGGATTAGGGCAGACATACACATTCAGGCCCCTGCTTCAATTAGCATTTCATATAGAATGGAACAGCTTCATCAGGAAAAATGGAAAGAACTCATTAGCCCAGAAAATCTTACAATGCAGTAACCAAACCACTCCTCTGGCATGTAGGAGACCCACATTCAACCCATTAGTCCACATCAGGCAAGGGGCAGGGGGATATGAAAATAAGTTTCCCACATCCTGTAGAGGTATTTAACCTCTGAGCTATTGGGAGTGAAGATGGGAAAACCACAACCCCCTCCAGCGTTTTGTGCAGAGCCCAATTTGGTAGACTACTGTAAGGCAGCTTCTGAGCACATCTACCAGAATAGCACTCACAGGTGAGATAGGTCAGGGAATCTCTAGTTTGTGAATTTTGCTAATATTAGGTGTGAATTGGGTCCCAAGCTAGTCAGTGATGTTAGGAATGAGGTGGCTGTGTGCATGCCCACTGGCAGAAACTGTCAGCTTGTCTACACAGAGCACGTTGCAGCAGCAAATGACCCAGGTAGACCCTGATGGCATGAACTACAAAGTTCCTGAGTGCATGCTAGGAAGCAACATCTTAAATCAACATGATGTAATTTTAAATTGTATCCTGACCAAAATTAAGAAGAAAAAGTGATTCCTAGCATACTGGAAAAAAACAAAAAGTGATCAGCAAAGAAGATATTCTACCTAGGACAATAGACTTCATTATAAAGTCAAACCACCAGTTTACATACAATATGGCATCTTTTACTGTACCTTCAAAAACTATATTTTTGGACTGACTGTGCTGCAGCATCTGTTGCACACTTGTGGGACTTATCAATTTTAGCTCAAAGGAACATTTACGGTCCTCTCAGATTTATAGCAGCCACCTGCATCACCTTAAATTACAGTTTCTTAAGGTGTACAATTCCTTTTCTTCACATTCAAGTTTATAATTCATTTTTTAATCTCACAACTTTGATACTCTAAGTTATTTCACATTATTTTTTTAATATCATTATACTTATGATTTGCGTGTCCCACAAGGCGTTTGAAAGACATTACTCTGCAAATGATTTACTAACTGCACTGTGAAATAAGTTCAAATGTCTCACATGAAGTGTTTTGTCTTCGGTGATGCATCAGCATCATTTACTTTCATCAGCCCTACTTCCCAGGCCCAGACAATATTGATTAGTCACTCAATATTGTTTGGATCCAATAACCAGTGTCCAACCAGAAGAAGCATTATCTAGTATAGGTTAGGATTATGGGTCACCTTGCTTTTAATTATGTCTCATGTATTTTAAAAGATCTGGACTCTATTTCAAACTCTGCCATTGATTCACTTTGTGATATTTAACCTCTCCTTAATTCTGATTCCTCATTGATAACATTGCCTTCATAATACTGAAAGTTGAGATTATTGACTGAAGAGTGCAAAGTATGATAATGATTTTTTTTTTTTTTTTGCTACTGCAAAAAGTGGACACCCACCAATTTATGGGACGAGGACTATGTATTTGGGTTTTTATCACCTGCCCCTACATCTGCTTTCAGAAAATGGCACTTTTGGGAACAATGTTATTACTACTGCACTTGGTATATGTTACACCCTGGCTCTATCCTTCTTGGAAATATACCAGAAAGCTCAGATTGAGTATTTCTGAAGATTAATTAATATAATATAAAAGCTAGCAAAGAAATAGAAATTCCTCAATGTTTTATTACCCACTCCTCTTTGGATATGCTGACACAGGCCTCTGGGCCATGTTCATTTGTATGGTTGTGCCATAACCTGCACCATGAGTAACCCTCAGAAGCACATTTCTGAAGGGAGTAAGGAGCAATTGTCATTAAGCAACTTTATTAAGTTGACTTAAGGCCAGTTAAGTTGACTTAACAAAGTGTACTAAATCAACTTAACTTTAAGTCAACTTAGTACACTTTGTTAAATCGACTTAATAAGGTCAACTTTAAGTCGACTTAAAATCGACCTTATTAAGTTGACTTAAAAAAATCATCCTAACTTTTTCCAGTGTAGACATACCCTTAAAGACTAACAAAGGCTATGTCTACACTGGCAAAGTTAAGTAGACTTTTTTAAGTCAATTTAACAAGGTCGACCTAACAGAGTGGCAATACTTTAAGTCAACTTAAGTCAACCTTGTTAAGTCAACTTAACATCTTTACATCGACTTAATAAGGTTGATTTAGCACTAATCCCCATCCACACTGGCTTTAAGTCTACTAAAGAGTTCGATTTAAGGCTTAAGTCGATCTCAGAGGAAGTGTTATTAAGTCAATTTAAGGAAGGGCTTAAGTCGACTTAATAAAAACCCAGTGTGCATGTGGCTTTATTTAGGTCGACCTAACTTGCCTGTGTAGATGTACCCAAATTTATTTATTTATTTAGTCTTTAAAAGTGCTACAGGACTCGTTGTTTGTTTTGCTGACCTAGACAAACACAGCTACCCTTTGTAACTTGTCAAGTCGCATATGGCACACTTTTAGAAAAAAAAAATTCTCTAAAGTTAATAATAGCTATCTTATCCTTTATCCCTTGGAAGAGTATATTGCCTCAGTTTCCCCTCCCCCCCAATCTCATTGTACCTTCTCAAAAGGAAGCCACACAGAAATGGGAGTGGAATATCTAAAGTAGAGAGGATTTTCGGTCCGGGAAAAAGGAGGGAATAGTTTTAGAACATTTTAGTTGTCTGAGGAAGGGTGGGAGAAGTTTCTGGCTTTGGTGATTGGATAAACATAGTGCAATGTTCCTGTGTAGTGGTGAGGTACTAAGCTGAAATTCCAAGGAACAATATTAAGTTGTGCTATTTCTTTCTTTCCCTGTCGATTTCACTGCTTCTAGGTGGTCACAGAGGTCAGATTTTCTTGTACAGGTTGAGGCAATGTGCGATGGGCAGGGGATACTTCATGGTTTGCTTCTTCCTTGCCATGGAAACTCCATATACTAGTTGATAATAGTTAGTTTCCAGTCAAATTACTTTCCATTCTTGTTAATATATATATTTTTTTCCAGTCTATTTCTGGTGTAACAGAAACTCCATCTCGGTCTAGAAGTTCACTGGCAGTGAAAATCTCCATGTTCCATCTTCAAAGACTAAATCCTTTATTCATCAGCATGAAGAGAGGTGTCTTCTAGAAGAAACAACTCTTTCATAAATTTCTGGACTTTGCCGTAGGACAGGAAACTCACCTCTCTTTTTCATATGGATATATTGCGAACAGTTATATTCTGTAAATGTTGGCCAGCTTTTAAAGAAGAAATTGTAAAGTGATAGCATGGTCTCTGGAAGGAGCTACCACCCCACAATCCTTCAGAAACTATGAAATGTTTATTTTTTTTTAAATTAATACATTATTCTTATAATTAGTAGCCTCTGGTGAGGCTCTTCAACTTGGCAGTCAACTAGCAGAAAGAAAACTCTGATTTCAGACTAAGTGGACAGCTGTTTTGTAAAAGTAGTACTCGGGGATTGATGTGCACAACTGACACTGGTTAATGGGGCCAAGTGAAGCATGTACTGATGGCATGTGTCTATGTGTTGCTATTAGAGAAGTTAAAGAAAGACAGAGTGGAAAGTGATGAAGTTTGTGATCGTCTGTATTCTTTTGATGGTGGGTTGAGGGTGGGCAAGGCAGTGATGAAGAGACAGATAAGGTTGAGAAAAAAGGCTCCCCTTCCCTTCCCTTCTGCATGCTAAGTCTGCACAGCCCTGCAGAAAGACCTACTGATTTTGGTTGCTGTTAGCAACAAGTCTGATAATCAATATTGCACTATCAAGAGGTCCCTGGCCCTTTTACTGATCTAGCAAAATCTCCCCATACATTAGAGTCAAATTAGATTCCTAAAAAATCTTAGTTTCCATATGCTGTCTTGGACTAGCTGGCTGTAATACAGTATATTCAAGCCTCTGTAGACGATTGAACGTATGGCTCAAAAAAGAGTGACTTCTCTGGCTGATTGAAAAGGAATTTTATACTGTTCATGATTATAATGATGGTGCATATGAAGGGAGTCTTTACGGATATAGTGTTAAAAGCAAATGCAGGCTTTTGGGGGGACTCAGACACAGAAGACAGCAAATTAAGAAATAACGGATAGATAAGAGTACAAGAATTAGGTACTCAGTGAGCAGGCAGCATGTATACATGTGGCTTGGTGAGGACTGAGGGTAGGAGAGAAAGGAAAATAGAGAAAATTCTAGGGGAAATAATTAATGACCAGATATGTTTTTTTTTTCCAGTAGATCAATGTTCTGATTTTTTGAGTGAGCTACTGAATAGACAGTTTGCAAGGTGGGATGAGTCTGTTTCTGCAGGTTGTCCACCAAGACAAATAGTTAACTAGTTATTTTTCCCCTGATAAATTATTCATTATTAACAGCAATTTTATTTAATGCAGGAAAGTAATTCCTCCGCTGTTTTGTTTGATCATCTGCTATTATATATTCTTTCAAGCCCTTATAATTCTACTGTTCTGAAATTTGTTTGCCAAAATAGGTTCTGGCATGTTGGTTATAGCATGCCTATTTATATGCATAATTGTATGCTAAACTGTAATGTTTTTTGATTGCTGTTATCAACCTATTCAATCAAGAAATATCATCATTTAGCATAGCAGTTTTTATAAAGACTAAGGGGAAATCACCGTGGAAACTTCAATCCAGTAAACAAAACTGTGATGCATTGTGTATATCTCAAGAGGAGTGGGAGAATATACAACGCCCTCAGCCTCAAAAAAAACCCCTCAAAATTGGTAGTTTGTGGCACCATACAAAACATCTGAAAATTGCAAAAATGTTTCCATTGTAGCATTTTCCTTACACTTTCCTTAAATTGTTGACATTTATCATTTTTGGCACTCTGATTTTTGGAGGTTTAGTATACAAATCTGATAACATGGAGGTGATACAAATATCACACTGCTTTGTTTTCTTCATTGTTTATTATATTATATTATATTATATTATATTATATTATATTATATTATATTATATT
>ML686006.1:2706696-2733636 GCA_007922175.1 Pelusios castaneus | reverse complement strand
TTATATTATATTATATTATATTATATTATATTATATTATATTATATTCTTTCTTTCAAACTTTTACCTATCTTACTGCTGTTTTTATATGTAGCTTTTATTTGCATACTTTATAAGCTGTTTCTCTTTAAATGGTTCCAATGACTGGAATGCATCTATTGTTGCCCACACCAAAAAAGTTCCACATTTGTTTCCCCCCACCCTCAGGAAATTTGATCCATCTCACTTATAACACTGGTGTTAGAAAAATATCCACATATATTGAAATTAAATCAAGGTGCACACATATTTAGAATTTCAGATATGGCAGGCAATTTAATAATTTTATTCACTATAATTATAAGGACAGATGGTTGCTATAGACATCTTATTGACAAGAATAAAATAATTAAAAGACACTGGCACTGCCTGTATTAGATAAATCAATGAACTATTTGAGTAAAGTTAAACTCATAGGCTATGTCTACACTTGCACTTTTAAGTCGACTTAGTGTGTCTACACTTAAAATTAAAGTCAACTTAAAGGGGAACTTACAAAGTCGACCTAGAGAGTCCACACTGCATGCTCTAGGTCGACTTTGTGGGGCTAGGGGGACCTTGGACAGGTCCACGGTGGCGGGGGGTGCACCCCCTGTGTGCAATGGGGCAAAGGGGGACAGGGACCCTGGCTGGACAGAGCCCTGTGTGTGATGCTGTCTGGATTTAGGGAAGCATTTATGATATTATTTTCAATGGCTATCTCATAAATGCTCTATAATCCATAGGAACTATGTCATGTTTTGTATCAATAGAAAGGTAGTAATTTGCTGGGAATGATTATATAGTTTATGTCTAGGAATTCTATTATGATTAGAAGTTAAAATTTGGTGTTATATCCATAAATATTAAGGACACAATGGTTTTAACATAAGTTAAAGTATGGATATAACATCAAATTCTAACTTCTAATCGAAATAGAATTCCTAGACATAAACTATATAATCATTCCCAGCAAACTACTACCTTTCTATTGATACCAAACATGACATAGTTCCTATGGATTATAGCACTTATGAGATATCCATTGAAAATAATATCATAAATGCTTCCCTAAATCCAGACAGCGTCACACCTTGCCCACATGCCCTGCCCTTTGGGGGGCATACCAGGCTCCCCCTGTGCCCCCCCGGCAGGGAGGACATTGGTATAGTCCTGGGGTAGCCCTAAGTAGGGCTACCCCAGGGCTACACTGGCTTAATTCAACTTTAAAAAGTCGAATTAAGCCTTAGGTCGAGTAGAAAGGTGGTTTAATAAAGTCGATTTAATTTTCATTAAGTCAACTTTATTTTGCTTAAATCGACTTAAGCACGCTGCTTAAGTCGACTTAAGCAAAGTGTAGTGTAGATGCAGGGCCAATTAAGTCGACTTAAGCCACGCTTAAGTCGACTTCATTTACCAGTGTAGACACAGCCATAGACTCTAAGGTCAGAAGGGACCAGCACGATCATCTAGTCTGACCTCCTGCAAAATGCAGGCTTCAAGACCTCACCCACCCACTCCAGCAATAGGCCACCAACATATGACTGAGTTATTTACCTCCTTAAATCATGATTTAAGGACTTTAAGATACAGAGAATTCACCGGTAGGTGTGCCATGCCCTCTGCTACAGAGGAAGGTGAAAAACCTCCAGAGCCTAGGCCAATCAGCCCTGGGGGAAAATTCCTTCTCAACCCAAATATGGCGATCAGTTACACCCTGAGCACATGCACAATTCTCAACAGCCAGTTACCCAAGAAACAATTCTCTGTAATAACTCAGAACTCACCCCATGTACTCTCCCCTCTTAGGCCACTTGTAAATCCACCACACGTAGCCAAATATCAGTCAATTTCCAAAATAGACTAATTATACCATCCCCTTCATAAATTTATCCAGCTCCATTTTGAAAGCAGTTATGGTTTTTACCCCGAGAACTCCCCTTGAAAGGCAATTCCAGAACTTTACTCCTCTAATGGTTAGAAACCTGAGTCTAATTTCAAGCCTAAATCTATTGATGGACAGTTTATAACCATTTGTTCTGGTGTCCACATTGGTGCTGTACTCAAATAATTCCTCCCCCTCCTTGATATTAATTACTCTGATGTATTTATAGAGAGAAATCCTATTCCCCCTCAACCTTCTTTTGGTTAGGCTAAACAAGTCAAACTTCTTGAGTCTCCACTCATAGGGCAGGTTTTCCACTCCACAGACCATCCTTGTAGCCTTTCTCTGCACCTGTTGCAGTTTGAATTCATCCTTTTTAAACATGGGGAACCAGAACTGCACACAATATTCCAGATGGGATCTCACAGCAGCACTAACACCTCCGGTTATGTCTACACTTGTTAATTTAGGTCAATTTAGCTAAGTTGACTTAACAAAGTCGACTTTAAGTCAACTTAGCATGTCCACACTTAAATTTTAAGTCTACTTAGGGGGGACCCTACAAAGTTGACCTACAGCGTCCACACTGGATGCCTAGGTCCACTTCTAGGGGCTAGGTGGACCTGGGACTGGTCCATGGTGGCGGGGGGGCACCCCTTGCCAAGTGCCAGGGGGCAAAGGGGGACAGGGACCCTGGTAGGGCTTGGGGAGCATGCCAGGCTCTCTCTGTGCCAGCCACCCTGACAGAGAGGGCAGTTGGGAAGTTCTGGAGTCCCCTAAGTCGACTTAGAGTAGACTTAGGGGTACTCCCTTTCTACACTGGCTTAAGTCCACTTTAGAAAGTTGACTTAAGCAGAAAGTCAACTTAAAATGGGGTTTCATAAAGTTGACTTAATTTTTCCTTAAGTCGACTTAAGCAGCTGCTTAAGTTGACTTAAGAAAAGTGTAGTGTAGATGCAGAGTAAATTAATTTACAAGTGTAGATGCACCCTCCCTGTCTCTACTTGAAATACCTCTCCTGATACATCCTAGAACCGCATTAACTTTTTTCACGGCCACTTCACATTGGCGGCTCATAGTCATCCTATGATCAAACTGTACTCCCAGATCCTTCTCCTCCGTCCGTTCCAACTGATGCATCCCCAACTTATAGGTAAAATGCTTGTTATTTGTCTCTAAATGGATGATCTTGCACTTCCCATTATTAAATTTCATCCTATTCCTGATACTCCAGTTTACAAGGACATCCAGATCTTTCTGTATGGTATCCCATTCCTTCTCTGTATCGGCAATACCTCCCCACTTGGTGTCATCCACAAACTTTATTAGTACATTCCTGCTTTTTGTGCTAAGGTCAGTAACGAAAAGGTTGAACAAGATCGGTCACAAGTCAGATCCCTGAGAGACTGCACTGGTAACCTCCCTCTAGCTTGACAGTTCACCCTTCAGTATGTCCCACTGTAGTCTCCCTTTTAACCGGTTCCTTATCCACATTACTATATATTCATATTAATCCCCATCTTCTGTAACTTAAATAATAACTCCCTATGTGGAACTGTATAAAATGCCTTGCTGAAATCTAAGTAAATTAAGTCCACTGCATTCCCTTTATCTAAAAAATCATTTATCCTTTCAAAAAAGGAGATCAAGTTGGTCTGGCACAATCTCCCTTTTGTAAAGCCATGTTATATTTTATCACAGTTATTGTTATCCTCTATAGCCTTAAGTACTTTCTCCTTCAAAATTTTCTCCAAGATCTTGCATACTACTGAGGTCAAACTAACAGGCCTGTCGTTACCCAGATCCTTTTTATTCCCTTTCTTGAAAATAGGAACTATATTAGTGACTCTCCAGTCATATGGTACAACCCCTGAGTTTGCAGATTCATTAAAAATCCTCATTAAAGGGCTGGCAATTTTATGAGCCAGTTCCTTTAATATTCTCAGATTGTCCGGGCCCCCTGATTTAGTCTCCTCCAGTAGCTCAAGTTTGGCTTCTACCTCAAATATAGTAATTTCCACTTTCATGACCTCGTTCCCATTAGCTTCCCTACCTCTATCCCCCAGCTCAACTTCACTCTCATTGAAAACAGGTGCAAAGTACATATTTAGACATTCAGCCATGCCTAGATTATCCTTGACCTCCACCCCCATCCTCAGTTTTTAATGGTCCCACTTCTTCTTTCTTCATATTTTCCTATTCATATGGCTAAAAACCTTTTACTATTTGGTTTTAATTCCCTTCACAAGGTCCATCTCAGCTTGACTTTTTGCCTTTCTCACTTTATCTCTACATGTTCTGACCTCCAAAAGGTAGCTTTCCTTGCTGATCTCTCCCCTTTTCCATCCTTGTAGGCTCTGTGCTTCCTCCTAATCTCCTTTCTGAGATGCGTACACATCCAGTTTGGTCTACAAACCAAAAATCTCTTGCCTATGAATGTTTTCCCCTTCCTCGTAATGTAGGCTTCAGATAGTTCTTGCAATTTTGATTTGAAGCCTTTTTAAAGTCAAAGATCCTGATCATTGATTTATTTTTGTTTATCCTTCCAATTATTTTGAACTGAATTAGCAATTATTTGGTCACTTGAACCTAAATTGTCCCCTACAACCAGTTCCTCTATGAGGTCCTCACTACTCACCAGTACCAAATCTAAGGTGGCATCCCCTCTCATTGGTTTGGTAACCATTTGGAGAAGGAATTCATCAACTATGACATCCAGGAAAATCTGAGCCCTATTATTACCACTAGCACATGTCTTCCAGTCTATATCTAGGAAGCTAAAGCTGGATCAAATTGATAGAAATAGTTGACATAACTTTTATAATATCATTATGCATGGGGCTAAACCTCATTGAAATTGGAGAGTGGGGTGGTAGTAACCACAATTCTTTATTTAAAATACCTATAAGAAACAGTAAAACTCCTTATAAAACAATAACCGCCTCTATCCCAACACAAGCACAGGTCAATGCCCAGAATAAATGCACCTGTGAGACCAGTCATGAATGTGAACCATATTGGTGGAGGTACTTGGCTGCGTACTGTTTGGTACAAGTGTGTGAGAAAGAGAGAGGAAGAAGCAAGAGAAATACATAGAAGGGGAAATGAAAAAGAAGAAAAAAAGCCACACAACAGCCTGAACAATCACTGAGAGTGCAATACTGAGAAAAAGCCTGGAGAGAGAGTGTTGAATGCTTACTAAAAGCGACTCAGAGCTATGAGCAAACAAACCACCTCCTGTTGTTTGATGCCTTCTGGAGCAGGAGTCTGTATATTCTTTGTAAATAAATAGGATTGCATTAAAGATATCTGACTCCACCATCAATTTCTTCTCTTGACTGAAACAGCCTGCAGATCCCTGCACATTGGTTAACTGTTCCAGTCAAATGGGGGAATGACATAATACAATAGTGAATAACTGATACAACTTCCATTCTGTTGTATTCTCTTAGGTGTGTCTACACGGGCAACTTAGGTCGACTTAAGGATGCTTAAGTGGACCTACACAAAGCCATGTCCACACTGGGCTTTTATTAAGTCGACTTAAGCGCTTCCTTAAGTCGACTTAATAACACCACCTCTGAAGGTCGACTTAAGCCTTAAGTCGACTTCTTAAGTCAACTTAAAACCACTGTGGACGGGGAATAGCGCTAAGTCAACCTTGCTGGCTCCCGGTATGGCAGAGGAACCCCAGCTGCAGGGGGCACCCCTGCGGCCCCAGGGCTCCAGCCACAGGGAAACCCCCATGGCCCTGGGCTTCCATTGAGGTGGGGGATTCCCCATGGCTGGAGCCCCAGGGCCATGGGGTTTCCCCCGCGTCTAAGACTCCTCTGCTGGTTGGGTAGCTGGCAACCTTGTGGCTGGAGCTCTGGGGCCGCAGGGGTTTTCCCGTGGCTGGGACTCTGGGAAGCCGGCAACCCATCTCCCCAGCCACGGCTGTCCCCAGCCTGATCTTCCCTGGCTGCGGCTCTCCTCTGTCAACCTAGCACCTTCTAGTGTTGACATGGGCAGTCGACTGGAGTGTTACGTGTAGACATTCTAAGTCAACTTAACAAGGTTGACTTAAAATAAACGTTGTTAATTCGACTTAACAGAGTCGACTTAGCTTAGCAAGTGTAGACGTACCCTTATAGTGTATAATTGGGAGTCTTCTCTTTCAATAATTTAATAAGAAAATAACTGTATTGGCAGTAATTCTACCTATCTTAAAATATTAACAACTGAATTTAGTGAATAAAGTTATTCTAGCATTAAACGTTATTCCGTGGGAAGTATTCACAGCAGGATTTCTACTCTTTGGTTTTCTTTTTTTTATTGCCTGATCATCCTTTTCTGTGTTTCTTCCCCTTCAAGCATTGTTCTTTGGATGGTCAGCTTAAAACACAAGGGGGACATAGGTTTAAGTCTCAGCTCTACCACAGGCTTCCCATGTCACTTTGTATGTGTTGCTTAGCCTCTTTGTTCCTCATCTGTAAAATTGGCCTAAATTTGAGTTGGCATTTATAAAAGCCAAGAAACTTACTGTAGATGACCCTACCTAAGTGAGGTACTGGAAGAAAGGAAGATGAATGATGAATTTTCTTTGTGTGTTCTTGTTTCTCTCTCTAAATTTCTCTATTCTATATGTTGATCTCTCTCTTTTATATATTTTGATTTCTTTCTTCTGTCCTCTTCCCCTTACCCCTCTTCTGTCTGTTTTCACCATGGGACTTAGTCTCTTAGTCTTCCCTTAGCAAGAATCTCTTTTTTTCCTATATGAAGTAAGAGTCTGATTTATATAAATGGAATATTATTTTTGCACAAATTGTCTATTTATTATACCATAACTTTTATTTATTTATTTTGTTACATCATGAGCTACTGTTAGAGAATTTATTTTCACTTTTCTATTAGCATTATATAGACAGTAAGTTATTTCTGGAGGAGGTGGGAGTTTTCATTACATATCAGCTATTTTGGTATGGCACAGGGTACTCCATAGGTGATTAAATATAATTTGAAAATGTGTAACAATTTCAAAGTAATACATTTCAAAGTCTCATATAGAATCCTTATTTTAAAGTTTCCTTACCACACTGAATTTATCTACATTCAAAGGAAAACAGAAGACAATCAATATCCATAATTGTCCATATGTATACATAGTTTCAGGCACAAAACATTTGAACCACATGCCTTTCCATTTTGAAATTATACTGTATTAAAATCCTAATATGAGGAGATTATTGCCTGGACTATGTGGCATATTTCTAATATTATAATTATTCCTATTTTTCAGGATTTCAGGTCCTAAAAATATAGAGCTCGTAAATAACAAGTGTCTGTTAATTACCACATAATTAAACCTGAAAATGACAAAACAAAACGATAAATTATCAAGCCATTTTCAACAGCCTTTAAGACATGTAATTAGACAACTAAAAACGGCAGCATAAGATTAAGGACAGAAAAATCAGGGATCCAAAAATAAAAGTTCCAAAAGTGTAGCCCTGTTAGTCTAGTTCAGCAAAACAAACAAGGAGTCCAGTGGTACTGTTAAAGAATAGGAAGTTTATTTTATGCATGAGATTTCATGGGTGTAATGTCACTTCATCAGATGCTAGAAAATAAAATAAGTGTTTCCATTTTTATTTTCCTTGGTTAATCAAGAGCTTTTTTGTTTTTATTCTTTGTCTACTACAAATAAAGTGAGTTCTTATGTGAACGCCAGATTTTGATACTAAGATTTAAAAGGGGATGAAATGTGAGAAAAGTGGTAGGTCCATTTATTATTAATTATTATTAATAATAATTATTATTAATAATAATAAAGTAAATAGAAAACAAATGCTTGTAATTATGCCATGCAAGCGTATGAGAAATGTGGATTTGGAACCAGGAAAACAAAAGATGACTTTAAAATAGACTGCTGTCAAGGCTATTTTTTAACATGCAAAGATCACATTGATTACATGTAAAATTTTCATTCACTGAGCCCTAAGCAAGACACCAGCAAAAATAGATGGTTAGCTGGATTTTTCAGTAGACCAATTTAAAAGGTCAAAAGCAGTAGCCTTCTGGGAAAAGATTAGGCTTGGCATGCATCATTGCTTGGTTTCTGAATGTTGCCTGAGGAAGGTAACATGGGTTATGGATGGCAGTTATTACCAGCTATGCATTACAACTAAGATCCAAGGATTATTGTGTCATCAATTTTTAAACAGAAGTGGCCACTGAAATTAGTGGGGAGTTCTGATTTAAAATTGATTGCACACTAAGGCCCCCAGGGAAATAGAAATCCCCTGCAGATACCCTTTCAGTAGAAAAACTGTAATCCACTGATTTGAAAAAGTGCCCTCTGTCTTTAATTTCACAATGTAAAGCACCATTTGTACTGAGCTGCAGTAACTATGTTACATTTCAGGAATATAAAATGTAA
The DNA here is from genome assembly GCA_007922175.1 of Pelusios castaneus. Taxonomy (NCBI): domain Eukaryota; kingdom Metazoa; phylum Chordata; order Testudines; family Pelomedusidae; genus Pelusios; species Pelusios castaneus. Next base: position 2,725,316 of record ML686006.1, on the reverse strand, counting down.
TGCATCTATTATATACAATTTATGGAGGAACTAATTAACACTTAGTTCACAGTTCCCCTATGTAGTGTTACCTCACTAATGCTTATTGCTATATTGTTAGTGCTGACTTCCTAAAAGTCCTTTATTTCCTCTAAAGTGACCCCTCCGGTAAAAATTACTCTGTCCTGGAAAGCCTGAATATAAGAATGCTGTCTTACCAAAACACCCTCCTAGCAAAATGTTCTGTGCTGAAGGAATCAGGTTTAAAGCTCACAATGAAACTAATATAGTATTGTAATGTTGAAGATGCTCTCAAGTTAGTTAACTGATGTATGAGTAATACTCTATAGTGCATGTAATACATGTTATAAAGGCACTTTTCTACAGCTCCATTAAATATTTGCTACAAATTTAATGTCCCAACTAGTAACATCAAATATGTCTTTAACTAGGTTGTTCAAATATTTGTGGTTGTATACTAGAAGTCCCACTTCTGCCATTCCTCAAAACATCTGTCTATGAAAACATTGGGCTCTATTTAGAGAAGTAAGGGCTCAAAGGGATTGTACTGACAATGGAGTTGACTCCCCACATGGAACAAAAATTGAGCCTGCTCTCAAACTTCATGTATCTCAGGAGATCAGTGGGAAGACAGGGTTATCATGGCAGAGTCTTTATGATTTTTCTGTAGCAACTCAGCACAGTACGCCAGACAATTTCCTCCCAGTTTTGTCCCCTGGCAGTGTACAATCCTATGGAGCCTCACTGTTTCTATTGGTTCTGCAACTTGAGTGACACATTGTGGAAGAAGCCTGATGAAGAGTTAATACAACCTAATGCTATTTTATCCCGCATCCGTACGTCTGTAGAGCAGATCTCCTCTTGCATTGTCTTTTTCTTATATAGATCCCTGTGGCAGAGTAGAAGGGAAACAAGCCCCTCAGGGTCTCTGCAAAAGATGCCCCACTGGCCAAGCTAGAGAAAAATGTATTAGATGGGCTGCAGAATGCAGGGGAGAGTTACCTCAGCTGGTGTCACTGATTCGGCCCTGCTAGACCCTGGCCTTAGGAGGCAAATGGAAACAGCTGTGCCCCTGGCAGTGGGGCTGGATAAATATGCCTGCTGGGGGAAAAACCTAGGGAGGTCTGGTAAGGAAAGAAGATAGGTGTTTAGAAGCTCAGGGTGTATGGGGGTCTGATTGGGAGTGGGAAGGCTATTCTATACTCTTGTAAAAAAGTCAGCATAGGTTTTTGCACTGGGGAAAAAAGCTTCAGACTCTTGTTATTTGGGGTGGGGAGAGACTTCTGAATTAACTCAGAAGGCTACAGACAGGTGAAGTCACCTGCAATCCCCAAATCCATGCTTAATCCATAGGTAGGGAAAGGGCTGCTATTCTAAAGGTATGAAACATTTTTATTTTATTTTTAGATCTCAAAGATGAAATGTCATACATGTTCCTGAAACTGAAAATGAGATACTTTCCTGAGTGCCTAGTGAGGCTGGCTTTATGATGGTAGGCTAGGGATAGATTTGCACCACATTCAGCACCTGTTCCTACCAGTGTCCAAGGAGAAGCAGAGCCAGATGTGCTTTACCTGCCCAGACACCTCACCACACAACTAGACTGGTAGTCTGGTGCTGTGCCTCATGGGTTTTACAGAGTTACTATCCTGGCTGGGAGAAAGGTGGGGCATGAACTCTAGCAGGCTGCTTTGTGTCCGGTCCATACCTTGCAACTGCCCTGCATGCTTGATTGCCAGGAATACCAGCCCCGTGTCCTGGATCACATGCTTTGGGTAGAGCTAATCATATTATAGCCCCTGGGCTCCACAGGAGAAAGGGACCTGCTCACCCTGTAGGAGCAGGACTGAACACTGCCTGCATGGGGCTGAGTGAGGGAGATGTGGGTAACCTCCTATCTAACCCTGCACTGGTACTGCCCGATAGCTCCATCTTAGCTCCTGTAAGGATGTATAAAAGATTAATGACCATTCACATTATTGATACCATTATTATATAATTGCAACAAATTTGATACAAAGTATATCATGTAATGTGTCAATGGAAAATTTGCAATCTGCCAAGTATAATTATTCTGATTAAATCCATGTATCATCTTCATATCTAAGGTTAGGAATACTAGTTATGCATTTATATTAATTTTTCTTGGGGTAAAACCCATAAAGTAATTTTCCATCTGGTGTAGAGAGCACAGTGTTGATGAACCATTTAGGGGTTGATGGGCCATTAATGGAAATCAGCTCTTCCCAGGAATGCCTCAGACAGCAAGGAGCCATACTTGTGATTCAACAAAATATGTAAGGACATGTAATGGGGACATGTGTATCAGATTCCATTTTTGTCAGTAATTTTCTATACACAGGGGTTATGGGCATTGTTTGGTACAATAAATTTCCATGCACATGGCAGAGGCTATAAAGACCCCTCAGATATCTACATTTTGTCTTTCTTTCCTGCTTCATTTCTCTGGATTGGATTGCTAACAAATAAGCTTTGAACAAAGACTGATTATCCCCAATCTGTTTTGGTGAATACAGACAGACTTTTATGTCTTGAAATGGGCTTTCAATAACCTCTCACTATATTGGACCAGTTTGTCTGTGTGGAAGTCAAGGGCTGGACTGCCTAAAGGTGGCTATTTGGCTTCAGGTTAACCAGTGGAGTGCTACAGAAGTTCTTTGTTACTGGTTTAATAAGTCTAATTATACAATAAACCACCAAGTATGGACGATTGTCAGCCATGTTTCTTATAGTCTGCCACAAGTGTGGCATTCTTAGGGTGGTCCATTTTAGGTAGCTGGTCATCCCACAACACCCACTGACATACCCACTAGCACTACACAAATGCCCAGTTTTGCTGTCCCCACTGCCCCCCGCCCCCCATCCCCAAAGTCAGAACATCTGGGATACAGCTTAAAAAGGGACTGTCCTGGCCAAGAAAAAGACATATTGTCTCCCTATGCATATCGTGTGCATTGTCCCTCTATGCATATTGTCTCCCTCTCTGTTAGGAGACCGTAGGGGCTATTCTCAGGGTCAGAGTATTCAGTAGCTGAAATCATAACACAGAAATGAAGACAACAAAAGGAAACAAATTACAACATGATTCATACTATAATAGTAGCCAAAAAATAAGGATAGATCAGTTTTTCATTTCTTTTAAATAATTGGGTGCTCTGAAAGGCTATTTAAACAGCAATGCAAAAATATAAAAGGCATACAGTGTATAGGAGAACAAAGATTTCCCCTTTTGCTAAGAAAAAGAAAATCATGCTTTTTGTCATTTAGTTGAAACAAAAAAAAGACAACTTTTTTATCATCTTTTCTATATTGTAAAAGCTGTCACATTGCTGTACTACTTTTGAAATGAAAAAGGAAAATAATTTAATAGAGTCTCATTTAGGTTCTGATGCAAAGCCGATGGAAAGTAACAATTTTTTTCCTACAATATGTTTACTGCATCTTTGAGCATGTCTCTCAGACTGTGTAGGGAGATCTGTTAACTCAACTTGAGACAATGGGCTAAAAATACCAGTGAGGATATTACTGCATGGGACGCTGCTATTGCTAGCCACCTGAGCTCCGATCCAAAAGGTTAGGCAAGCTTGGACTCAAGTTACCAGTCCAAGCTACTGTCCTTGCTACACTATCCACACTGATATTTTTAATGCATTAATTCAAGCTGAGTTGTTGCATGTCTGTCCACTTGGGCAGTGAGGCACACACCCAATTATACTGTAGACATAGCTCTACTGACTTCCCTCTGCTTTCGATCAGGCCCAAAGCTACTTGGAAAAAAAAATCCCTGTTTTGTATGAGACTATTTTTGGAATCCTTCTCATTCCTCCTGTCTTGAATATTTGACTTACATGGACCTTACTTTGCTTTTTTGTTGCCCTTGATTTTCCCCTCAAGTCTGACTGAATTTTCTTATTCGGTTATGCATGTCCTTCCTTTCCACCGCTAGCAGCCGTTTGTTTTTATCCTCAGCAATTTGAGCAGCCCCTTGTGCATTCACATTGATGACTGATTTGTATGTTTTACATTCTTTTCTGAAAGGAATTGTGGTCCACTGTGCTTTAATCATAGTTTTCTTGAGGATTTGCCAGAATTTTTCCACACTTATATATTATAATACATTACATCTTTTGTATTGACTTTCTTAATTTACCAGAATTTACATTATATCTTTTGTATTGACTTTCTTAATTTACCAGAATTTCATGTCCTGAAATATAATGCCCTTACACTGCTGCTTTATATGATCCTATTCACTACTATGATAAAAACAAGCATCTGTCACTGCTTCCAAGCTTCCCTCTGACTCTCCCTGTCAGTAAGAAGTGTCTCCTCATCTTATGGCTTTGCTCACTGGAACATAACATTTTCATCTGTGTAATTTGATAATCTTTTTAATGGTTTATGTGTAATCCAGAATATAACTGGATAGGTAAAATTCTCTATGGACTTGATCCCTGTGGAAGTAAGCTGGTGCCCTTCCATTGACTTAAGGTCAAGCCCATGAGAACAGTATCTTCCCATGAACTTCATAGGGTAGATTGAAAACTAATGCTTTGGGTTTGCTAACTGCTGATCAGTTTAAAACAAAACAAAACAAAACAAAAACTAAAAAAAACCCACGGTGGAATCTTAGGTTACATCTACAATGTAATTAATGAACCCACAGCACTGAATCTTAGAGCACAGGTCAGACATGGGCTGGTTTGTCTTGGGCTGTGGGACTAAAAATAGCAGTGTTTTGGCTTGGGCTGGAGCTCAGGCTCAGAGAACCTTGCCCTTCCTATGGTCTCAGAACCCAGGTTCCAATCTGAGCCTGAATATCTCCATTTCAATTGCAAAGCCCTGCATCTGAAGTCTGTGAAATTAAGTTAGCTGACCTGGGCCAGATGTACCTATTGCTTCTCTTGTATTGCAGTGTGGAAATAACCTGAGACTGCAGATGTTTCCTCCTTTATTTTGTGTGGAATTATTTATGAAGGTATTACCAACAGCTTGTCTCTATAATGTCTATGTGCTGTCTATCTATAGAAATTACTAGCAAAAGCTCACATGCTAGTGGCATCTACTGTTCTATTTTGGCTCTACTAAGGACTGGTTCACTGAATGTTTCTATGTACAATTTAGATTTGTAGTGATGAGTTCACATGTTTTGTTTGTTCTAATTCCCTTTGCACTCAAACACTCAGTGGAGAAGGTATTTTTGCAAAGGGATGGAGTTTATTTTAGCTTGATAATGTCACAAGTGAACAAAGGAAACTGGGAAACTAGAAAAAATATCCTTATTCTTAGAGACAGATAACTTCTTTTTTTAAAAAATCAATGGACAGTCAAAACACAAATAACAAGCCTTAGCTGAAACACAAACATGGCTGCCAGAGCTTGTTTAACACATATAACTAGCAAAGAAAATGCATAAATACTTCCTTTGTTTTTATAGAAGAGATGATACTATTGTGGATCCACTTAATTAAACTGGGAAACACCTGTTTAAAACTCTCCATTTTATCTGGTTAATATAGCATTATAAACTGTAAAGCATGAACAAGCTGAATATGAATTAAAGAAATTGAACTTACTTAGGGTATGTCTACACTGGAGGCTCTAAGTCAACTTAGAGAGTCCACATTGAAAACTCTTATGACTGCCTGAGTCCACACAGGCAGGTGCTAGGTCAATAGAGGACTGGTGCACTGTGGGTAGCTGGGAGGGGGGCTGGAGGCCAATTAGGTCAATTTAAGGGCTTCCCCCATCTACACTGGCTTAAGTCGACTTAATAAGGTCGACTTACGCGTTAAGTCAAATGTAAGAGGTAGTGTTATTAAGTTGACTTATGGAAATGCTTAAGTCAACTTAATAGAAGCCCAACTTAATAGAAGCACATCAGTCTGTAGGTTGACTTAACCTTCCTTAAGTCGACCTAAGGCTGCAGTGTAGAAGTACCCATAGAGGCTATGTCTACACTGGAAATGCTAAGTTGATTCTGTTAGGTCAACTTAACAAGGTCAACTTAAAATCGACCTTATTAAGTTGACTTAGAGAGTCTACACTAGAGCCTTTAAGTCAACTGGCTAGATAAATGGAGAGCAATGGCTCCAAAGGGATGCAGCGGCTCCCCAGACTAGGGGAGCCACAGCTCCCCAGGACAAGGGGAACCACAGCTCCCAGGGACAAAGGGAGTCTTATATCCCCAGCAAGCAGGGACCCGCGGCTCCCCCTGGGGACGAGGGAGCTCCCTTGTCATTGGGGAGAGCAATAATTCCCCTGTCCCCAGCCCTAGGTTCACTTATGGAATAAGTCTACTTAGGGCATTAAGTTGACTTAAGCCTTAAGTTGACCTCAGAGAAGGTGTTATTAAGTCAACTTAAGGAAATGCTTTCGTCGACTTAATAAAAGCCCAGTGTGCAGTCAGATTTTTTTAGGTCAACTTAAGCCTCATTAAGTTGACCTAACTTGGCAGTGGAGGCGCACTCAGAGATTTAGGCAATGTATGCCATAAGCCAAGCTCTGGCAACCCTATCCCCAGAGTAACAGTAAGAGCTGTGGCTGTGAATATCTTGCATTCTCAGTGCTTGTCCTCAGAACAAGGGCAGCTGGATGGAATTCTCAAATATCCCACAGTGCAGGAACTCGGATCTTGGAGCAGGGAAAAAGACAGCCTAGAAATAGCTGTCCCAGAAAGTATTCATTTGTCTAAACCTCTCACCTTCCAGCTAGCAGTTCATTTGCGGCCAGAAGAGATAAACCATCTGAATTTCCTCTGACAGTATCATAGAAATTAGAGACCTGCAAAATCCTGGTCAAAGCAAGACCAACCCCAACTAAATCATACAAGCCATGGCTTTGTCAGGTCGCACCTTAAAAACATATAGGGATGGAGATTCTACCAGTGCCCTAGGTAACCATTCCAGTGCTTCACCACTGTCCTTGTGAAAAAAATAAAAAGTTTTTTCTAATATCTAGACTGGACCTTCCCCACTGCAACTGCAGAGCATTGCTCCTAGTCCTGTTATCTACCACCACTGAGACCAGCCTAGCTCCATCCTCCCTGGAATCCCCTTTCAGATAGTTAAAGGCAGGTATCAAGTCCTCTCTCATTCTTTTCTTCTGCAGACGAAATAACTTATTCCCTCAGTGTCTCCTCATAAGTCATGAGTTCCAGCCTTCATTTTTGTTGCCCTCTTTTGGACTGTCTCTAATTCAGCCACATCCTCTGCCTAGAGACCTGATGTGTGCACCAAGAAGTTCCACTTCCAATGAAAAATGCTTCTCCCGGCCACACAAAGTGTTTCTATGATACATATCTATATCTATAAAAGACCTGCAGCATGGCCATAGCTATCCCAGGTCAGGTGACTTGGGCTCGCAGTGTTCAGGCTAGGGAGCTAAAAATTGTTGTGTAGGTGTTCAAGTTCAAGTATGAGCTCTGGGGCCCTTCATCTTTGAAGGATCCTGAATTACAAAGCAATGTTTTAGTCTCACAGCCAAAATTCCACAAGCCAAAGCCAGCTGATTTGGATCAAGTGCAGGTTTATTATCCCTGTGTAGACATATTCCTACTCTTCACACTACGCCCTACACCAACTCTAACCTGCATCAGTTGCTAACACCTCCCACAGCAATGACAAGTGCCCTTGCAGAGCCTTCCCAGCCTCATCTATTTCAAAGTCATATAACATGAGAAAGCTGATTATACACAGGAGTAAAGTGCTAGATGAATGCTAAAGAAGCTGGTTTTGTATTATTTAAAAGTAATTACTGGGCAGAGTACAAGAAGAACAGACCTCCTAGCACAACACAGCATGAGCAGAAAAGATATGAAGGGTGGAGACATTTAATACTACACAAATGGCACCCATATACAACTATTCATTTTAATGTAAGGGACACGATTTACTATAAATATTTCTGGGTGAAAATAGTGTTTTAAAAACCCTGTTGTAACACTGTAATCCTATCTTTAATACTTCAAGAGTAGTATTTTATATAGAGCTGTGTGAATAACTGATATTTGGATTTTCTGGCTGTTCCAAAAAATAAGAAAAAAAATAGGTTGAACCCAAATTGACAGTCATTCTCTCTCTCTCTCTCTCTCTCTCTCTCTCTCTCTCTCTCTCTCTCTCCTCCCCTCCCTTCCCCACCTCCCTCCCTCCCTGGCCCAAGAATTTTTCAATATTTCTCAACAGGAGAAACTGAGGCTATGTACACATGATAAATTTGTCCTGCAATAAGTTATTGCGGGACAAGGAAAGCGCTATAAATATAGCGCTTTTGTATGTACATACATGTTGCTTCTATCGCAAAGGAGCATTCACCCGTGTGAATGCTCCTTTGCGATGGAAGAACATAGCGGGCTGGCCCGAACTGGCTGCCCTCGCCAGTTCAGGCCAGCCCCCTAGTTCAGCTGCACAGCTTCGGGTGGCAGCGGGGGCTGCGTTGCCAGCACCCGCTGTCACCCGAAGACCCGAGGCTGAACTGGGGGCTGGCCCGAACCGGCGAGGGTTCGAGCCAGCCCCCTAGCTCAGTCCAGGGATTTGGGTGGCGTCAGGGGCTGCGGCGCTTAAGCCGGAGCTTCTGCCACCACCTGAACCCCTGGACTGAGCTAGGGGGCTGGCTCTGGTTCGAAGCCCAGGGGCTGAGCTAGGGGGCTGGCTCGAAGCGTGAGGGTTCGAGCCAGCCCCCGGGCTTCAGGTGGTGGCGGGAGCCCCAGGGCTGAGCTAGGGGGCTGGCTCGAACTGGAGCCATCCCGCTAGCTCAGTCCAGGGGTTTGGGGGGCAGCAGAGGCTCCAGCGCTTCCCCCATCTACACTGGCTTAAGTCGACTTAATAAGGTCGACTTACGCATTAAGTCAAATGTAAGAGGTAGTGTTATTAAGTCGACTTATGGAAGTGCTTAAGTCAACTTAATAGAAGCCCAATGTGGACACAGGGGTCTGTAGGTTGACTTAACCTTCCTTAAGACAACAGACCCAGAGCCCAGGCCAATCAGCCCTGGAGGAAAATTCCTTCCCTACTCCAAATATGATGATCAGTTAAACCTGAGCACATGGGCATCCAGAATCTGAGAACACTCATTCAAAATCTGAATGGATATATATTTGCACATGAGTTTATGTGGTTGATCTCTGTGCATAACCCTAGATGGAGTGACTGGGTTTCCATGTCAACACAGAGATCCACCTGGACAAATCCTTTTATTGGATATGGCCCTTATTCATCAGCATTCATACAAACGGTCTTTTGTTGACACTGGTGTTTCAGAAATGCCTCTTTTTTGATATATTTACATGCAATCGAAGGTGTTATTTCTATTTTTGATTTATTATTCTCTTATCCAAGGCAACTGGCATTCAACAAAAAACATAAGCAAATTAGTGTACAGGATGAAGTGAACAATTTCACAAACATCCCATAGGCTTAAGTTTATTCACATAAACTATTCTTCAACTACCGATGAATCTGCAGGAGTCCGAATTAGTTTTTGAATGACTCACAAAAAGAAAAGGGGCTACATTCATCAAATAATTTATTTGCAACAAAAAGATTGATGAGCTACTAATGCTACTAACTCTGATTCCTACTGACTTCAGAAGAAGTTAAAACAGGTTGTAACTCAATGGTTTTCAAACCATGGGTTGGGACCCAGTACTGCGTCACAGATCCTCAGATACTGGTTTGCGGTGACTGCTGTTGCCACTGCCGAAAGACTGAAATGTATTTCTCAAAGATGTAATTGTTGAGTCATGGAAAATGATTGGGCTGTGTTCAAAATAGATTGTCCTCTCTTAATAGTATATCACAATTCATGTGACCAACAGTACCGGGAGACTAGTGAAGAATAATATTTTACAAGGGATCTTTTATTGCAGGTGATTTACAGTAAATTTGTAGCCTATTGTAAAGTCAGGGCATGTCTGGCATGAGAAAATTTTCTGGGTGTCATATGGTTGCTCATGGGTTTAATTTGGGCTGCATAATATTTCTTACTCATAGTAACACCCTTTTACCTTTCAATGCTAGTTTGGAGTCTGCAGTGTTAGGAAAACCACCTTCTAATTTGTGAACTGAAAAATATGGATATTACATTTACTGAGCGGTAAATATTGAACCCAATAATTACATTTGTAATTCTGTATCATGATTATGCTGCTGCTGCACCTCTGTCCCCTTTCTGATCATTCTTTGCTAATTTAACAATATTTTAGCAGAAATACTCTCCAGGTTCCACAGTCACAAAGAATATTTATAGTTTGGACTACATGTTAAATAATGAATACAACAGACTAAAACACTTGGGCTATGTCTACACTTAGGAAGTTAAGTTGACTTCATTAAGTCGACATTATTACATCGACTTAGAGAGTCTACACTAGACTCTTAAGTCGACTTAAAGCAGACTTTATTAAGTCAACTTAGAGCGTCTACACTCTCTAAGGGGGGGGTGTTAGAGGGGTGCATTGTGGGAAGTGTGCCAGCATGGCAGCAAAGAAGGTCCCCTCTCCCCCGACCACTCCTTTAAAAGAGGAAGTGAGCTCAGCACCTCCCCCATTGTGCCTGGCAACATGGAGCCTCAGCAGGTCATGGAGAAGACTCTTCTCCAGAGATTTGTCAGGCAGCAGAGTGACATCTGCCAGCTATTGGAAAAGCTTCTTTGGCTGTGGAGCAGGCTTTGCTGGCAACTCCGGGCCATCAGGCGTGCCTTGGTCTGCTTGGCAATGCAAATCAGTTCCTTGAACTGCTCGTCCCTGAAGCGCGGTGCCCTTCTCCTCCTCCTGGTTGGGGCTGGCGCTGGGTTACCAGACGTCTAGCAAAAGGAGGACATGTCCTCCTTTTTACCTTCATGTCCTCCATCCGACAGGCATTTTAAAAATACATTATTTTGTCCAGCTTTTTACTTATTAAAATTTCAGTATAAACCGAGAATTTTAGGGTCCAAAATATGCCTGAAAAGCTGGATTCGGCTAATCCGTGGATCACAGCCAAAACTGGGGCGGAACACTGCCTTCCACCCAGGGGCCCAGCAAAGCACCCTGTCCTAGGGAGTTTCAAACCTCCCGCTCTGAGCATTCTCAAACAGAGTGTGCTCAGGGCGGAAGGGGCCTGGCTCAGGAGCAGTTCTGTCAGACACCGCTTCAGCTCTGGACCTCTGACTAAGGTAAGGGGGGCTGGGAGGAGTCCACAGGGGGGGGCAGAGGAGCAGGTAAGGGGCTGCGCGGGGGAGGCAGAGGATCGTGGAAGGGGCCCTGGGGGTGGGCAGAGGAGCAGGGAAAGGGCCACGGGGGCAAACAGAGGAGCAGAGAAAGGGCCATGGGGGCGAGCAGAGGAGCAGGGAAAGGGGCACGGGGGAAAGCAGAGGAGCAGTTAATGTGCCTAAGAATATTTCTGTTGATCAATTTGTTCTCCATTTTTTTCATGCCGCCATGCACTCATTAATCGTTACCCATTTTCCATGACGTAATATGGTAATGACAATTATATTAATACTACATTTTCTCCATGTCCTCCTTTTCGTACTTCCCTGTCCTCCTTTCCATGCTTTGGTATCTGGTAACTCTAGGCTGGTGGGGCCCCGGGAGTGCCACAGGGCAAGGGTGCATGGTCTGCTGGGGAAAACCAGAGAATAGAGTTCCTCCCATTAGCTGTGCAGTGTGCAGCCTGACAGCAGCTGCTGTCCCCTGACCATCCCTCTGCTTCCCAATCCCTGTCCTTTGGGACAGAGACTCCTTGGTACACACTGGCATACTGTGCTGGCCAGGTTGGGTGCAGAGCCCATGGTGGTGACCTGTGGCAACTCTGCCTCAGGGGTCTCTCCTGAGGCAACGTGCCACCAGTGTCGGGCACATGCTGTCTGGCCTTAGTGCTCCTGCCTACGGACCCCCACCCCAACTCCAGACATGCCACTGCACCACTTGCCTCCGGGTTTCCCCCCACTGCCACACAGCCCCCAGCCCCTCTGACCCCTTTGGAATGCCTTCCACCCCCCCAACCCTGCCTGTCCCTAGCCATGTCCGTCTGCAGTATCTGTCCCCACAGACATACACAGCCCTGCCTGCAGGAAGGGAGAGAGAGAGGGAGGGATCATTCACCAGCAGGTGCATTAGGTGTCCACAGCACTGTCCCCTCACCTGGCTTCTTAGGCAGAGGGAACCTGCTCCTCTCCCTCCTCCTGTGAGGCTGGGTCTGCCATTGGGGTAGGGATCAGCTCTGGGCTGGCAGCTGGCTCCAGGGCTGGTGAGGTGCCCTCCTGCTCCTGCTGGGTGCTGGCCTCCCCCTGCTCCCACACCATAGTCTCCTCCACTGAGCCCTCTTCCTGGTCGTCGTCGAGGGAGGGGGGTTCCTCAGAGTCGATCATGTGGGCTGGGAGGCTGCCACTCTTCTGCCCCAGAAAGTCATCCTGCTGCTCATAATACTGGCAGCTGGTGGTGGGGGCTGCCCCTGCCTGAAGTGATGCCTCCTGGGCCTTGTGGTACACCTGATGCAGGTCCTTGATTTTCACCCGGACCTACTGGATAACTTGGGTGTGGCCTCCCAGTTGTGATGTGTATACCTCCCAGTTGCAATGGCTGCCCTGCAACTGAGAGGTGACTGCCTCACCCCCATATGTCCAGCAGGTCCAGGATTTCCTGGTGGCTCCAGGACGGGGCCCGCCTGGGGTGCTGGCTCTGCTCTGCCTTGCTCCCAAGCAGTAGGTTGGTCAGGGCAGGCTCTTCCTCTGCCAGGAACTCTGGAGGGAGGTCAGGGATGGAGGTCTGGAGGGCACTTAGGTTGACTTAGGGCTATTCCCCATCTAGATTGGCTTAAGTCAACTTAATAAAGTTGACTTAATGCTTAAGTCGACCTAAAAGGAGATGTTTTTAAGTCAACTTAAGCTTTCATTACGTCGACTTAAGGAACCACTTAAGTCGACTTAATGAATGTCCAGTGTGGACGGGGAGTAAGTTAGGTCGACTTAAGCCTCCTTGTAAGTATAGACTACCCTTGGTGTGTTATTCTAAACCCCACTGAAGTCCATGGAAGGATTCCTACTGATTTTAATGAAATCCAGCTCATGGTGAGGAATACTAGGAAAAGGATGAATAGCAAGGCAGTATAAAGGTCTCTAAAGTACACATGATAAGATTTTGACTAATGGTATTATTATAACAATTTACAGATTGTTGTTGGAGGCCAAGGGCAATTTGAGTGGTCTGACCACTGTCCTACAGTCCTAGCATAGTTTTGGTTGCTTGCTTGGCTGGTCTGTCCACTGTAGCATGACATTGTCAGGTTGACAGAGATGAATAAGAGTCACTAAGTAACCTTGCAGATTTCTCAGTTTCTGCATACCATGGCACATAACAAGATTAAATACACAACTTCTGTGCTTGCAGCTACACATAGATAACGGTGATGGGAACAAGTTCTCTTTGAATGTCTGGGGGTAGCAAGTGGCATTTTGCCCAGGGGCATATTTTTACACCATCCCAACTATTACCAGATATTATTTTAACAATCTCAATCATCATGATAAGAATGGAATATAGGGAAGGGTAAGAACCTAGTGTAGGTAATTAGCTTATATGATAATGAGTAGAGATGTAATCAAGTGAAAGCTGTTTATAGAAGGATATAAAAAGTCACCACTTAGACTAAGCAGTGCACTCCATGAAAACCTGATTCTGCAGGAGGTATTGCCAGTTGGACCAGAAGCCAGTGACTCCCTGCTGGCGCCTTTGAAGAAAGCAATTCCTGTACTCAGCCTTCTGTGTGACTGCTTAGTTCTCGAGGCTTAGTGAGTATGATAAATTGTAGTTTATTTTTGGCTTTGCATGTAACTAGTATAGCTATCGAAAACCTTGCACATTAAACCTTATTCATCTCTTGCACATTAAAGTTTATTCATCTCCAAATGGGGCATACCGCATTTACTGATATCCTCACTTATCACTAAGTTTCCATTATCTTTCAAAATGTATACAAATAATTTTTTTCATAACCAAGTATCTTTTTTATATGCAAAATTCTACAAAAATGTCAAATGTACCTATCTATTATTAGCTATAATGCTGGTAGTACCCACCTTCTATGATGGTAGATGGTAGCCCCTTCTACTATGAAGATTGTCTGACACTTCCCTTTTTAAAATCCTGTGTTCAGTTGCTTATAACTTTACTAAATTCAAACCATTAAGACTGGAATTTTCTGTGCTGATTATCTTCCTCATGCTAGTTTCTGGGAGAGAGGTGTATGTGTGTGGTGGTGGTGGTGGTGGGGGGGTGTTGTTTGAGTTTCCTTAGTTTTTGTTTTGTCCTTTTTAAAAATTCAACCCTGATGGCCTAATGGCATTGTTTCCAACAATGAGACTACAGGGAAAATATTTTTTCCCCATATTAACAATTATTGAAATGTTTGATCTGAAATGCTCTAACAACCCACATGATTTGGAGCAGGGATATGAAGTTTGGCAGGGAAGTGACTTTTCCATCCCTGTGAAAATGTGTCCGAATTTGCCCAGGTTATATGACTTTAAAATATCATACCTCACATATAGTCAGAGATGCACAGGCAACCTTAATTCTGACATTTTCTAATGTGTGAGTGAAAAGTTTTTGTTCAGTAGGTATTAAATACAAAAAAGTCTTTTTAAAAATTATTTAAGCACAAAAACTCTCTATATTGGTCAACTGTTCTCTCCTCCACACATGCACATTTAGATCCCAGGACAAATTAAATAGAATGTTATCAAACTTTTCTAAAAGTCTGGACCAAGCAAGCAAGATACATTTTCAATTTGTGTGTATGTGTGTGTAAATTTTACAAGCGCTTAAAATTTACAGAAGTTTAGAGTGAAATCACATCTTTAACTAAAAACACAATGACATTGGCTTGACATTATAATATGAATATAGTGTTAAGAATATGTTTGTTTATTTCTGACTGGTAACATAAGGGGGAATTACACTAATCAAGATACTTATAATATCTGTTAACATAACATTTTTAGATCAACAGGGTGGTTGATGCAAAATCTGCATATAGTTAAGCATTAGATTGATGAGAAATTAATCCATATTTACATAAGTTAAATAGGATCTTAGAATCATTATAAACATGTTTATTTGTAAATAAAGACACTTTAGTCTCTTGAGTTAACATAAGTTGGCTAATTACTTTAAACTAATATTCAGAACAGTGATATACACTCTGTTGCCTTTCAAAATTAAAATTAGCTTTATAATTCCAGTCTCATGGGAGCAGCATTTTCTTATTAATTTCATTTTGTTAATCATCATGGGGAAGATTTTAAGGCAAAAATGGAAATTGAACACTCAACTTGTATTAACTTTCCATAGATATTGATATCTACTTGCTTTTTATGCCTTTTTTTTCAATGTTATTTTAATTTGTTTTGACTTTTATGTTGTTGGTAAAAGACCCTCCCCAAAATGCCAGAAGGTTCTGTTAGATGTGGTTATCACAACAGCCAACTTCTGTGTGTATGCATGTGTGTATAAATCCATGCCCAGCCTCCTGCAATTAATTGGTCTTTACATGCTCATTACATTAGCCCAACAAATTATCAAAAAAAAAAAAAAGCAACAACTCTGCCACTCTAAGTGAAGTCTCTACCTTTAACCGACATGCACTGCTTTAGATGAAACAAATAAATTTGATTACAGAAAGATTTTAAGTGATTATAATCCAGCAAAATATGAATCAAGCTTTTATCACAATTAATTAAAAGACAAATCACATTCTAATCTAAATTCAACACTATTGTAACCTAATAGGCCAAGATAATGCTGACCGCTTGGGCAATCTGTCAGTTGTTTGTTGTTGTTTTACAAATGGATTTCAAGGGAGAACTCCAGAGACAAAAATGTCCCTGCCTTTAACACATTTTGCCTTTAACTTGTTTCTTTGTCACCCCCTAGGGCCAGGTGTCAAGCTATATTCAGCAATGGGCATGATTTCCTCCACTTGAATCAAATGAACATTGCCTTATCAGGTGCTCAGGTCCGTTCATTTTTCCTGTGTGTATGTCTCTGCAAGGTTTGAAACCTCACTCAGTGTTGTGTTTGTCTGGATCTATTCAAGCCATGTGAGACATATTTGGGAATATTACGTAGCAGAATTTCATAACTATATGTGTACAATGGCAGGAAAGATAGTACCATAACCTTAATATTCAGTGTGTAATAAGCATTGCAAAAACACCTTAAATGACCTACTTTGTATTAAACAGTACACAGTTACAATAAAGTGTGAACCTGAATTATATACAATTACAGCATAAGGATATATATGGGGTACAGCTCAAAAGATTAATTACAAAATTTACTATTTTAATAATATCCTGTAATTTCTGGGTACTATCAATCACTTTTTCAAGTGTTCCCACCATTCTTACTCCTTTTTATCATGGAGTATTATAACAAATACATATACTTTTATTGGGATGGTTCTTTAATTGAATTACCACAGATCTCAGATTGTTAGAAACCATGGAAGATACAGTTATAGCTTGAAATATTCCCAGGTACTAGTTGCTAGTCTAAGAGCAGTCTCAATTTTGATAGTTGCAAAAAAGCTATGTCTTTGCTAATGAACCAAACATAGGGACAATAAAATCTGCAAATCAGGCTGAAAACTTTCCCACTGAAAAAAATAGAGTTATATCAAAATATATTTCCTATTGGATAATATCATTTTTGACAAAAGCAAACATTTTATTTAAAAATTTCTAGCAATAATAATAATTAAAAAACTGATTAAAATAATGAGCCAGAGTTTTGCTCAATTTTTTTAAAGGAGAAGGAATTATTTATTGTTGCTGAGCTCTAGAAATTAACATTCATTATTACATTGCTACAATTATTAGTATTGTTTTTGAATTGTACATAGCTCAATGACTGTATAACTGAAATATTAATGAATGAAAGTATTTAGCACTTTTTTATTTGAATCCAGATTTGGTCATTACAGTCTTTGCACACCTATCATTTAATAGCCCCATATGGAAGGCTCAGTACAGGTCTAAGTTAATGTCCATTTCAAAAACATTTTCAACGACACTACAAATGCATATCTCAACAGAAAAAAAACCCAAAAAACCTAGTATAGACCTTGTACTATTTTCCTTCCCATAGGGAAAAATTATCAGGTGTATGTGTCCCTTTAGTGAACAGTTTTGTAACTTGAGAACCTCTGTGCTCCTGCAATTCAATCTATTGAATCATCTGTTAGCACGTGAAGCAGATTGCTGGAGAACTTCAGAATATACCAAAAAATATATATAATTAACCTTATGCCTACATATTCCAGAGAGGATTTACTTCCACAAGACACTTAATCAGGATGGAGACAGAGTTGTGGGACAGTGTGTGGATAGACAAATTTTATTTTCTAGTGTTTTCAGTTTGACACGTACCATCACTACCAAATTCTTTTATGTTCATGATCCTAAATAGTGAATTATTGGGTGACAATATAATCTGATAGTTCCTTGACAGTAAAAACCTTCTTCATCATATCTTGTAAAACACCAGAAAGTTGATGATCATGTTTTACTTACTTAAATGTTTTATGTTTCAGTAACATAAAACTGGCCATAGTTGTCCTGTTACAGGACAACTTTATCTTTGCTCTCAACCTTCCTTCCTATTTTTCTTAAACTCACAAAGGCTCTAACTCAATACCCATTGAAATCAATGGAATTTCAGTGGTTTCATTTCAGGACCACTCTAGATCTCTTTTAAATTACGCTTTGAACCTAGTGGAGTAGGGAGGATATCTTATTGTGTGTTCATGCCCTATAGAGCCTCTGTTCTAAATAGGATTTAGAGTAGTAATCAGTAATACTAATGCACATTTCTATGTTCTATATTTGACCCAGGCTTTTCAAATTCTTTGTTTATTTATTAATTTATTATTATTATTATTATTATTATTTAAGGGCTGGTATTTATTTGTAGTAAAGTAGCACTTGAGGCCCAGGTGAGGCTAACACTCCATTGTGCTAGTCATCATATAAACACATAATAAGAGATGCTCAAAGACTTTAAGATCAGAAGGGATATTTATGATCAGCTAATCTGAACTCCTGCACAATGCAGGACACCGAACCATACCCATCTTTGCAATAGACCCCTCACCTATGACTGAGTTATTAAAGTTCTCAAATCATTGTTTGAAGACTTCAGGGTACAGAGAATCCACCAGCAAGTGACCTGTGCCCCATTCTGCAGAGGAAGACAAAACAAAACAAAGCAAAAATCAAAAAGTCCCAAGGATGGCTGCCAATTTGCCCTAGAAGAAAATTCCTTCCCAACCCCAAATAGGGTGACAGCTAAACCCTGAGGACATGGGCAAGACTCACCAGCCAGACACACAGAAACAATTATCTAAAGTAAATCAGAATCATATACATATAACATCTCAACACAGGCCATTGGACATATTCACACTAATAGTCAGAGATCAGTTAATTGCCATAGTAGGCTGTCCCATTATATCATTCCCTCCATAAACATACCGAACTCATGCTTGAAGCCAGACTGGGTTTTTTTGCTCCTACTGTAACCCATATGCCTGAAAAGGCTATCTCTGAGAGACCTGCTGAGG
>ML686006.1:2672425-2706686 GCA_007922175.1 Pelusios castaneus | reverse complement strand
ACTGGAGAAGGGCAATTTAATTAATTTTAGCCCACCTGAAGGTTACACTACTGTCCCCCTTGAAAGGCTGTTCAAGAACTTCACTTCTCTGATAGTTAGGAACCTTTGTCTAATTTCAAATCTAAACTTCCTGATGGCTAGTTTATATCCATTTGTTCTTGTGTTCTCGTTAATTCTCAGCTTAAATAATTGCTATCCTCCCTGATATTTATCCCTCTAATGTATTTATAGAGACCAATCATATCTCCCCTCAATCTTCTTTTGGTTAGGCTAGCCAAGCCAAGCTCTTTAAATCTCCTCTCATAAAGAAAGTTCTCCATTCCTCAAATCAGCCTTGGAGCTCTTCTTTGCACCTGTTCCAATTTAAATTCATTTTTGTTAAACACGGGAGACCAGACCTGCACACAGTGTTCCAATTGAGGTCTCACCTGTGTCTTGTATAAAAGTATTAGCACCTCCTTATCTCTACTAGAAATACTCATCTAATACATCCTATGACCACATTAGCTTTATTCACAGCCACATCACATTTCTGGTTCATAATTTTCCTGTGATCAATCAATACACCCAGGTACTTATGTGCCTGTCACTTCTAGTTGATGTATTGCAAGCTAACAGCAAAAATTCTCCTTATTAGCCTTAAATGCATAACCTTGCACTTCCAACTATTAAACGTCATCCTATTTCTGTTACTCCAGGTCATCCTGATTTTCTGATATGATATCCATGTCTTTTTCTGTATTGGCAATAGCTTCCAACTTTGTGTCATCTGCAAACTTTTTGTGCAAAGTTCAGTAATAAAAAAGGTTAAATAATCCCTGAGGAACTCCTCTAGTAAGCTCCCTCCAGTCTGACAGTTGACCTCTCAGTATGACCCACTATAGTCTCCCCTTTAATCAGTTCCTCATCCAACTTTCAATTTTCACATTAATACCCATCTTTTCCAATTAAATTAATAATTCTCCATGTGGAAAGTTATCAAATGCCTTTACAAACTAAGTCAATTATATCTACTGCATTCCCTTTGTCTAAAATATCTGTTATCTTCTCAAATAAGATCAGGTTGATCTATCTTTTGAAAACCCATGTTGTGTTTTTTTTCCAGTTACCATTAAGCTCAATGCCCTTAACTACTTTCTTTTTTTCAATTTTTTTCCCAAGCCATTGCATATTACCTCCATATCCTCATTCCCATTAGCCACACTGCCACTATCCCTAATGCTAAAGTAACTTTATTAAATACTGATGCAAAATATTTATTTAGATATTGGGCCATGCATGAATTATCCTTAACCTCCACCTCCACCTCATCCTGCTTAGCAGACCCACTTCTTTTTTCTTGTTTTCTTCCCTTTTATATGGCTATAGACCCTTTTACTATTGGTTTAAATTCCTTTATCAAGGTCAAACTCTACTTGGCTTTTGGAATTTTTCAGTTTATTCCTACATATTCTGAATGCCAGCCTGGTCTGCAACTCTTGCATAAGAATTTTTTTTCTTCCTTTGTATGCAGGCTTTAGATAGTTCCTGTAACTTTGACTTAAAGTACTTCCAAGTCTCCATCATCTTTACATCAATGAGTACCATTAGCTCTACCAGGTGGCACTTCATTTAAACAAAGCTCTTTTGAGGCATCCCCTCTAGGATCATGTACATCCAGTGCTACCTCTGTGCCTCAGTTTACCCAACTGTTTATCATTAAATCTATTAAAAGCACTATTCTGAGGTAACTTTAATGTGGTTTGCTTGCTTAATGGTCTAATACCTCGGAAAATACGACTACAGCCTGTTGATCAAGAACAGACATAAAGCAGAAAATTCTTCAAAAACAAATCCTAACATTTATTTGTTTTCACATCAATAAAATAAAATTGAAACATTGAGTATGTTTTAGCATACATCCCATAAGCAGAGAGTCAAATGACAGTTTTAACAGCCAGATAGAACGCTGCAGCTCTGCTGAAGCACTCTACAATAGGAGCACATAAATCACATAAAAGCAATTACATTACATTAATACTTATCACTAAATTTACACTCTATATCTTATAATTACTAAAAATCCTAATCTCCTACTTCATTCAACAAATGTTGATCAGTCATTTGCTGAATGGGTTGGAGATGAGCCCTTATCATTCAAGCTGCATTCACACAGCTTTATTAACACAAAAACTCCACAAGCATAGCACCTTTTATACTCATGAACCCTTAAAAATCATCCCTCTGTTTTGTCTTAAGGCTCCTTTTTTTCTTCTGTCATTCAAGCAAAAGGTAGCTTCAGAGCCTGGACATATATAGAATCATAGAATAATAGGGATGTAAGGGACCTCATGAGGTTATCTAGTCCAACCCCCTGCTAAAAAGCAGGACCACTCCCACTAAATCACCCCAGCCAGGGTTTTGTCTAACCGGGCCTTAAAAATCTCTAAAGATAGAGATTCTACCACCTCTCTAGGTAGCCCATTCCAATGCTTCACCACCCTCCTAGTGAGACAATTTTTCCTAATATCCAACTTCGACCTCCCCAGCTGTAATTTGAAACCATTGCTCCTTGTTCTGTCCTCTGTTACCATTGAGAAAAGCCTAGCTCCCCCTCTCTGGAGCACACCTTCAAGTAGTTGAAGGTTGTTATCAAATCTCCCCTCAGTCTTCTCTTCTGTAGACTAAATAAGCCTAGGTCCTTCAGTCTCTCCTCATAAGTCATGTGCCCCAGCCCCCTAATCATTTTTGTTGCCCTCCGCTGGACTCTTTCTAATTTGTCCACATCCTTTCTGTAGTGAGGAGCCCAAAACTGGACACAGTATTCCAGATGCAGCCTGACCAGTGTCGAATAGAGGGGAATTATCACATCCCTCGATCTACTAGCAATACTCCTACTGATGCAGCCTAATATGCCATTGGCCTTTTTGACAACAAGGGCACACTGTTGGCTCATATTCATCTTCCTGTCCACCATAACCCCCAGGTCCTTTTCTACAGTGCTACTACTTAGCTGATCTGTCCCCAGCCTGTAGCAGTGCATGGGATTTTTCCGGCCTAAGTGTAGGACTTTGCACTTGTCTTTGTTGAATCTCATGAAGTTTCTTTTGGCCCAGTGTTCCAATTTGTCCAAGTCTCCCTGGATCCTGTCCCTGCCCTCCAGAGTATCTACCATGCTCCCCAGCTCAGTGTCATCCATAAACTTACTAAGCATGCAGTCTATCCCATCATCAAGATCATGTCGGAACTTAATTAGCCGAATTGTCCTACTTTCTTTAGCACTCCAATGCCTTACCAAGGATTGAAAGTCTGGTCTGTTGTGCACTGGCTGGTGAGGTCTTCGGTTTCTTCCTCTGTTTGCAGCTTGCAGGTCTGATCCAAGAAGTTTTCACTGCCTTTGATTTTCTCCCTCTCCATCTGGCTTGTCAATTGCTTCCAGCTACGCACTAGCCTGTCAGCAGTTGCTAGGCAGACCTCCGGTTTTGGCTTGGAGTTCTTTCCCAGAGTGGCCAGTCCTGTGTGGCAGTGTGCTGGCTTGTAAGCAGTTGCTGGTAAAATTGGCAGCACTTCCACAGGCTAACAATGTCCAATGAAGCTTCTCTGTGATTGGCTGCCCTTTTATAACCCCAGGGGTTGGTGGGGGGAAATGTGGTCTAACGTGGGTGCAGGAGGGGTCAGGAGTGAAAACATGCCAGAACGTTAAAGTAGATAGGGGAGGAGGAGTGGTCACAAGGCCATGAAATCATCCCTAGAGGGGAGGGGGAGTGAGGGAAAAAGAATATACCAAAATGGAGAAAAGAGGGATGAGAGAATAAAGATTATTTAAAAGCTGGAAAAGAAAGAAAAGAGAGTTGAAGGTTAATATAATAGAGAGATATAAAGTTTATTGGATAAAATACTGACAGTATTTAAGAAAAATGTGGGTGAATAGGGCTTTTTAAGGAGTAAGGAAAAAGGATGATCAGTGGTTTAGTCTTAAGCTGAAAAGACCTTATCTACACTTCTATCTAGGTGCTAACTATCCTAATTGCTTAACACAAAATGTTCCTTACTACTTGTTGCTACTTTGTAATTTAGTTTCCAATTATCACCTATTACCCTCAACTGACGCTAGTTACTGTTGAAACTTTGTAACAGCATAGAACTCTATGCTACTGCTAGCCTGCTGGACTTTAAATCCTTTCTGAGGCTTTTCTGTCAATTGTCTCCTTACATATAACTTATAGCTTAGATATCTTGTGATAAAATCTCTGGTCACACCAGCAACTTCCAAACCCAGTCATCTTCATTGTCTCTTCCACTTCTTGGGTCATTACCATTACTTCTGCCTCTGTAGCTGCCATTACCTTCCCACTTACATCCTGTCAGTAAGGGGAGAAAAAAAAATCCAAAACAAGCCCCCAACACTTCAACAATACCAAAACACCACACACTACCTCCCCAGACTCTCCTTGCAAACTCCCCTGTTTATTGCTCTATTTGCTGGCTTCTGTGCTGCTGTCCAGCTGAATGGCTCTTTTTATAGGTCCCTAATCAGAGAAGCCCTTCCCACTAATCAGGCTCACATGTTGTCAATGCACCACACAGTACCAGTCTCTGCACACTGTGAGAGAAAAAGAAAAGAAACAAACACACAACTCCCACAAAACTTTCTCACTTCCCCAAAGGACCAGTGGTTTGCCTATTCCCTTCTCCTCCAACAGAACTCCCACTGAAATTCTCCAGTTTACTGCTCTGTTTGTTTCAGAGAACTCACAGGGTAAGGCCTTGGTTCTTCATTGCGTAAACCATCGAGCTCACATAACACCTCATTGACTTCAGCGAAGCTTTGCATAGGCACTGCACTCTACATGCAACAAATTGCAGGATTGGTCAATGTTGATGAGATAGACAAAAGAAATATTATCCCTATTTTATGGATGGAGGCAAAGAGACTGGTCTGACTTGCTCCAGGTCACACAGGAAGTCTGGCAGAGCCTAGAACTGATCCCAAATCTCCTGAGTCTCAGGCCCTGTCAACATTCTGGACTCAATTCACAGGGAGATGATGCATACCAGGTAGCATGCCATACGTAAGCTTCATTAATACCATGCGTATAGTTGTGCCCTCTTTCAATTTGCATAATTATGTATACATGGCAGGGACTGCCTGCCTACTAAGTGTTGATACTGAATGCTTAGTGATCAGTTGTTAGTCTCTAAAAATGCCACAGAACTCCTTGTTTTAGTGTGGATACAAGTGAGACATGGCATGTCTGATTTGCAACTCAATAATGTTTAATGTCCAAGATATTCTATAAATCAGGGGTGTCGCTGCCCCCAAAATAGGTTTGGGGCCCGGGCCCTGCACCTGGGCCCAATCTGGCACCCAGGGGCCTAATCCGTTGCCTGAGAGGAATCCTCAGCCCAAATGGAGGCCAGATCAGGCTGCTGCTGGTGGCTGGAACCTGGATCCTGGTCCTCAGCTGGGGTCACATGGGCCAGTGCTGGCAGCCAGACCCAGGATCCCAAGCCACAGGGGGGCCACATGGGCCACCACCTGCTGCTGGGACCTGGTGGGGGCCAAATCGGGCCACCAGCAGTGGCTGGGCCTATGTCCTTGGCTCCATCAGGGGCCAGATAGGCCACCACTGGTGGCCTGGCCCTGGATCCCCAACCCTGGTGGGGTCCACAGGTGGCCGGGCCCCGAGTCCCAGCCAAACTTAGGGTACTGGCATTGGGACTTGGGGCACATGCCCCATGTGCCCAGCACAAGCAACATCACTGCTATAGATATACTAATTACATACAACAACTGGAATTAACTACAATATGTCATACTCACTAAGCCTGGAGAGCTAAGCAATCACTCAGAAAGCTATATCCAGGAGAACAGCTTTCTTCAGGGCCCCTGCAAGGGAGTCAGTGACCTTTGGTCCAACTGGCAGCACCACCCGTAGAATCAGGTGTTGTTGGAGCACACCCCTTTGTCTAAGTGGTGACTTCTTATAGACTTCCATAAACAGCTTCCACCTAATTACCTCTCTTCTTCTTATCATATATGCTAATTTTCTACATTGAGATCTTGACTACATTCCACTCTCATCATGATAATTGGAATTGTCAAAACAATATCTGGTTATAGGAGTGGTGGTGTGAAAATATGCACCTTGGTAGTGAGAAAATGTACCGCCAGATGTTGAAGGATAACTTGTTGTTCCCATAACCATTGTCTATATGCAGCTGCAAGCAAACATATTCTGTATTTCATCTTGTGCTGTGGTATGCAGAAACTGAGATATTGGTAAGGTTACTTACTAGTCCTGTTGCTCTGCCAACTGGATTATGTCATGCTACAGGGGTCAGAAGAGCCAAGCAATCAATTGAAGCTAAGTTTGACCTTTAGGACAGTGGTTAGGCAATTCAAATTGCACTGGGTCTCCACCACTATGTGCAAGACAATCGGGATGGTCCTTGGATTGGTACTGCAGTGTGCTCTCTGGGATAATTATCACTGCATATTGCAGTATACATGGCAGAAGCCAGGCAGAAATAGATGGAATTTTACAATAGAGTAAAAGAAGCAGTTAGAGAAAAAAAGACATCTTTTAAAAAATAGAAGCCTAGTGAGGAAAATAGAAAGGAACATAAATTTTGACAAGTCAAGTGTTAAATTGTAAAAAGGCAAGCCAAAAAAATAATTTGAAGAACAACTAGCAAAAAATCAAAAACTAATAGCAAATTTATTTTCATTTATCAGAAGGAGAAAGCTTATCGACAACTCAGTTGGGACACTGGATGTTCAAGGTGCTAAAGGAGCTCAAGGAAAATAAAGCTGTTGTGAAGAAGCCAAATGACTTCTTTGCATAGTCCTTCACTGCAGAGGATATGGGGGAGATTCTCACACCTAAGTCATTTTGCAGGGGTTAATTCTAAGACATTTTTTCAATTTGAGATTCAGTAAAGGAGGTTTTGCAATAAACTGATAAATTAAACAATAATAAATTAGCAGAACCAGATGGTATTTACCCAAGAGTTCTGAAGGATCTCAAATATGAAAATGCAAAACTACTAACAGTGGTACATAAACTATTACTTAAATCAGACTCTTTACTAGTTGACTGGAAGACAGCTAATGTTACACTGATTTTTTAAAAGACTCTAAAGATGATCCTGTCTATTTCAGGCTGGTAAGTCTAATTTCAGTACCAGGTGAATTGGTTAAAACTATAGTAAGAATAAGATGAGATGTAAAGAAACACAATATTTTGGGGAAGAGTCAACGTGGATTTTGTAAAAGGACATTATGCCTCATCAATCTATTTGAATTCCCTGAGGGTGTCCACAAACACTTGGAGAAGGATGATCCAGTGGATCTATTATACTTGGACTTTCAGACCATCTTTTAAAAAGTCGCTCACACAAGGTTCTTAAGCAAAGTAATCATAACAAAGAACCGGGGGCAGGGAGGGAGGGCACTCAATGAAATTAATGAGCAGCAAGCAACTTCTGATAAGCAGGGACTGCTTGGAATTTATTTGACCACTTGAAGCTTTTGTTTTGGACTACACCCAACTATATATAAAAATAATGTAGAGTGTGCCCTGAGAATTCAAAAAACACCTCACATGATATCTTTGCATTAAACCACACAATTGCATTGCAAGGGTGAACAACAAAAATACACAGATTACATTATGAGGGCATTGGGGGTGAAGTGCGTCACAGGTATCAAAGAAGAAGGTGGAGGTTGAGAGTGGGAAGTGGGGGCTGGAAACCCGACAGTTTCTTAGCCCACATCCATCAGTTTTTTTAACACTTGGAACAAAAACTAGCACAGCAGTATAGAATAATAATCCATTGTAAAGATAGACACCTAAATGCTGATGTTCTCTCCAAAAGTTCTACCTCCTCAGTTTTGGCCTTGCTTTCAGGCTGGGAATCAGGCTTATTTACTACAAGGCCATCCCCCAGGCCCTGTAGCCCGACTCCCCATAATTTTGGAGAAGAGCACTTCATTGCCATGCTTGGATTTCTCCTATGTTGATTCTTAAAGCTTTCCCTCAGTGAGGGAAGCACGGTCTACAACTTTCTTTGTTTCAATAGTAGTATAATACTTCAGAAACCTGTCCATGTATCCAAAAGAGTGAAAAGATAACATTTCAAAAGCTGTCCAGTTTTCTATTTTTATAAAAGATTTTTGATCTGTTTGCTCTTTATTCAGCACTGCTCAGCATTCGAATTTTGACCCATTGTGGACGTCTGACTAGTAGTGTCCATAAGCACATCTTTATTGTGGTTCTTGATAAACATCATAACTGAAAAAGTGAATTAAAAACAAGTGTCTCATAAGAGATTATTTGAGCTAACAGTAAATTGAATTTATATTGAAGTTATATGAAATGAAAACACACTCAGAACTTTTTTGCTGTTGCCTTTGATTATGGACCAACATAATAAAACGACTGAGAATTTTGCTGTACTACACATTTTTCCAAACAAAACCAGGCCTCTTTTTGATCAAAGATTATTCTGCATTAAAACCACACCCAGGATTTGGATTTTCCATGTGATTTTAATGTGAAATTAATTATTTCTTTATTACTTTTTACAGCGTGGAACGTTATCTTTTGTTGATTATTTATTTATGTTGCTCTGATATTCTGTTAAACCCAGGTTCAGTGATCAAATCTGCAATTTTCTAATTTAATTTTGGATTACTATTTACAGAATCAATTTTTTTTCTGACTTAAGAGCATTTATGGTCCAGCGATTGAGACCACGCTATCTTTTAGTCAAGAACCATTACTGTTATCTTTTCATCTGATGGCTATCTAGAACAAGACTTCAGCTGTCAAAAAGAAATTAAATCTTGCAGTCTAGGAATCCTTCTGGTGAGCAGAATTAAGATGACTCGTTATTTAGGTATTCTCTCTCCTGTGCCCACCACCTTGGCTGCTCTAGTAGACACTGGCTCTGTGAGATCTCCAGCATCTTCAGTCTTCTTGACTGGAAAGTAATCAAAAACACTTCCTGATTGTATGAACTTCATTGTCTTGTGTGATGCCTGACACAGAGAAGTAACAGGATCATGTGACAATGATCTTGAATTTTGTTCAGATACCCAGACTTGTATTAACTAAAATTGTAATTATAGGCTACATGTAACTGGATGTGTGTCTTCCATAATATAGCTGCAGCACAGTTTATAATCACATTTGATATTGACATATATCGCCATATTTGGAAATATCAAGTCTGCCTAGTTCTTTACAGGCAAAGAGGAAGACAAGGAATTTGTTATACTGAGTTTAGAAATAAATGGCTAATAAACTACTAACATTGATAAACTGGGTAAGGTAGCTGCAAAGGAATGAAATGGGGACATAACATGGAGAAATCTTTTACCTCCTACATCAAATTTAATTAATGCAAGCATTTGTTTTTTATGAATATATTATGAATACTGCTAGTACCTAAGAAATCAAAGGAATTACACCAGCAGACTATTTGGCCTGCTGAGTTCAGTATCTAGTGGAGCAAACAAAAATGTGGATAGAAACAACTACCAGTATCTATCTTTTGGGTCTAGAGTACTCTGTGTAGAGGTTTGTACAAGTTGGCTCTGTAAATTTTGACACAGACATTAACTGAGACTTTTGTGGTCTACAGAAATCAGGTGAGTCTAAAATGATTCTTCCCTCTAGTTGAACCAGAGAGGTGGTAAATTTCTAATGCTATGGCTACATGACAGCTTAAGTAAGAATAAATTATGTCACTCATGCGGTGCTTCTACACTTGTAAATTTACTTAATTTACTCTGCGTCTACACTATAGTTTCCTTAAGTCGACTTAAGCAAGTTGCTTAAGTCGACTTAAGGAAAATTAAGTTGACTTTATTAAACCTCCTTTTAGTTCGACTTTAGGCTTGTCGACTTTTTAAAGTTGACTTCAGCCAGTGTAGACCTGGAGTAGCCCTAAGTCGACTTAGTGCTACTCCAGGACTCCCCCATTGCCCTCCCTGCCGGGGGGGGGGGAACAGAGGGAGCCTGGCATGCCCCCCCCACAGGGTAGGGCAGAGCCCTGCCCACCCTGCCCCTATGCCTTGCCAGGGTCCCTGCCCCCCTTGCCCCCATGGACCTGCCCTAGGTCCCCCTAGCCCATAGAAGTCAACCTAGGTGTCCAGTGTGGATGCTCTAGGTCGACTTTGTACATTCCCCTTAAGCCCCCCCGTTAAAGTCAACTTAGTTAAGTCGACTTAGCTAAAGTCGACCTAAATTTACAAGTGTAGACATAGCCCTGGAGTGTGAATAAGCCACCCCCTGAGCAACATGTGATGATCAAAGTGCCAGTGTGCAGAGCACAATAACGGCGGGAAACTCCGACTGACATTGCTGTCACCACTCAGGGGGGTGAGAGTAATTAAGTCAATGGGGGAGCTCTCTCCCATTGGCATCAGTTCAGCTGTGTCATTGTAAACTCGGTAGTGAAACTATAACCTAAGCTGGGAGCTGCTCTCATCTTTTTTAAATTTGCTGTTAAAATTGTCATACTAAATGATCAACAGGAGTGTATTTGTTTGTCTTAAGTAACTACCCTAGTTTCCTAAGCTATCCAAGAACTTTCTAGCATTTTTGACATATTGACTAAGTTAAGTCTCCTGACCTGACATAACCTCCTCCTGTACAATGCAGCAAGATGCAAAAGTACATAAAATAGCTTTCATACACTGTTGCTGAGGCTAGTAAAATACTGTAAGTATTTAGCATGTATCCACAGCAACAAAAATGTCCATGGATATTACTTGTAAAATAGCTTGATAATTTTCTAGTGATTATGTTCTGTGTCTTTCATTTGCAGAGACATCCCTTAGAGAAAGATCTACTAATGGTGATTCTCTATATCCTAGTAAGGAGGAGAAGGTGGCAGATGATAAAATATAGGTAGGATCTGAGGAGAAAAAGTCAAATGAAAAAGAATACCATTCAATTATATTGCATAATGGCAGACAGTTAAAAAGTGATAATTATTAACTGCTTATTTACCAATGTTAGAAGTCTAAATATTAAGATGGATGACCTTGAGTGCCTCATACTTCATGAGACTATTGCTTTAATAAGCATCACAGAACCTAGGTAGAATGAGGATAATCAATGGGACAGAGTAATACCAGGGTACAAAATATATTGGAAGGACAAAATAGGTCTTACTGGTAAAGGAGTGGCGCTATATGTGAAAGAAAGCATAGAGTTAAATGAAGAAAAAATCTTAAATGAACCAAACTGTACCACAGATTCTCTATGGATAGTAATTCAATTTGTTTTTAATAATAAGAATTTAGCAGCAGGGATATTCTATCAGCTACCTGACCAGAATAAATATAGTCACTCTGAAATGCTCATAGAGATTAAAGATGCTATAAAAATAAAAAATAAAAAGGGGTCATTTCAATTCTCTCCATATTGACATGGGATGGAATGAAATGCAGATATAAAGTTTCTTAACACCTTAAATTACTGCTTCTTGGAGCAACTAGCCCTGGAACCCAAAAGAGAATAAACAATTATTTTTTTTAGTCATAAGTAGAACACAGTGTATGATCCAAGAGGTGAATATAGCTGGATCACTTGGTTATAATGACCATAACATAATAAAATTTAACATCCATGTGGAGAGGGAACACACCATGGCAGCATTTAATTTCAGAAAAGAGAACTACACCAAAATGAAGAAGTTAGTTAAGCAGAAATTAAAAAGTGCAGTGCCAAAAGTGAAATCCTAGAAAACTCCATAAAAACTTAAAAAAAAACAAAACAAAAAAAAAAAAAAACCAAGAAGCATTATAGAGGCTGTATTTAAATGTATACTCCAAATCAAAAACCAGTAGGAGGACCAAAAAAGTGATTCTGTGGCTAAAGAGCAAAATAAAATTTTGATAAAATGGAAGTTAAATCCTATTAAGGAAACTAGAAAGGATTGTAAACGCTGGCAAATGAAGTACACAAATATAATTAGATATATATATCTATATAGATGCATAATTTTAGATATATGGGGTGGATTTGCAGATGAAGAGGTAGTAAGTGAGAGCATCTTCATGCACCAAATGCAATCAGCCCCTTAGGCACCCAATTTTTGTGAGATGATGATGAGATGAT
Organism: Pelusios castaneus; assembly: GCA_007922175.1. Lineage (NCBI taxonomy): Eukaryota > Metazoa > Chordata > Testudines > Pelomedusidae > Pelusios > Pelusios castaneus. The sequence goes on along the minus strand of ML686006.1, from coordinate 2,694,570 downwards.
GACCATGAGATGATCTCACAGGTGCACTGGGGCACACTCCACAGTCTCTGCACAGTGACTGGAGCCTACAAAAGAACCAGCCAGCCTGACGTATGACTGAGCAATAATCAAGTCGATCTTACCAAAGATGGGAAATCAGTTTGGATTGTCTGTGTTTATATGCTGGGTTGAATTATGCTGCTTTAAAATAATCTAGAGGACCCCTGGGGGCACTTTAAAGCACTGTGAATACTTCAGCCTCCAGTTATAAAACAGGAAAATATACACTCATTAAGATTTCAAGTGAAATGGAGAGAAAAAGAACGGATGGAAGATAAATTGGTAATGGCATCACAAGGGGCTGAAGAAAGGGATAGCAGAGATAAAAGGGAATTCTTTGGTACTTATGCTTTTCTGAATATTTAGGGTGTACTTTGTATTTCATGGTTTTCTGTGGGTTGTGTATGGAATCCCAAGTGGTATCTCTGAGTGGACCTGCAGGGACGGTTGAGATGAGTGCATTTGCAGTGTATGCTTGTGCTACAGGACGTGGACAATTTTGACTAGCACAAATGGCTAGATCCTTACTTCTGACCAATATTTTCTATAAACAAAGAGGCCAATCCCCAAAATGTCCAGTGTACTGAGACAATTTATGAGCCTGTTCAAAAAACTTATTCAGTTTGTTGCTAAACACTATATTTCAGGCATCAACAACTATTATATTATCAATTCCTTTGAAATAACTGATGGCTTGGTTGGAGAAATTTGTCCTTTTATCTCATTGTTTCCTTTGAGATTACTGAATCATAGAAATGAAGTACTGGAAGGGACCTCAAAAATTCATGAAGTCCAGCCTTCTGTTTTGAGACAGTACCAAGTAAACCTAGATTATTCATGACATCCCATTATAAATCAAATCTTTGAGAAAATGTTATTTCTGTTTTCTTTCTGTGGCACAAAATGTTCTAGTCTAGTTTAGGAATGCTAGTGAAGAATTAAACTCTTCTGGGCACTTTAGTGGATAAAGGACTGAGATTCTTTAAATTTGGATTTTATTCCCAACTCTACCATTGGTCTGCTGCATGACCTTAGGCAAGTCACTTAATCTTTCTGGGCCTCAGGTTCCCTTGGCAAAGCACTTTGTGGTCTATGGATAAACTAGGTCTAATAATCCACCTGGAAACTGCTCACAGATTATAAAACTCTGGGTGCGTCTACACTTGTAAATTAAATCAACTTAAACTTGCTTAAGTCGACTTAATTTACTCTGCATCTACACTACACTTTCTTTAAGTCAACTTAAGCAAGCTGCTTAAGTCGAGTTAAGGAAAATGAAATTGACTTTTTAAAACCTTGTCTTAAGTCGACTTTTGGCTTAAGTCGACTTTCTAAAGTCAATTTAAGCCAGTGTAGATGCGGAGTAGCCCTAAGTCAACTTAAATGGCTTCCAGGGCTCCCGTCTCTACTCCCTGACCTTCCTCCCAGAGTTCCTGGGACAGGAAGCCTGCTCTGGCCAATCACGGGGCAGGACACAGTGCTGCGCCCCTCGCCCCCCAAGTTCAGAGCTGGCCAGGCCTGCATCAGAGACAATGGCTGAGTAGGACAGCCATCACCTCAGGGGGGCACCATCATGGAGCCATGATGAAATCTTGGCCCTTATAGGCATTTGGGGGGATGAGGCAGTGGCCCCCAGGCTGCGGGGCAGCCAGAGGAACAGGGAAGTTTATGCCTCAAACTCCCGGGCCCTGGCAGCTAAGGGCTACACCCGGGACACCCAGCAAGTCCGGGTTAAAATAAAGGACCTGAGGCAGGGCTACCAGCGGGCCTGGGAGGCAACCCTCAGGATGGGGGCAGCCCCCACCACATCCTGCTGGTATTATGCAGAGCTGCATGGCTTCCTGGGGCAGGAGCATGGGGGCTACCCTGTGGTCACGGTAGACTCTGCTGAGCCTCTCTTCCCCGATGATGTCCAGGAGGAGGGTTCGGTGGAGGAGACCGTGGGCCAGGAGGAAGGAGAGACCAGCCAGCCCCAGGAGTCGGAGGGCACCTTGCCACCCCTGGATCCAGCTGCCAGCCCAGAGCTGATCCCTGCCCCGGTGGCCGACCCAGTCTCCCAGCTGGAGGGAGGGGAGCCGGTTCCCCCCTTGAAGGAAGACGCAGGCGAGGAGCCAGTGCCACGGACACCTGCTGCAACTGCTGGTGAGTGCTCCCCCCCATCTCTCCTGTGGCCAGGGCTGGGCATGCCTGTGGGACAGGGACTGCAGGGGGACATGGCCCAGGGACAGGCAGGGTTGGGGGTGGGGGAGGCACTCCCACAGGGCTAGAGGGGCTGGGGGCTGTGTGGCAGGGGGAGGAGGGGGAACCCCAAGGCTGGTACAGTGGTGTGTCTGGAGATAGGGTGGGGGAACACTAGACAGGAGCCCCAAGGCCACACAGCATGCCCCCAACACTGCTGGCATGTGGCCCCAGGAGAGACCCCCCGAAGCAAGGGCTGCCTGCAGACCACCTCTGTGGGCACTGCACCCGACCTGGGCAGCACAGCATGCTGGCATGGACCAAGGGGTCCCTATGCCAAAGGACAGGGACTGGGAAGCCGGGGGATGGTGAGGGGACAGCAACTGCTGTCAGACTGCACATCACATGAACTAATGGGAGGGACTCTCTTCTTTACTTCTTCCCATGCCCTTGACACACGGCACTCCGGGCGTCCCAGCAGGCCTGATCCGGGGTCAGAAGAGGAGGAGGTGGCGCTCACGGGACGAGATTCTTGAGGACCTGGTCCATGTGAGCGAGCGGACAGAGGCACACCTGGGAGCAAGGGAGGACCAGGATGAGGGCCACCGTAAGGTCGAGCAGCGGCTGCTCGAGCGTATGCTCGACCTCCTTGAGCGGCGGACACAGGCCTTGGAGTGGCTGGAGGAGTGCCTGTGCCCCCAGGGCTCCATCCTGCGCCCCAGAAATGGTTCCCCTCGGTGGCGACCCGCCTCCCGGAGGCCACCAACTCAGACCCCTTCCCTGATCTCCCGCTTTCCCTCCGACCCCCTTCACTCCCCACAAACCTCCCAAACCCCCTCCCTCCCTTCACCGTCTTCACTCCCGTCAAACCCCCTCCCTCCTTCGACCGTATTCACTCCCCCCAAGCCACCTAAACCCCACAACTCCCAACCCCCATTATCCCCTGAATAAACATCCTGTACCCCAATATATGTTTTGGGTTTTTTTATTGATTTGGGGGCAGGGTGAGACGGGGGTGAGGGGGTGGGCATGGGTGGGTGGTGGAGCTGATGGGGCCTGGGAGCAGGCCTAGCCCTCAGCGGGCCTCACTGGCAAAGTGGGCCCTCAGCACATCTCTAATGGTCAGCGCTTGCTGATGAGCTCGCTCAGTCCGGGGCAGGATGTCCTCAGGCTGCTCGTAGTGAGTGGCGAGCCCCTCGGCCTCGGCTTCCCAGACATGGGGGACCCTTTCCCCCCGCAACTCGCAGAGGTTGTGGAGGCAGCAGCATGTGCTCACAACCTCTGGCAGGGTTGCTCTCTCTGAGCTGCAGGGGGGTCAGGAGGGCCCTCCAGTGGGTCTTCAGCCATCCAAAGGCTTGCTCGATGATGCTGGGGCACTAGTTGAGCCTCTGGTTAAAGAGGTCCCTGCTGTCATCGAGACGGCCCGTGTATGGCTTCATCAGCCACAGGTGCAAGGGGTAGGCGGCATCTCCCACAATCAGGATGGGCACCTGCACATCCCCGATGGTGATGGGGTAGTAGGGGAAGAAGGTGCCCGCCTACATGCACCTGTATAGGGCAGAGTGCTGCAGGATCCTTGCATCGTGCGCCTTCCCTGGCCAGCCGACATAGGTGTTTTGAAAGATCCCGCGGTGGTCCACCAGGGCCTGCAGGATGACAGAGTAGTACCCCTTTCTATTGATGTAGTCCATGGCATGGTGTTCTGGGGCTCTAATGGGTATGTGGGTGGCATCTACAACACCCACACAGTTTGGGAAGCCCAGCCTGGTGAGTCCACCGAGGAGATCATGCAGGTTGCCTGGGATGATGAGTCAGGCTAGCAGGACGCGGTTGATCATCCTGCACACTTGAATGATGGCGGTCCCCATGGTGGCCTTCCCGATACCGAACTGCTGGCCGACGGAGCAGTACGAGTCCGGGGTTTCCAGCTTCCAGAGTGCGACAGCCACTCGCTTGTCGACGGGCAGGGCAGGTCGCAGCCGGGTGTCCATCCACTGCAGAACCAAGGTGAGCTCATGGACCAGCTCAAGGAAGGTCCACTTGCTCATCCTGAGGTTCTGCAGCCACTGTACATCGTCCCAGGTGGTCAGGATGATTCACTCCCACCAGTCAGTGCTGGCTGCACGTGCTCAGAGGCAGCGAGGCATGGCACGCACTTCGCTGCCTACAGCAGCTTGCTGGGCCAGCAAGGTGGGTTCAGGCTGCTGTCTGCCTCCATGCTGGTGGCTTGCAAGCGAAGCCTGGTCCAAAAGAGAAGCAGCCTCATCTGTAGCTGCTTGGTGCTGCGCAGCTGCCTGACAATTCTCAGGAGGAGAAGAGCTCAGTCCCTGACCTGCTCAGCCTCCATTTTGCCAGGCACAATGGGAAAGGTGCTGAGCTCACTTCCTCTTTTATGGGACTGGCCCAGGGAGGAAGAGCACTTCCTGATTGCCACATGCCACACTTCCCATCATGCACCACTTCTAGTCCCCCTAGCGCCTGCCAGTCGACTTAAGCATCAAGTGGAGATGCTCTAAATCAAATTTGCAAGGCTCCCTTTAAGTCGACTTAATTTTATAGTGTAGACACGCTAAGTCAACTTAAATTAATAAGTGTAGACATAGCCTCTGAAACCATACATTTAATAAATTGAATGCCTACCCTATACATAAAAATGAGGCAAAATTAAGGGTTTTTTAAAGAAAAAGTTGAATATTAAATCTTGACATTATTTTCTCTTAAACCCCAATTCACTGCAGTATTTCTTCATTTTAGTAATAAATATGCACTTGAAACTTGTAGCAAAACAAACCAACAGTTTGTTGGGTTATTTATTACTTTTTACCCTTGTTCTATAATTATATTCTTGTTTGCAATACTACTACTACTACTACTACTAAAAAGCTTTCAAATGGATATATGGAAAAAATGAAAAAATAAATATGGGGAAAAAAAAAAAAACCTTTGTTGTTCCCTTTGCCATTTGGCAATGTTTAATTTTTGTTTTACTACAATACAGATCAAATTATGGCTGTCTTAAATTTGATCAAGATAAACCAATCATTTAATAACTACATGCCATTTAAGGTGACAATGAAATACAATATATATTTTTAATTTAATAAAATCTAGAACAATCTTAACGGAGGAAAAAGTTAATTAGAATATTTTTAGCCAAAGGTGTCAAGGATTTTTTTTTTTAATTAAAATTGTCTTGAAGAAGAAAATAAGAAAAGGAGACTGAAAATGAACATAAGTATTGACAAAGAGCAAGCATGGGAATATTAGGAAAACTTCAATATTTACAAGTCAGCCAGGCAATAAGAGAATGAGTGTACTCAGCTACTGAATATATATATATATATATATATATTTTTTTTTTGAGAGAGAGAGCATTCATGGACAGCTGCAGAGGTACTGAGAAAGAAAAGAAAAGCAAATGCCCTGATTTTTAGTGCATAAAGGAAACTGGTTTACTCACTCAGTTCTTGGTCTCCACAGTGCAAAGTTGATGGGAAAGGAGGGAGACAAAGATTCCCATTACCACAGAGGAATACTCAGGTGGTACAAAACCAGTAAAGCTATCTCTTTGACCTCCCCCCCCCCAACAACACTGTGACAATTACAATATACATATATAAACTATGATTATGAATCTGAATATTTATGTATGTAAAAATATGTTCATAATTAGTGCTGCAACTTTCAGCTCTACCTCACAAAAGAGTGGTTGTTAGCCAGGCAAGGCTATATATTTAACTCCAAGAAGGTCTCTGGTATGCAAACTTCCTGGAGTGCAGGTTCTAAAATAAGCTGAGGGGTAGGGGGCAGGCTTCATGCCTTTTGAGGGATGGACCAAAGGGGAAAAGTCCAAGTGTCTCATAATTAAAAGCTTGGAGTGGGTGTTTTGGGGGAGGCTCCGGACTGGAAGGGTGGTTGGTGTCATCTAGCAAGTTGTAACTAGGCTGCTGGAAGCTAGACTGTCTCCTCAGACAACAGTTTAGCCAATTTCTCTGGAGGGGGTTGGGAGGAGAAGTGGAAATTTATCAGGAGTAGAAAAAGGACACCCATGGCCAGGAAGAGTTTTAAAATAAAGCACACAGGAATAGGGTGAAGCCTGACAGGAAGAGGAAACATGGCACAAAAGAAAACAAGGTCACAGAGTTTAGTAGAAGTAGCAGTGTTATAGAACATAGGGAGGGCTGCCCATTTTCCTGAGTCCAAATGGTATGAAGGACTCTGGACAACACAAGGGAATTGGACTACAGATCAAAGAACGTACTATGGAGGGATAAGGTTAAAGCAGGGGCATGTTGACTGTTCATCATTTTGTAGATCTGTATATCTTGTGAATTACATGATTAAGAATAAAAGATTATAAAGGTGTTAGAATGCACTGTGTGTGCACTTCACAACTTCTTCATAATTACTGTATGTCCATGAGAGTTAAACTGTAACCAAAAACTTCAGACCTTTAGAGCGGAGTTGTGAGACAGGAAGGGTAAGAAAGGTGGTCTGAATATGCTCTTTCTGAGAAGGGGTAGCAGACTGAGATTCAGTGCCTAGAAAATGTACCAGAGGAACCACAGAAAGAACCAGTGTCATTGTCTGCCAAGGCTAAGCTTAATAAATTTCAGGGAAGCCAAAGGAAATGTGGCTCAGATTCAATTACAGCAGTCCCAGTAGGTAGCTGGAAGGAGGCACTCATTGGGATCTGTGACACCATGCTTGTATGCAGATCTGTACATGACTGTGAAATCCTAGCGCTGTGTTTTTTCCCCACCACCTGGAAAGTTGTCCTCAGGATTCCTGTGCTTAAAGATCCAGCATAGGGAATCATGGTCTGTCCTGATCATCAACTTCTTCCCATACCAATAGTGATAAAATTGTTCTATAGCTGAAATCATTGCCTAGAGTTCCTTATATTTGGTTGTCACGGGCCACGCCCGCTACAGTGCCCCCAGTGGGAAAAGTCTGGGGGGGTGCAAACCAGGAGGGTGCGTCCGCAACCTTACCAGCCCATTGTGCCCCCATCCTGGGCTCCAGGCCGTCCGGCCTAGCGGCCACAGAGTCAGTATCTCGCCCTCTTTGCAGGGCAGTCCGGCCTAGTGGCCACAGAGTCTGTGTCTCGCCCTCTTTGCAAGGCAGTTATAGGGGTGATTGCCTCTGGGACGGGTAACCCTGGGTAGGGGGACTCGGGCCCTCCCACTCTACCGAGTCCCAGCCCAGGGATCTATCGGCGCCAGGGGTCCAGCGCCAGGCCAGCGGGGATCCGGACCGCAACACGCCAACCTACTGCTGACCCCTGTGACTCCACAACCCGGGCCCCTGGGATACTTCCTACCCAAATCAGCCGTATCACTCGGCCTATACTCGCCTCTGGCCTCCTCGTCTCCCCGGTCGTTGTCAGCTGCTGCTCCGTGGGATCTTGGGATCCGAAGGCTGAAGCCGTGGCCTGCAGATCAGGCTCCTGGTGGCTGACCCCGGACGTCTGCTCCAACTGGCTCCTATCAGGGGTTCCCTCTCCGGCTGCTTGCGATAGGAGATCCTCAAAGTCAGGAGCTGCTGGCAGAGGTCCTTCCTCCTTGCTGGACAGCCCAGACTGAACTGACCTGCTCCCTTTTATAGGGAAACTGCAGGCTGAGCATGCCCAGCAGGGCTTGAGGGGCGGGGCCTTATCCACCCACAGGGTCTGCTGGGTTTCTGCAGTGCAGGGCGGGGCTGCCCCGTCACACCTCCCCCCCTTATGACAGGGTTTGGGGGCTGGTCTTCTTGCTCCTCTCCCAACCTGGAGAAGAAATCTGCATTCGCATGTTTTTTACCTGGTCGATGGGCCACTTTAAAGTTGTATGGCTGTAGGGCCAGATACCATCGCATGATCCGTGGGTTTGTATCCTTCATAGCGTGCAGCCATCTCAAGGGTGCGTGATCCGTGACCAATGTAAAACTGGATCCTAGAAGGTAGTAGTGCAAGGCATCTATGGCCCACTTCGCTGCCAAGGCCTCTTTTTCAATGGTAGAATAACCCCTTTCCCTAGGAAATAACTTCCAACTTAAATATAACATGTTCCTCTCCATCCACCTCCTGAGATAACATGGCGCCAAGCCCCACTCCTGAAGCATCTGTTTGCAACACAAAGTCCTTGTTAAAGTCAGGATGAGTTAGCACCAGTTGTCGCATTAGCTGCTCTTTCAAGGTCTGAAATGCTTCCTCACACTGGATTGTCCAATGCACCTGTTTGGGCTCTGAGTTCTTAGTTAAATCTGAAAGAGGGGCTGCAATCGTTGCAAAGTCCGGCACAAACCAGCGGTAGTAGCCAGCCAGACACAGGAACTGGCATACCTGCCTTTTAGTTCTCGGGGCTGGGGTATCCGCTAATACCTGGACTTTATCCACCAGCAGTCTCAGGGTACCCCCTCCCACCACATATCTGAGGTAGGTTACCTCCCTCTGTCCTAGGTGACACTTGGAGGGATTGACGGTAAGCTTGGCATCCCGGAGGGCCTCGAATACTTGGGCGAAGTGGTGGAGGTGGTCTTCCCAGTTATTACTGTAGACCACTATGTCGTCGATCTAAGCGGTGGCATATTGTTCGTATGGTTGCAACACTTTGTTCATTAGCTGCCGAAAGGTGGTGGCAGCTCCATGCAGCCCAAAAGGCATGGTGACAAACTGGAAGAGTCCGAATGGGGTGGGGAAAGCAGTTTTTCCCCGTGAATTAGGTGTCAGTGGTATCTGCCAATAGCCCTTTGTTAGATCTAATGTTGATAAGTATTTAGCCCCTCCCAACCATTCCAGTAGCTCATCTATACGGGGCATTGGATAGGGATCAAACCGGGAGATCGCATTCACCTTCCTGAAGTCTATACAAAACTGCGTGGTTCCATCGGGCTTTGTTACCAGGACTATGGGGCTCCGCCATTCACTGTTGGACTCTTCAACTACTCACATCTCAAGCATAGTTGCTAGCTCCCTTTTCACCTCCGCCCACATCTTATAAGGTAGGGGCCATAAGTCACTCCTTACCTTTTGTCCTGGGGGAGTCGCGATATGGTGACACACTAGATTGGTCCGTCCGGGACATGCTGATAGGACATCCTGGAATCCCTGCAAGAGGTCCTGTACCTGTTTTTGTTGCCCTGGGTTGAGCTCGTGTCCGATCACTGCTGGCTCTGGATCCTGGGGCTCCCCCGCCAGGGGACCCAGCTCGGGTTCCAGGGTAGGTGGGGCAATCCAAATGGCTTCCCGTTCTTTCCATGCTTTTAACAAATTCACATGGTATATATGCTTTTCCTTGTGGCGCCCGGGTAGTGTAATCTCATAGTCTACTGGCCAGACTCGCCAGGACACTTCAAAAGGGCCTTCCCACTTAGCCAACAGTTTTGATTCGGTGGTAGGCAGTAACAGCAAGACCCGATCACCGGGTTCGAAGACACGGGTCTTGGCTCCTCGGTTGTAATGCCGCTCCTGCAGCTCCTGGGCTTGTTTTAAGTTCTCCAGGGCGAATGCACCCAGAGTCTGGAGGCGCTGTCGGAGGTTTAGTATATAATGCACAGTACCTTGGACCCGCGTTTCCTGTGCTTCCCACTCTTCTCGTAACAGATCAAGGATTCCCCGGGGTTGTCGCCCATAGAGGAGCTCGAAGGGCGAGAACCCCGTTGAGGCCTGCGGGACCTCCCGGATGGCAAACAGAAGGGCAGGCAGCATGGCATCCCAGTGTCGAGGGTCCTCTTCTACAAATTTATGAAGCATGGACTTCAAAGTGCCATTAAACCGCTCGACCAGTCCATCAGTCTGGGGGTGGTATATTGAGGCTCTTATACTTTTGATGTTCATAAGTCAGTATAGCTCTCCTATTAATTTAGATGAAACATTAGTGCCTTGGTCACTCAAGATCTCCTTAGGTATCCCCACCCTTGCAAACATCTTCATCAACTCGGTTGCAATATTGGCAGCCGTGGCTGCTTTTAAGGGGACGGCCTCCGGGTAAGGCGTGGCATAATCGACAACGACCAAAAGGAAGCAATTTCCTGTTCGGCTACATTCTAAGGGCCCTACCAGGTCCATGCCAATGCACTCGAAGGGCGTGCCTACTACTGGAAGGGGCACAAGGGGGACCCGAGGCACTCCGGCTGGGCCTGACCGTTGGCACTCGGGGCAGGAGGCACAATAGTTCCTTACTTCCTGGTGAATGCCTGGCCAGTAAAAGTGTCGTGCCACCCACTGGAATGTTTTCTCGCGTCCCAGGTGCCCAGCCCACGGCACTTCATGCGCTAGATGCAATAGGCCCCGTCACAGACGCCGTGGTACTAATAGCTGGCTAATACTCTCACGGGTCTGTGGATCCTGTGTTATTCAATACAAACGATCCGCTCATATCTCGAAGTGTGGGCCTTGTGGGTTGGCGACACTCTGGTCTGCTGCTAAGGGAAGGGTGGTCGCCTGCTCCCAGGCCCTACTCAAAGTCGGGTCCTCCCGTTGTTCCTGAACGAAGTCTCCATCGCTTTCCAACTCCTTCTGGATGTCTTCCCCAGGATCGTCTAAGTTGGGTGGGGGACCCGCGCCTGGAGAGGTGTTGGCCGTAGCCTCTGTCCCAGAGTTTGACCCGGAGGGGTGTCCGAGGAGCTCCATCTTCATCAATTTAGAGGGTGATTTCTTCGGTGGGGGCAAATCACACCGATGTAGTATGTCCTTTAGTTCTGGCCAGTCCCGGCCCAACACTACGGGATATGCCAAGTTTGGAATCACCCCTACACTGATGACCTCTGTCCGCTGCCCAATTGTAAGACGTACCCGCACCGTGGGATACGGTCGGATGTCTCCATGGATACACTGGAGATGTATTGATGGTCCCCCATGGCGAAGGTCTGGGATCAATCCCTCCTGGATTAACGTTTGACTGTAGCCAGTGTCTACAAGAGTGCAAATGAAGATCTGTTCCACTTGGGCTGGGACAACTAGTTTTCGAGCCCTTGGTCCGACTACACATACCTGTCCATAATTACAGTCCATGTACAGACAGTCCTGGCAGAAGTGACCCTTCTGTCCACACTCCCAGCATCGATCTCGGCCCCTGCTGGCTTGAGACCTCCCTTGCAGTCAGGGCAGGTCAGTGGGGGGACTTCCTTTCGCTGCAGGTTTAACTTGTCAAGAGAATCGCACTTGGTCCCGATTACCATCGTGTATGAAGCGCTGCAGGGGAAGTGAAGGCTTCCTGGCACTGGCTTTATAGCTTCTCCCCTTCTCTGGGCTGCCACTGGGTTGTGGGCTCCTGCAATTTTGAGGGTGTTGGGCTGGCATCTCAGCAGCCAAATAATCCTCCATCAAGGAGACCGCCTCTCCCAAGGTTCGGGGGCGGTGCCTTTGGACCCATTCTCTTCCTCCAGCGGGTAGGACCTGCACAAACTGCTCCAGTGCAATACATTCCGTAACCTGGGCGCTGGTATGCTTCCCAGGTTCCAACCATCTCTCACAATCATCCCAGATCTGCTGGGCTACTGCCCTCGGCCAGGCCCCCTGGGGATAGTGTGCATGTCGGAGCCGCTGACGGAAGATCTCGGGGCTCACTCCTGTTTGATCCAGGATAGCCTCCTTAACTTGGGCATAATCCAAGTCCGCCTGAGGGTCTAGATTACGATATGCCTTTTGAGCTGGGCCAGTCAAGTAGGGGGCAAGGAGTGTCGCCCAGTGTTCAAGGGGCCACCGTGCCGCGGTGGCGACCCATTCGAAGGTAACCAGGAAGGCTTCTGGGTCCCTGGCCCCATTTTAGTTAGATGAAGGGGTAAACTCCCAAGGTTACCTGTTACCTCTACTCCCCCGGGGATAGGGCCAGGATTTGTCGTGGGTCTCAACAACGCCGCCATTTGCTGAGTCAGCTTCTCCTGATGGGCCTCGTACTGAGTGGCCAGCTGCCTCAACAGTTGCTGCTGCTGTTCTTGCTGTTGTGCTGCTTGTGCCTGCTGTTGCAATGCTAACTGCTGAAGCACTTGGGCCTGCTCTTGTTGCCGCTGAGCCGCTTGCTGTTGCTGACTTTCTACAAGCCACTTAAGAAGCTTCTCTGTCTCCATTGTTTTTCCCCCAAAATGAGCAATAAGAAATGGGGTCTTCTACTATCAAGTCCCCTGTTTGGGGACCCTCCCTCAGGGCCCGACCGTTGTCCCCATTCTCCACCAAATGTCACGGGCCACGCCCCCCATAGTGCCCCCAAGTGGGAAAAGTCTGGGGGGGTGCAAACCAGAAGGGTGCGTCCGCAACCTTACCAGCCCATTGTGCCCCCCTCCTGGGCTCCAGGCCTAGCTGCCACAGAGTCAATATCTCGCCATCTTTGCAGGGCAGTCCGGCCTAGCAGCCACAGAGTCAGTATCTCCGCCCACTTTGCAAGGAAGTTATAGGGGTGACTTCCTCTGGGACGGGTCACTCTGGGTAGGGGGACTCGGGCCCTCTCACTCTACCGAGTCCCAGCCCAGGGCCCTATCGGCACCGGGGGTCCAGCACCAGGGAGGCAACCCCTACTGCCGACCCCTCCCACTCCACAACCCGGGCCCCTGGGCTTCTTCCTACCCAAATCAGCCGTATCACTCAGCCTATACTTGTCTCTGGCCTCCTCGTCTCCCCCGGTCGTTGTCAGCTGCTGCTCTGTGGGATCTTGGGATCCGAAGGCTGAAGCCGTGGCCTGCAGATCAGGCTCCTGGTGGCTGACCCCGGACGTCTGCTCCAACTTGCTCCTATCATTGGTTTCCTCTCCGGCTGCTTGCGATAGGAGATCCTCAAAGTCAGGAGCTGCTGGCAGAGGTCCTTCCTCCTTGCTGGTCAGCCCAGACAGAACTGACCTGCTCCCTTTTATAGGGAAACTACAGGCTGAGCATGCCTAGCAGGGCTTGAGGGGCGGGGCCTTATCCACCCACAGGGTCTGCTGGGTTTCTGCAGTGCGGGGTGGGGCTGCCCCGTCACACTGGTGTAGTAATTTATCTCTGGAAAGCTTAAACTTTTGCTGTAATAAGCCATCACCCTCTTCAGTCCTTTCTTTTCTTGTCTTGATAATGTCCCAAAAAAGTAAACATTTTCATTTGCATCCATTATGAAAGATGTTTGGAAGCACAGATAGTCTAAAATTGGAGCAACCGCAGCATCACCAAGCAGAGTTAGACCTCGCAGAGGGAATTAAAACCAATAGTAAAAGGTTCTTTAGCCACATAAATAGGAAGAAAACAAAGAAGGAAGAAGTGGGACCACTAAACACTGAGGACGGGGTACAGATCAAGGATAATCTAGGCATGGCTGAATATCTAAATAAGTACTTTGCCTCTGTCTTTAATGAGGGTGATGGTGAGCTTGGGGATAGAAGTAGGGTAGCTAATGGGAATGAGGACGTAGAGGTGGAAATAACCATATCTGAGGTAGAAGCCAAGCTTGAGCTGCTTAATGGAATTAAATCAGGGGGTCCGGATAATCTCCATCCAAGACTGTTAAAGGAACTGGCACATGAAATTGCCAGCCCAGTAGCAAGGATTTTTAATGTATCTATGAACACCGGGGTTGTACCACATGACTGGAGAATTTCTAATTGTTTAACAAGTCGACTTAACTTTTCAAGTGTAGACACAGCAGAGAGCAGTGGCTCCCCCCTGAGAAGGGACCTGCTGTCCCCCGCAGAAGAGACCTGCAGCTCCCTTCTTGCCATGACCCGCGGCTTCCCAGCAGAAGGGACCCGCGGCTCCCTTGTCCTCGGGGGGAGCTGCAGTTCCCTTCTACCAGGGAGCTGTTGGGTTCCTTGTCCCCAGCCCTCGGCCAACTTTTGTAATTAAGTTGACTTAGGGCAGCCACACTGGCTTTAGGTCAACTTAACAAATCAATTTAGGCATTAAATTGATCTAAGATTGGTAGTTATTAAATCGCCTTAAGGAAGCCCTTAAGTAGACTTAATGAAAGTCGGGTCTGGACACGGCTTTATTTAGGCCAACTTAAGCTTCCGTAAGTCGACCTAAATTGCTAGTGTAGACATATCCATAAGAATCAGTCAGTGCTGCAAATTGACAGAGAGGCATGTCATGGAAAACCCGCTCCAATAGCCCATCAGGTGTGGCAGGTTTCAAAGGTAAACTAACCTCATGCCTGATTCTCTTATAAACACAGTCTTTGCACAGTCCTTGAGATCTTATTTCTACTTGTTAATGCCACTTTTCAGGTCCGGTGTGGAAAATGTTGAAATCTGCATCTGTGCTACAGATTTATGCCAGTGGTGCCATAGCTGTGTTGCTCTAGTTCTACACTACAGGGATTTACAGCAATGGAAGGGTTTTTCTGTCATTATTAGGCACCACTTCCCCCAGCACTGGTAGCTAGTGGTGTGGATTTTTAATACCTCTGACCCGCTTTGCTAACTCTACCTAAGTTTAAAGTATAGGTCAGGCCTAAGTAAATCCCCAGTGGAACCTGTTTTCTTACCATGGAGGAAAAGCCCAGTGAGACTATATAATTCAATATACAAGGAACCTGAATGTCCTCAGAGTAGTATTATCACAGCATCTATAGGAACCAGTATAGCTTGAGTAAACAGTATGGTGATAGAACAGAAGCCATGTGGCAAATCCTGCATCTTCACAGACACAAAATAATTGAACCAGACACTGCTGAGATGCTGCTATCACTGTTCACAATTGATTACATCTGTCCAAAAGGCTCCAAAGCCACAATCTTTACTATGTGATGTGAGGGATGGATTTTGGCAGGTAAATCTACATAAAGAGGCCATCTAGGAAACTCATAGTTGGAGCAGGCCTAAGAACAGTAGGGGCAAACTGAGACAAAAGAGTGCTCCAGAGTCACATTCAGCCAGTCAGGGGTCTGCCAGTGTGGGAACTTGTGAATGCAGATCCTCAAACACTGTGATTCACCGTACCAATGTGAGCTACAATTTTAATAAGAAACTTTTTAGAGAAGAGTTTTTATTCTGTTTTTAGACTAAACTTCAATATTGTTGACCAGTTGAGGTGAGAATGAATTGTTTGGGCCTAATTTTCCAATTGACTTCCTAAATTATTCCAACAAATTATGTATATTCATTTGCAAAATTGGAGAGCTGAAGGGTCCTTCAAAATTTAGCATTTTGATTTCTGAATTCACAGTGCCTGTCAATCATTAATCCATGTTTCATTTAGACTACCTTCAATCACCAGGGGTTTCCAGGGCTTACTCAGACTATGTTGGCAAATGTGCAGCTGTGGGTTATTGGGAGCTCACTACTGACAGATTAAATGATGTTGGAGAGTTTACTACTCATGCTTCACTGTCATTCAGTGTGGAATACAAGCTAATTTGTGCAAATGGAGAGCTCTGATGATGTATCATGAGCTGCATAAGAAAAAACATGTACATTAATTTGGGAAGCATTTCCTTCTTACATTAAACTCTAAAATTGTTTCTCCAACCAGCTGATCATATATTGATGATAAGTACTGGAAAAAGAGTATTCTTTTTTTATTACTTATCATTGCAATATATCTATTTTTTTCTAGCATCTCCTCAATTGCTAGATTTTACTTTTGTAATTAAAGATAATATAGGATAACTTTAATATATTTGTATTTGTACAAAAAAAACAGAGGGATGAATATGATTCATCATGTCAACAGGCTGTAGATTGAAGGGGTGTGGTGGGAGTTTAGCAACAGTTAATATAACTGGTGGTTTTCAGTAGTACTGATGTAGAAGTGAGAACACTGGGTTTCAACTTATTTATATTAATTAGCTCTCAAGTATGTAGATCATACAATGATGAACCTAAAATTCAGTAATTAGTCTGAGTGATTTTAAAAAAAAAAATGATATAACTGAAATATACTTTAGGCAACTTGAAGGCTTGAAGGTAATTTCAAAGTCATCACAAAATTATTTTTTTAGAAATGAGTAAATAGCTCAGGAAAAACAAATCCCCTTAACTTCTATATACAAAGGGCTTAATATAGAATTCCTTTGAATTAATCAGTGTCAGATGGTCAGGTGGCAAAAAGATTCATTTGATTTCCGTTGCTTTTTAGCAGTTGAGGATTTGGCCCTCAGAGTGTTGCTCAAATCTAACTTTGTTTTGAAAGTCAGAGACTCACTGGTCATTACCTCCAATAAAATTTTCACCTGGGTCTCACTCATGTCTTTAGAGACCTGTAAGCCTGACAGATTTTGTTCTTCAATTGATTCTGGTCTCAGGACAGAGCATGAGATAATAAAAGGAATTATTATCAACTGGTATATTCTTGTGATTAAGATCACTTTCTTTAGTAGGATCTGGTAGGCTGTCACAGCAACATATTCTTCAACCATATTCTTTATTACCACAAGCTTATATTTTCACATAAGGATATAAGTGGGTTGATTACAGAACCACTTTCAAGACAAACATACCTTGGGGTTAAGTTTAACTTTATTGCACTCACTTAAGTTGTCTTATTCAGGCTTCACTTAAGTTGTCTTCTTCAGGCTGTATAGAACAGAGTCCAACATTTTCTGACTTGGGACCAAAATGATAGGTTTACTCCGAAAGTGATATTTATGCACATAAATAAAAATATTTCATAAGAGCTGAATACCACTGAATTAAATGACAGAAGCAGGTACCCAGTATCTTTGAAAATCAGATCAAAGCATTTTATGTCAGTGATTAAGTATGGATTTAGCAGCCTTAAGTTAGGCATGCCCACATTTGAAAATTCTGGCCAGAGTTCTCACTAGTACCCATTTCTTTTTTTAGGAGACCGATTAACCTCTCACCTATCAGAAATGTGCATTATCTACAGTCATAGCCCAATAGACCAACTTGGGATATATTTAACATAAATGTAACAGGATTTCAAACAAAATACTTTTTTTCACCAGATGGAAATCAAGAAATCATGTTCTGATTAACTTTGCCAAACAATGTACCTCAGAGTACCAAGAAGAAAAGATTGTCTCAGATCACAGGAAAATAAAGAAGAAATTGGAGCACAGTCACACTCTTTTTGTTTCATGTAGATGCATGAAACACAATATAGGTTTGTTTGGGTTTTTTTTTCTAAGCTGTTTGTTTGACTTTCACACACTATTGCCTTTGCTTTGCTTCAAAGGAGGACATTCATTGGTGATTCAGCACTGCAATGACCATGATGTATAACAGCACTCAGAATTAATGAGTCCTAAACTTCATTTTTATTCCAATTTTATGTATTTTATTTTAATTTATTCTTCTCATATGAGACCCCTCATCCTTCACAAAAACAGCTGATCAGTACATATTTTAAGTTCATCTGCACATTCAATCAGTGGTGCCCACTCCAGGTAGTTGTTCAGATCTCAATCAAACAAAACTAAACACTCAGAAGTGAAAATAACCAAACAATATCTAAAAGTTGAAAATGTTTTTTCTTTGTTTGTTCCTTTTGTTATTGAAATAATTCCCTTGAAAACTGGCTTTAATAATATATGACTTGTTACACTGATATTTAATTTGATTGATGTAAAATGAATTACTTACTTAGGAATTTCTCTCGAAATAAGAAAAAATATAATAACCATGACTGCCTGATGGAATAACTTACAGTGGTTCTATAGCTGTGTTGGTGTCAGCCCCAGGCTATTGGAGAGGCAAGGTGGCTGAGGTAATCTTTTATTGGGCCAATGTCTGTTTGTGAGAAAAACAAGCTTTTGAGTTTACACAGAGCTCTTCTTCAGCTTTCAGAAAAGAATATCTAGTGTCAAAGCAAAATGCAAGATGAAACAGATTGTTTTAGCATAAGGAAATAGCATATATTGTAAAGGATCATTAAAGGCAGAGTGGTGCATTAGCATCTCTCCAGACAAAGGACAAAAGGAGGGGATTAGTGGGTCGCAGATTGTTTAATAATTGTCTAGTATCTGTATTCATTCCATTATTTTTAGTATCTAGCAGAATAATGAATTAAAGCCCCCAGGCTTGCCTTTTGAAAGTGTTGTGCAGACTTCCCTAGAAGATAAAGATTGATAGGTCAGATTGTGGAACAGGCTGAGCATCTTTCACAAACCTGTGAAGAAAAGAAAGAACAGCAGACAATGAGGACAAGTATTTGGATAACATTGACTCTCCTAGGACCCACTCCCCTAGTGGAACCGGGACACCATTCATTGGCCAGGGGCGTCCAACAAGGATCTCAAAGGGGCTTAAACCCAACCTCCCCTTAAGCAGTACCCAAACCCGAAGCAGGGCCAGTGGCAAGGCATCCGGCCACTTGAGAGCAGTTTTCTGGCAAATTTTGGAGAAATGTCGTTTGAGAGTCTGATTGGTCCGTTCAACGACCCCACTGGCCTGGGGTCTCCAGGGAGAGTGTAGCTTTCACTGTAGTTGCAGAGTCTTAGCGATGATTTGTACAATGTTTGCAGTGAAATGAGTTTCATTGTCAGACTCAATTCATTGGGGTAGTCCAAACCTGGAATCAGTGAAGATGTTAACCTGCTTATCGGCGGCCAGCTCAAGTGCTCGGGTGAGGGCAATCAGCTCTGCCAGCTGTGCGGAGGTCCCAGGCGGTACGGTCTGTGCTTCAATGGTATCGAAGAGGGAAACCACAGCATATCCTGCCTTACGCTGGCCATTAACCACCATGCTACTCCCATCAGTATACCATGCAAAGTCTGGGTTAGGCAAGGGCTGGTCCCTCAGGTCTGCCCTGCTGGAATGTTGTAAGTCCACAGTCTCTAAGCAATTATGTTCTATACCCTCTGAGTCAGGAAGGAGGGTGGCCGAATTAAGAGTTGAACAGGTCCGCAGTTGCACCTCCGAGTTTTCAATAAGCTTGGCCTGATATTGGGCCAACCGTGCCTGAGTTAGCCACAGACCCCCCTTGCTATCTAGGAGGGCCTGGATCATGTGGGGAGTATAAACTGTCATGCTGCTCCCAAGGGTTAACTTCTCAGCCTCTTTAATGATCAAGGCTGTAGCAGCAGGGTGGGGACTTGGCAGACTGCCTCCTTTCTTTCATTAGAGAGCCGCCTCTGCCCTTGCTGAATGTGGAACCCCAGATACCGAACCTCAGCGATTTGAGCCTTCTTACGTGATACGCGGTATCCCCTGAGCCCGAGAAAATTTAGCAGGCTTACCGTAGCTTTCAGGCAGTCCTCCAGTCCCCGGACTGCCAGGAGGAGATCATCTACGTATTGCAACAGGAGTACCCCCTCCTGGTTGTCCCACTCCTGTAGGTTCCCAGCAGGTGCCTGGCTGAAAATGGTGGTAGAGTTTTTGAATCCTTGGGCTAAAACAGTCCAGCACATTTGTTCCTTTACCTGCTTTCTGTCCTCCCACTCAAAGGCAAAGAGTTCCTGGGACTGTCATTCCACTGGGATGGTAAAGAAGGCATCCTTTAAATCGAGAACAGTAAAGTACATATATTGTTCCCCTATAGAAGCAAGTAGTGTATAGGGATTTGGCACCAGAGGGTGCAGGGGTTTCACCCGCTTGTTCACAGCCTTAAGATCCTGCACCAAGCAGTAGGTGCCATCCGGTTTCTTAACTGGCAGAATGGGAGTGCTCCAAGCCGACTAACACTCTTGGAGGACCCCACACCTTAGGAATGTTTCAATGGTATTCTGCAGCCCCTCCCACGCTTCTTGCCGTATGGGATACTGGCGAATTCTCACTGGTGTTTTCCCTGGGAGGAGCTGGATTGTAACCGGAGTAATGTGAGAGGCTTTCCCCGGAGCCTCTGTAGCTCACACTAGGGGATAAACCTGATCCTTCCAGTGTGCCCACTCCTGGGCTTCTTGGGCTTCCTCTTGAGGCTCCATTACCATGAGCCAGGCATGCTCTGGGGATAAACTAAATGTAATTTCATTCTGTGTAAAATGCAGAGTGGCTCCCAGCTTACAGAGGAGATCCCTTCCCAGTAAAGGGGTGGGGCAGTGGAGGAGATATACTATACGATGGGAAGTATGTTTGTCTCCCAAGGTATATTCTGCGGGGGCATAGACAGGGCATTTAACCCCCCTTCCAGTTGCCCCAATTACAGTCAGGGAATCTTTGATGGGCAGGTCTAATGGTTGGTTGACCGCCATCCGAACTGCCCCTGAATCCACTAGAAAACTTATTTCTGTGTTGGCCACCCTCATCTTTGCATGGGGTTCAGGGGGTGGGCCCTGCCGTCCTCCCCGACCTCCCTACTCAGTACTTGCCACTTCCATCAGGGGGGTCACTTCCCGTTTCGGGCACTCGTTCTTCCAGTGCCCCTCCCTCCAGCATCTGGCACACTGGTTTCGCCCCAACCGTCGCTCCGTGGGCCCTGACCTACCTCGTCCTCGCCGTCTGGGTGGTCTCCTGTCTTGTGCTCTTCTGTGGTCACTAGCCGACACTGCGGCTACCATCATCTTTATCTGACGTTTGTCCTTCTCATCTTCTCGGAGAGAGTAGGCCCGATTGACAATCTCCAGAATCTAGGCTATTGTCATGCCCATTGAATCCTCTTTCTTCTGCAGCTTCCGCAGAATGTCAGGGGCTGCTCGGATGGTAAAAATACCTTTTATTACGGCTTCCGTTGCCACAGCATCAGGGTCAGCATTAGTATTTTGACGAATACTGTCGTCCCAGTCCGGCTTGTGACTTGCCAGACACCCTTCAAACACAGACATAAAGCGGCTGGGGTTGGTTGAGAATTCCCTGGCTTGTGCCTTGAAGGCAGCCAAGTCCACTGGGTTAAAGGGGACATGGGTGTAGACCTGCATGGTTGTAGCCGGTCGATTATCACCCCCTTGACGAGAGTTAGCAGTCTCAGTTATAAGAGGGTACATACCTAGGGCCCCACCTGCTTCCTGAACTCCGGGGCCCTCATCCCTAACTGGGGGAGGTATTGGGGCCAAAGGGGGCTCCGGTTCCACCATTACAACCGGGGGAGGGGGTGGCAGATGTGAAAACATCTCCGACCCAGTCGCGAACAGAGCACATTTCCGCAACAGCTCTGTTCGGTCCCGTAGAGCCATAAACAGCTGGGCATACATGTGCTCGTTCCACTTCCCGGTTCGCTGACAAAACAAAAGAAGCTGGAGAATGGTGTTATAATTAAGGGATCCCCCTTGAGGCCATGGCTCCTGATTCCCCAGCTGATACTGTGGCCAATCAACAGAACAAAACCTTTTCAATTGTACCTTAGTCATGGGGTCTGACCCCAACTCTTTCCAATTTAACAGAATGCATTCCAAGGGGGTGCAATACCCCGGGCCCTTCCCTTGTTCTTGCCCCATACCAGAGACTACCCCTAGGCATCCCCAGGGAAACGGACTTACCACCAAATGGACCAGTCCCACCTATAGACCTTGTGCCTGTGATTCTCCGCTTATCAAAGGTGCTTTGCACCAAAGTGCCCTCCGGGCAGGACAGTCTCACACAATGAGGCCCTCTGGCAAAATGCCAGTGCGCGTGGGCGTCAAAGTGGTGGCTGCCCTGGCCCTCGGGGGGGTCCGAGCAAGTCTGTTTAAAGCCCCTAAGTCCCATCTGGGTCGCCAAAAACTGTTGCAGGTGGACGCCTGAAGACAGGCTGGGGCTAGCAACAGTTTGGGTTCGTTGCCTGGAATGCGCAGCACCAATAATCACACCAGGGCGGAGAAGCACACTAAGATTTATTTGAGATCTCAAGCAGGCACACGGAGACAGGCACGTCTCAAATCATGTGCACCCCCACTCGATTACAGTAACTTTTATATAGTTTTTTTTGCTGTGTATGTGAAAAGAGCCCCCCCTCCTCCTTTTTGGGCGAGAACCAAACTTTCAAGGCTGTGTTATAATTGCAAGCAGAGACCGGCTGAGACTGGTACTGTTATTTCGTTATGGGGAACAGGTTATCAGTTCCTGCAACCAGGGAACTTCCTTATATGGGGCTGTTGTTGGGATTGTTGGGCGCCAGTTATGTCCCAGCTTTGTCCGAGTCTGGAGCGAAGGGGATTCATCGACACTGTGGCCTTC